>CAKNYM010050280.1:0-131264 GCA_932195095.1 Andricus curvator
AAACGTTAAATTTTAAATCTTATGAAAGTGAAAGATTGACATAAACAAAAATTTTTTTTTTAAAAAACCATGTTTTTTTAAAAAAAATCGTATACAGTTTTTGACAGTTAAATTTTTCAAAAAATCTGATCACAAATTCTGAAAGTTTATTAAATTTTACGTCGGAAACGCTTATTTTCATATTTTCCACAATTCATTTTCATAGAAAATACAAGCGTTGAAATCCGTTGTGAAAATTTGTCCAGTTGGGACTTAATGGGTTAATACAAGATTCTATAAAATTGAGCTTAAAATATTAACTCTTTTTTGCGAATCTGATATATATATAAAACTGAAAAGTGCATTTTGACAATAAAAACGTCATTCCGTACGTGCGTTAAAAACCAGTTTCGGAGTGAAAAAAAGTTATAAAAACCATTCCGTTACTTGCTCAGCGGTGTTTTCTTTCATAAGCGCTCATATGCGCGTGGATCAGGTGGGCCGGTTTTTTTACTGTTTCCTAACCTCTATTTATAAATATACAGATCTCAAGAAGTGAGCTAAATAAGTCAATTAGAAAGGAAGATATGTGTTGGAAATTATATTACAGCACAGGTAGGTAGATTTGTTATTACAGCTAAAAGGTTCTGAGATTCTAATATAAACATTTTAGAAAATAAGTAATTTAATGTAGTTTTCCTTACATTTTGATAAAAATGGAAGCATAATTTATTACTCACTTACTTAGTTAGTGTATGACACAATGTAATAAATAGATTTTAACACATTTGAAAGACTGCATAATAAATCATGTAAATAGTTTTAGTGAATGTTGAATCTTTAATTGTACATTGTACTACAGTCATGTTGTTTCCATTTTTGTAATATAAAACGTATTTATTCAAATAAAGAAATAATAGTAACAATTATACTTTTAATTTATTACGTCATCTTACTTATGTTCGAAAAAATTATCTACAATAGTTAAATATTTCATTTTTCCTAAATGGCATGCGTTACATTATTCACTTTTGAACTTTATAAAAGCTCGCGCTCTCTTTCATCAAACTTCTAACCTCAAATCCACTTTCCGTATTTCATTTACGAATGTCATTATTATTTCTTATTTTCGTAACTGTCCCTTTTGGATTTAAAATTGTTAGATGCGATAAGATCAATTTCCGTTATGAAATATTCAATTCCTAACAATAATGTGATTGCCACTTTAGGGCAATTTTTTTATCTGTTTCCGAAAAGAATAACTAGAGTATTGATGAAAAATTGAAGCCTGAGAAAGAAATCAAATTATCAGGATACGCGTCGTTTCTACTAATAATTGTACTATTCTTTATCATGTTATGTATGCATAGTGGGAGATTTTAAAAGCTTCTGACAATACGCGATATTCCAGCCAATCACAACTTGTAAAAATCACGGAGTTTTCAAGCATTATTACATGTCTTTTTTTAACAATAATTATTATTATTTAGAAAGGTCAAAATAACTCATGGACCAAAAATATGAAATTTAAAATACTGGTACATCGAAAAAATAATTTTTTGAAGGTCCCTTGTGACTAGTGTAGATTGTCTTGTGGTAGAGGGAATTAAGATACCTTTTTAATTGATTGATTTCCGGGAAAATGCATCTCATGTAACAAAAAAAAAGTTTTCATTTTTATTAAAAAAATACTTTTTCATAATAAATTTCATGGGATAGCTTTATTAAATTTTATAATAAAAATTGTAGTTTCTCAGAATTTTAGAAATTGTTTAGATTTTTTAGAAAATTAGAAACACAACATAACAACATACAATGTAAAGTCTAACTTTAAAAATTGTTTTTAGTTTTACAACTAATTTTTTATGATTAATAATAAACATGAAAGCAAAATTTTCTACCCGTTGTATCGTGTAAAATTTTTCTGATGAGGAGGTTTAAAACTTTAAATTGTCCTCGAAACATGGTGGTTCCCAGTACTTTAAAAAAGGCGGAGAAAAAATAGGAAAAAGAGTGAAAGGTGGGTTTGCTTGACTCTTTTTTGCTTCTTCTCTCTCTCTTTTCTTTCATTGTTTAGATATTTTTCTGTAACAAGCTGAAAATACGGATAGTCGAATACCCACATACTTTAGTTGGTTACGCTATTTTGTGAAATTTATTACACAAGATTAATGTGTTACAGATTATATCTCTTGAGATCTTTATTGAAATAATTAATCAGAGAAATTAAGAACTAGACTTCGTTGAAAATATTAATTTTATTTTTTATCAGGTTTTTATTAAGAAAATAATGTTCTATCCTCTAACGGGTGTTAGATAGATTTTCTTCTTCACGTACTTCACGTACTTCACGTACTTCACGTACCATTAAATAATTTCAGTGACCAAACACATTTTTCAAAAAGTAAAAAATATTTTGTGTAGAATTGTATTGAGAATTCTAGTAATGATGAAATTTCACAGAATTAATTATTTATCTATTCAAGTTACAGAAAAAAATTGTGGAAACAAACGAAATACATAAAGATGCGGAGGGATTTGTATTTAAATTAAATTAATTCAGGAAATTAAAAGTGATCTTAAAATATTTTAGTATCTAATAATAATATGAAATTACTAAAGGTATATTCAAATCGATCATCTTGTATTTAGGAATTTGCAATCGACAATAGTAAATCAGTTATCATATTTTAATTTGTTATGAAATTATAATTATTACAATCGCTTAGTTACTTAATACTCACCTTTTCCGACTTGAACGAAGATCCTTTCCAAGAGAACCGAAAGAAGATTGAAACGATAAATTAAATATCTTCCTTGCGAAATGAAATATAACGTCGTCGCATTTCATTTGAAATAAAATTTTTAGATAAGAATGTAAAAATATGAAAAGTTCCGCCGGGGTTATTCACTGCTGAAATAATTTAAATTCAGCGATCTCAAAATCTTTAAAAATCGGACTTATAGCGATTGAGGATTCCAAATCTCTTACTGTGACCCGATGGATTTCATAAGATCTCTCCAGAGTACTTTCAATTTTCGCTAAAATTTTTGAAGATTTGAAAGATTTGCGAGATCTCCGGCGAGATTTAAAACTGGGTTTCAACTGTTTCTGAGTCGCTGAAAGAACTTGAATTTCCGAAGTGAATAGGCTATCAAGGTTACGTGATGCTAAGTAATAATTTTACAAATAAATTTTTAATATCGTTACCATTAAATACTTATTCAATTTTAAGAAATATAATATTTCTATTAAGCAATGAAAAAAAAAACATTTCATTAATGATTTATGACCACCCACTAAAATATTTTATCAGATTTCTAATCTCAAAATAATAAAGAAAAATGGGAAAGGAAACGCAATAAATTTCAAACCAGATGTGGTACATTTTCTATAATATATTTTACATTATAAACCAACCATACATCATAATAATAATATCTTATATCCTTACACCTAAACGGGTTTTATTCTGTATTCTCGTTTATATACTTTTTTCATATTTATAATTTGTTTACTTTTTCATAATATTTATATATTTATATATATATTTATATTCATCATCTGCGTCATCGTCATCATTATTTATAATATACTTCATATGCTATATTATGTATAATATCATACACGTTTTTTCACGCATGTCCAAGACTTCTTGTGTGTGCGTCCACGCGTTCGATCGCGCGTGCCATTAAAAGTGTCCGTGTGTTTATGTGTGTTTAATGTGTAGGTGTGTTCGTGCCGCTTTTGTGTACACATATGCAAAGGTTTCATGTCGTTGCGAGTTATACGTACAATTTTTTCGCTCGATTTTTTCTGACTATTGATTTCACGGCCAGCATCCCTTATAATTCCTATATGTATAAGCAACGAGACTGCCGTGGAACCCCGTGGGCCGTATCCCTTACACCACGGAAGTTTTTACACTTCTTTGTAAGCGCCTCTGTCGCTCTCACACTCACACTGTATCTCTCCATTTCGAAAAAAAATCTGACGACAATTATGTTTGGACGCGTGATTGCTGCCTCCCTCGCTTCTATGACCGTATTAGTATTTTCTACGCATCACTTCTTACATCGTCCAGGGAGACACGCTCATTCTATCTTTTTTTACTGCATGGGTTTCTTTAAAACTTACTTGTTCTTTAAAACATCTTTTTTTAAACTTCACTCTTTTTTAAAACTTCTTCTCGATTTCGCTATCTTCGTAACATTTTACTCGCCCTTTCGAAATATGTGAACTGGAAAAAGGCACCTAACTCCTTAGCGTACGGTCGTAAGTGATATGCCGTATCGCGACGGGGTCCCAATTTTTGGAACCACAGATGCGCGCTGAATACCTACGAGAAATCAAGGAACGTCGGGTGTCTGTATGAATAATCGGACGCGATAGTAATTAACTTTTAATTATGTTCTCCTCTTTTGTGTGCTTTCTCTCGATCATATGCTCGCTCTCACACATTTATGGCACACTCACACTATAGGTTATTTGTATTTATATATATATATTTATATATCTCAGGGGCGCAGGGGGTCCGATAGGCTAGCCACAACACTTCCTTAATAATTACGGCTCGTTTAATTACTTATCACTACGATTTTTAACACAGTATATCTCTCACGCCAGTTCATAGAGGCGTCTTGGTTTTTTTTTCTTTACCGTCCTCAATAAAGTACTTGTCTTTTTATTTATATATAATATATTTCTCTAATTGTCATCTACAGCTATTCTTAAACCTGTAAGCATATGTATATATAATATACATATTTTCATATATACGTGCATTTTTCATTTGCTGTTTACTTCAATCTCACTGCGCGATGCGCATACATGCTTTTTTAAACCCCTTTTACACCCAACTTGCACTAACTAAGTATTCTCTGCGGTGCTCTGTATATCGGTAAGTAATAATTGGCCTGGCTGCTACCCCGCATAATTGCCGCTTCTCACGCAACCTGCCGAGGACATGTCGCGTCAACCCCATAAATAAAGACGCTAAGGACATTCCCACGAATCGTCTTGATCCCTTTTCTAACTTTTAATCGTTCAAACTTGCCTAATCGAGCTACTGGTCATGCATATGTCAACCGAAACAACTTTACTTTGATGAATTATTTCCACTTTCGTTCCCTCCACTTAAACAAGGAAATTTAATAGAGGGTTGTTAAACATTTCGTGAAGAAATCTCGTGTTAGGTAGTAACTTATATGATGGATGTGATTTTTATTTTTTGGATAGTGAAATGAGTTGGTTTGTTCATCTTAAATTTTTCACAATTTTTAATTTAACCACTTTATACTCTTTTATGAAATGAAGTAAGATTTTACATTTTTATTACTGCAATATTTTGTTATTTTAAAATTCCATGATAGAACAGATATACAAAATATTTCATCCTTATTTGAATCTATTGAAATAGATATGATTTGAAGTTAAAATGGAAAATGCCTATTTTCGAAAAACTTGATTTTCAAATCGAAAAAAATTGGATCGATCAAAATTTCAGACTTGAATTTAAATTTAAATTTCTGTAGATGAATCTCAAACATATTTGAAAAAAAATTTATCTAATTGAGATTATTTTAATTTAATTTAGTTTTTTAATTTAGAAATGCTACTTTTCCTTCTTTTAATACATAATCATTACAAATTGTTCTGAATGATTTATTATTTCTTTCTTAATGGTATAAAACCTTTTGAAAAACATTCTTTTTAGTCCGAAAGTAAAATATCAGTTGAGGGAGATAAAAAAACATTTGTATTTTTATCGAAATAAGGAAGAATATAAAAAAAATGGTGAAAAACTGATTTTTTCAACATTTTGGTTTTTCCACGAAATTAAAATATTCACTTTATACTCGCTTTTATAATTTTGTTGCAAAAACATTTGTATTTTTCTAAAAAAAAAAAAAAACAATAGATCAGCATTTTTTTAAATTATTTTTTTCAAATCAAATTTTAGAACGCAACCATATAAGAAGAAATATATTAAACGATTAAAGATTTCATAAATGTTAAATATTAATTTTCATAAATTGGTAATTAATTTGAATATTTAACGGTTGATTAATTTGAACTATTAGAATAGTAAATAGTAAGAATTAAAACTTGGTATAATTAACATTAAAATTATGATATATATTAAATCAATTTTGTTTAATTATTAATTGCCAAATGTTTGAAATTTTTTTAATAGTAATTTTTAGAGCTGGAGAAGGGAAGGGGGAAGTTCTGTCACACCCTACCCGTTTTCTAGCTCGAAAAATGACCAATAATTTCTATTTTTGGCAATTGTATAACCATTTTTTCGAATATAATAGTTATGAACGTGATTTTTGCAGATTTTTAATCTTTTGGATTTTGGGGGGGGGCGGGATATAAAACTTTTTGGACCTTAGAATGATAATTTACTTTTGAACTTAAAAGAAGATTTTCGAAAAGGTTTCAAACCATTTACTACAAAATTCGGGATAGTCAACAAAGCAAACAATTACCGAAACTTGAGTTTTTCGATTTGGAAAATTGAAATCAGAATCATTTAAAATTCACCCTATTTATTTTGTTTACATTAGAAGTATATGTTTCCACTTTTATCTTAATACATCCAAACATTATTAAATTCAATTCTTCCAAATTTAATAATATTTGTTTTTCGAATCGCTGAATATGGAAACCTTTAAAAATTTTCAGAAGTTACCAATTAGCATACTTAAATTGCAAACACTTTGAAATTTGAATTTCAACATCGTCATCAGAAACTCCAGCACTTTCATACATGCTCCTTCCAATTAGATGGATAAATATTACAAAACATTCTTATGGAGAGCACTTTAAAAATTCTACTTTGTTAGATTCCTGAAAATAGATCAGAGTCAATAAAATTGTATCAAACTAAAACCACGATTGAAAGTAGCGAAGCGTTCATAAATGAATAAATCCAGATTGTAGAGCGTAGTCCCGAAAATTCCATGAAACCATTAAAAGACCACCGAAATGTCATAGGGTCAGAGTGTTAAAGGGCTCAATCAAAGTGGGTCGAGGAAAATTAAATGGAAGTTCAACCGAATTATAGAAGAGAATACACATCGAGTCTGAGGTAAATAGAGTATAAACTAGACAGAAAAGAAATTAGTAGAGTTAATTGAATGTTGAATAAGGGTATGAAGCTCCTGGTTGAGCGTAACAAAGAGAAAATATAAAGGGTTCAATAAGCAGACGCATGAAGCACAATGTACTAACTGGAATGGGGTCAATTCGAATAGACTCAAAGTGGGATGAGGTGAAATTATAAAAAGCGGATTACAAAATAAAGTAAAGGCAGTATTGAGGTCAAAAGGATTTGCATAGTACCTTTTCGAAAAATTCAACTCCACTGATTTCATTACGATTAACATTTTTTTTCGAAAATCGCTAAAAGGCTACATTTTAATTTTCCTTATTGACTCTTCGGCTAATATTTTTCTTCAAAAACATTCGCAAATGGGAAACTTGAATGCAAGTGAGATAATACGAAATTTTGGAAAGGAAAAATGAGCTTAAAACTAGTTTCTGACTTAACTTTTGCCTAAACAATATTGATTCCGTGAAACTGAAATTCGCGGCATAAAGGTTTCACCCAAATTGCATGAAATATTCCGAGTCCTCTTTTTGTTTGAATTGGTGGCTTGCAAATGACCGACATCCATAATTTTACATTCTCAAATCTGCGAGAGACCAGGGTCTATGATATGCGGCTCCGACTGCTCGAAAGGGCATGTTTCTCGAGTGATTGTCAGCTCTCACGCGATAAGAATTCTTGTCAGAGGAAGCGATAAGGAAGCGAAAGAATCGGTAATTCGGTGACTTCTTGACATTAGCACTTTATACCTCCACGTGTAAAACAAACATAGAATTTGAATCTGACGCCAAAAGGTTAAAGAGAGTAGTCAAATATGGAGAAAAATCCGGTCTAGAAGAAGATGGCGAAGAATGAAGAGAAAAAGAAAAAAGAGAGAAGGAATTGGATTTCGTCGTAGCTCGCGAATGCCATGATTCGATAAAAGGCCGATGGAAGGTGGTCGGAGGTTGAAGCTGGAAGTTGAAAGCGCCAGCTTGCCGGGTTCAAAACGACGTGTCGCTTCTTACACACTACTGCGGTAAAAGTCCTCGATATAAGGCAGCTATATCGAGCCAATGGTCATGTTATGAGATCATAGAATCTCATGGAATTCTAGGAAACTAAAATTTAACTCGCCAGCAGGTGTACGTAGCAGCCACACCACATTTGCCTTTGTTTTTTCGCAACTCCTTCGCTTCTTCTTATACGAAATAATAGAAAAAGTTTTAAAGTTAGAAACTCAGAAACATTAAACACAACAACCTTCTCAAAGTAACAAACAATTTGCAAAGAATTGCAAACAACATATTTTAACAAAGTCAGTTAAACATTAATAAATCTCAAACAATCTTTAATTTCTCGAGTCAAATCCTATCAGGATTTCGTAATAAACAAACTGGTAAGCTTTGCGTTAAATCTATGTACAATTAAATTCACTACTCAATGTAGGGAAATCACAAGAATCTTTCTACTGAACATGGTTTTAATTAATTTCCTGAAGAGATGTCTAAGGGGGCACTAATTGAGACTCATAAACTTTAAGTTCTTTCCTCAATGTAAAGCTGATTTAGAATCAGAGTAAAAATATTTTTATGAAATATTCTGTTCAGTGAGTAACCAGAATTTTTTAAAAAGAATTTGATCATATTTCTCTATTACCCAAGTCCTATCTGAGTAGTGAATTACATTTTCCTAGTGCATTGTCACATTCTCTCGTAACGTTTACTCTTTGTTTTTGTTTTTTTTCCGTTACACGTTAACCTAATAAACAACTGGCTAGACTAGACTAGACTATGTCTAGAGCATTTCTTAAGTTTTCGCGCCGCTATTACTTTAGACGCTGGTACTGTGTACTCGCGTATCGTTGTGTCGGGTGAATTTCTGTGTGATGAGATGTGTGTACGTTTCCCGTGTGGTGTGCGTGCGTGTCTGACGATAATTGGCTCTTACCACTGTAGGCTTATCTCACAACAGGGTTGTATATTTTGTTCTGCTCCTCGTATTCTCCTGTGTTTTCTTAATCCCCCTTCCCCCTCTTTAGCCAGCTACACGCTACTTCAATTATTTATCTACTTATCACCTTACAGTCTATCCCGTCCTTATCTTTATCTATCATCCTCGAAACTTCGATGCTCTCTTACGTTCCCCTTAAAATTACGACTCTAACTACTTTTTCTCACGCGTCGCTAGGCGCATTACATACCTATGTCTTACAAATCTATGCCTTAATTCCTAAGGCGTCTTTCCCCCAAACTTTTTACAAAGTAAGTTAGGTCCCTAATTATCCTCAAGGATTAGAGAACCTTTCTCACTGGTTTCACAGTGCTCAAGATCCGAGAGTATCATAGAAAATTCGGCAACATTTTCAATTATATTGAGCAGCCATGAGCGACATTCATCGAATATACGTCAGAGAAAGGGAGAAAATCTATTCCTGGATAAAAACTTAAAATAATTTCGAAAATCTTTTCTCCCTTTTTCCAGTCTTCTTTTCTAAAGTCGTCGATACTCTCGCTTCTCGTCACTTTTTTCGCAAAAATTACCTATATTTGTTATGTTTTGAGTAAAAGAGTAGGCTTTGTTCTACTCCAAGGTTCCTGTTACCGATATTAATTTCGAAACGACTAGATCGATAGAATAATTCTCCAAATTTTGGAAGATAAGCAACTTTAATTTTTATTTAAATGTGTGCATTACGTAGCTTGATAAATTCTAAAAAAATACACAACTTCTGTAGTTAAAATTTCAACCACGATCAGTTGGACCACGATAATAACATTCAAGATGATGATGGTCACAGTCTTTGATATCATTATTTTCTGTGTTTAATAAATATCCGTATAAACTACAAACGGAAACAAAACAATTTTTCGAATTATACATTACGATTAATGTTGAGATTCATTATTAATCTGCATTGATTATATCCTTCCACATCAATCTAGGCATTTTTTAGTTCGCACGGACGCAAACCCTCGGAAATTGTCGATCTAGGTAACAGAAATCTGCTTTCAGAATAGAGCCTGCTCTTCTACTGTCTTGTTTTTTTACCTAGCTAATAATGTACACGTTTCTTTGTATCGCTCTCGCATTTGTCAGTTCCCTTTGTACGCGATTGCACCACCTGACTTTTTTTTTGTCTAGTTTGTTCGCCTTTTCTTTGAAGCTACAACACGATCAGCACTCTTTGCTTTCTATATATATATAATATGTATATACGACGCTCTCGGAGTAACAGTTCCCATCTTGACTATGTATACGTATGTATATGTATAGTTGTATTTGTATATCTATTTATTTATATATTTATAACGTTCTCCTCTTGCATTGTCCCTACATCGCTCGTGCCGTGTCCTTTGTAAGGCTACTTGTAATCGTAATAACGGAAAACGTGGGTCCGATGATAGGAGAATAATTATTGCACACAATTCGACGCTTTGTGGACTTTTTTCGATTATGTACTATTTTTGTAATAAACTAGAGGCGTTAAGCCAAGCTACTTATGAACTAACCTTGTACCTCGTTTGATAAGCGTCTCGCAAAAATATCAAAATTACTGCCGGCTCACCTGAGACTCTGATTAAAAATATCGGGAACTCGCTTTTTTCCGATGACGATTCTTCAGGAAGTAGGATAGATTTAATTTAATTGGCAATCGAATTATTTTTATAGATTGCTGCGCGAAACGAAAATGCACTTCGTTTGAGGTACTAGATGTTTTTCTGTTTTTTCAAAATATTCATACTTAGTTATGTTTAATTGCACTTTATAATTGCACCTCACGAAATTCTTTGGCGATTGATAGGGATTTAAAATTTTATAATTTTCAAAGATTGGACTGTATGCTTTGTATATTTTTTAAAGCCCTATCGATCAGAAATCATCGCATATTGTCGGCTTTTGTGCCAATTTCTTCATGGCTGGTAACTTCCTGTTTTAATTTTATAATTGCGACGATATGCAGATGCGATTGTGTTTAATATTCCTATGAAATTATGAAGTCTAAAATATGTTTCGAAAATATGTTGATTTGCGAATAAAGACAATACTCTGATGTTTCGAAAGTTTTTAAAAAATTAGAGATTATTTCGAAAATACCATCCAAGTATTAGTAATTCTCTGGAGCAATGCTGCCAAAGCATAAGCACACGTTTTATTTATTCTTCGAAAGGTTTTACAGTTATCATTATTGTTACAACTATTTTTGTCTTGATTTCAATCGTCATTCGGAATCTCGCTCTGCAGCTTAAAGACGTTGCTTATACGAGACACTTATGTATATGTAAACCGTGACAGGTAATCCTTTTAGATTAAATTAATCAATATATCAGACCCACGTTTTTCGTTCAGCGCCTTTTTTGATATTTATATTTTTGATTTAAAAATAGCGGGAATCTGTTTTTTGATTCGTATAAAGAACGATCTATCTGTCCTTTTGATTAATAGTAAGGACGTTCCCACTTCTTCGCAACTTCGCAACTAATTCTTCTAACTTTCTCTCTTGATCTTTTCCCCTCACTGTCTTTCTCTCTCTCTGTTTCATTCCTAGAATATATACACGTGTACTTCTTCAACCAGACTTCACAGCCAGAATCAAATAATTTGGTATCAGTTCTAAAAATAATCCTTATATTCTCAGCCCATTAAAAATTAGAATAAACTTATTTTTGAGAAATAATCGACATGACTTATTACAATTAATTATATCACGCAATTAATTATTTCACGCATATTTCGAGTGTGGCTTTGTCAACGTTTTAAAACTATTCATTCCGAGTTTCTGATATCAGTTACAAAATTTTTCCAAAAGTGAAAATTTCAATTAAGTATTGTATCTCGGCTAAACCGCAATGTTACCATTTTTCTGAGTCGATTCTGCTTGAAATGGTACGTCACGGGTGTGGATTTGTGCGTTTAATCTCCCACGAGGGTTCGCGACGTCTGGATGGAGAAAACAAGGGATGAAAAGGCAGAGACTCTTTCACGTTGATGAAAGAGGGAGAATATTTCAGTTACTGCAATACTAAACAAATCATTATCAAAACTTTTCTAATTCCCTATAGAAAGTCCGAAACAATTGTTAGCATATTGGCAATTGAATTACTGTAACTAAAGGGCAAAGAAAATAATGTTTAAAAAGGATTTTAAATAAAAAATACAGAAGTTCTGAGCATTTACCGATTTTCTACAGAGCTTTATATCTCTCGTCCTTTCTTTTCACTCTAGTCTGTGCGGGAGTCCAATAAAAGGTTGTGTTTTCAGCGGTACGACCAGCCTTTCAGAAGTTTATCGGGAGGACAGGACACGCGATCGCAAGAAACACTTCACTTCTAATCTAACTTTCGTGCTGTGGGTGCAATATGACTACCTACGAGTTCTTTTTTATCCCCTCCTCTCGCCTCTCTCTTCTGGTTCGATTATCTTTCACACTGTGTGCATTAGCGAATGACTTAACATCTGACAGTTCTGCGGGGCGGTCGAGTCGAAATTCGGGGCATCCGTGGGAGACTTCGTTTCTGACAAAGTATCCTACTCACGAATCCAAATCTAAGCTTTAGACCTTACAAATCAATCGGAATACAATAGCGGATTTATGAATAATTGTATTTTTAATTAAAATGGTCTAGACTCAAATCTGGAAATTCCTAGGCACATTCACTTTCGCTTTTCCAAGTTCTCGTTCAGAAAAAAATGTTGAAAGCTGTTCAAGAGAATCTGGAAAAGTTAGAAGTGCAAGGGTACTCTAATTGTTAATCTTCAGTCTTGGCGACTCGCTATTTTATCACTTAATTCTCGATATATCACGCTCTCTATGTATACATCCAATATACGATTGTGTATAAAAAATCTAGTCTTTCGTTAAAAACTTTATCTGGTGATCATTCGATAGATATCTGCTGTTAGATCTTGATAGTACCCGTTTGGTTAGTGTCTTAGAAAAATTTTAAAATCTGAATAAATGTAGATGCGATGAAAAATCGTTTCTCTAGGTTTTTGATCCTGCGACTGATTGATTCGATTTTGATTTCTTTCGCGTAATTGCGTCACCATTGTCACGTTACTAGCATTAATGTTGAACGACATTTTCGCCCTTGATAGTCACAGTTTCTTTGGTATCTTTGGCTGTTTGTTTCCCGAAAATCTCCGGCGTCATCGCCGAATTTCGGCTCGTTCTCGAGTACCACCACATTATAATATACCTAACTAACTACCTACTTGTTTTTATTTAGTATTTTTTTTGTCTAAATACGCTTCTCACATTTGCTCTACGTTTATACATTTTTCGATTAATATACGACAACCTGCGTTCGTTAGTGGCCCTCAAAAAATCGCCGCGATCGAAATCTACAAAAATAACGGATCATGTCTTTGGCGCAATCGTGCCACTTGCAGAAGATCCAGTCTCGCGTCCCTCTGGGACCGATGAATTTATTACCTATGCGGAATTTTTAAGAGGACCTCGAAAAATCGGGCGAGCTTCATCGGAGTCGCTATACCACTTGCGAACGTCCTCTCTTTTTTTTTTGCTTTTTACTTATTATTTACTGTCTTATCATGTCGACATCACAAATGATTATAGATTGTGTAATCCTCCGAACGGAAACGGCACGAATCAAGACGGTGGTTCGTTGACGATAGTTATACCAAAAATTCATGATTTTCTTAAGATTTTCATGAAGCATCGAAATTGATCATTAATCGCTCAACGAACCACCGTTTTATGAATGGTGAAACGGGTTTAGAGAATTTGGTGTTTAGTATTGAAACCCGTTTTATCGAAGTGCCAATTATCAAACTAGAATTGGTAAATGAATGATTCTTTCTATATCGCATCAAAATCGATGTCCTTATCGGAATTGTACATCGTTAGTTAAGCGGGAAGTGGCACGTTTCTTCTCGACAATGCTGTGACTGTTGTAGCGCTAATGACATTGATGTTCAGTTGAGGCGATGTTAATGATTGTTGTTGCTCCAGCTGTAGAAGTTATTCCTGTCGATGGGTTGTGCTTGCTTACCATCACACTAGGAGGCTAGGCGTCAGCCAGTCCTCATCCGCTAGCTGGACCGCAACCAAGAACACACTTTACCATTTGAACACACAAACGCTGGTTAAGTCATGATGTCCAAAATTCAAGAGGGGTGAAAAATACACTAGCCAGTCTCTCCCTCTGTTACACCTTCGAACTCTCCTTACAACTTACTCACACTTTCTCACACTAATGTGCTAATTTCTAGTTCCATTCTACAAAAAAGGCCCAACCTAATGTCAAATTAAGGCTTGATTGTTAGATTCTTTATGATGAATCTTCTAGAATTTAGACTGATAGATTTGATTTTGCTTCTTAAGTCTTTCTAGAGTTCTCTGAATTCCTTATATTTATTGAAAGCTTTTGCGATATGTAAAGACACTAGAGATATTCTATTTCAAAATTCACAGTTCCAATTTAAAAAACAAGACGTTATTATCATAAATATATTCTGACATTCTGAGATTCTAAAATTTATACGGAAGGGAATTTCAATTTCTGTTGTATAGTGTCAGATCCAAATTGATATATTTAGCTTCCCTTTTCGACGTCATTTATGAACAATTGAGAGGAAAGTAGATACTGTGAATATCGGTTACACGTGAATCGAAATAACTTTGTCAATTGTACAATAGTATGAAATATATTTAACTCTGAGGGAAAGACAGGGTAAAGCACCAGTTGTTAGCATTACACCGGTTATTGGCACCCATCTCTAATTTTCTAAAGAATACACATTTCAAGCTTGTTTTGCTTATATTAAATAAATTCTGCTATCATTTCTACATATCATATCTATATAAATATATATTTGTCTTAAATTAATTGAACTGACTTCGATTTTTGAATTGCCAATAACTGGGTAACTGTGTCAAAAACTGGACCTCTTGTCCTTCTGAGGTTTCAAAAATAGAATTTTATGAGTGATTCAATAAAGGTTCAGTAAAGGACTAATTTTACTAAATATTTAGCGCTTTCGATTAATCCATTTCTTTGTAGACAAAAAAATGATTTTACTTATCAAGCTATATTTGAAAACTTGATTTTTGTTATCTACAATATTTACAACATTTATTTTAGTCGAAGAGGAAAGCAAATTTGATATTAAGCCTGGCCATATCTTCAAAATTTTCGTTTTAACGAAGAAATTAAATAAAGGACAAGCGATGCTGTGTTCTGGTACTTAGTAGTGATCATGATCATTGTACCTGCAAACCGAAACACGTAAATAACAAAATTAACCGTTCTGGTTGACGCTTATAAAGTTTAAATGTTATATATTTTGAAAATTATTGTTAGTAATATAATGGAAGCAATTATTATTTTCACTAAAAATAAAACATTCTTCGAAAACTATAATCTTGAATAATATAATATTCGTTCAGAAAAATTTCCAGAGAAGTGAAAACACTTGTGCGATCGCTTTTCCTTTAATGAATTTTGAACATGCATACATTCAAAACTTCAAAATGAGTTATAAATCCATTTATGAGAATAAAATAACGTACCATAGTGCAGTCTAAAGCAAACCTGATTTTCTGACTGAATTTATTAAAAATATGTAGAATGAGAATTTTTGCAATCCAGCAATTCGGTGATTCAACTTCATACCAAAACATTCGTTAAGGGGTTACTTATGCTACTAAAATAATTACGTTGAAAAGCTTTGTTTTCATCGAATAGCAAAGTCAAATTTTAAAGTTAGAAATGAATTGATAGTTACCAAATTACTTCTACATACAGTGGATTATAATGTCAATTATAATATCGAAATTTGAATAATATGAATTTTATAATCAAACCAACTTGTTGTTACATGTAACCTATCAATATGGACCGAAGTCCTACACAAATAAATGTATTCGGTTAACAAAATTATTGTGCTTTGAGGTAAACACATTTTTGAACTCATGTACTATGAACAAGCTTTTCCAAGGCTTTTTAAAAATAAATTTAACAAAACTTGTAACTTAGAACCAACTTATATAAGCAATTTTTTTGCGTCTTGCAAATTAAATTCAGTTAGAATTCTAACCTTCCTAAAAGCGATTATATTTTTAAATGACAATCTAACTTTCAATAAGTTTAACATGCACGTTATAATAGTATAATAGGTTGCATTACGAAATCCCCTTTTTTATTTTCTACAATCTTGAGGTCGAAATTTTTTCTTATGATTTGAAAGATATTCTCCATTTTTTGTACATCAGGAAACATATTTGGAAAATAGCATAGGTATGTAAATTTAGAAAGCTAACAAAAAAATCATACAATTTTTTCAATTCAGAAAAAAAGATACAGTTAAATTATAAATAATACATATGGAAGGTTTATCATTAACATATATTTATTCATTAGGGAATATATTAAAGTATTGAAAAAATAAAAATATGGATTTACAATATTGAAAAAAACGGTATTTCATAATTCACTCAATTCTGAACTACTGTTATACTTTAAAAGCGCAATGCAAAAACTATTAAAGGGATCGTGAGCTGAATTTTATTTCGCGGGGATAATAATTTATCCAGCATTTTAATTTTTTCAAACATTTATTTATATATAGAAATAAAACATCTATTCTCGCTATTTACATATTTTTAATCATATTAAGTTATTTAAAATTCTAAAGAAGTTATTCTTTCATAATTTTAGAAAATAATTGTGACTTTCCCCAAGGATACGCCGCATTTTTTCGATATGGCGTTACCTACTTGCGCTCACAATTATCCATTTTTACTTTTTGAATCATTTTTTTTCAGACTCAGTAGCCAAAATTGGGAACGGTTTGTCATTTATATGAAAATAATCAAAAAGCATTATTAATGACTGCTTCAAAATTTGGTTTCTGATAATATCTCTATTTTTGAAAGCATTGATGAATTAGAGAATCCATATATAATATGTAGAAGCGTTGGAATTAAGAAATTGATTGCACTTCAAATTACGTTTCTTGCTACAAAAATGAATATTTCCCCATACCGATCAAATTTTTCAATATCATCCAATTTTTGTTCAAGCGGAAAAGATATACATTTTTTAAATGATTATTTTCCCACCAACAATAGTCATTCAAGTTTTGAGTAATATTTCGAACACCTCGTATGGATTTTGAGGTAGCTTGATTTGGTCTAAATATAAAAATTCAAAATGACGAAAAACGTTTTAAATTGAAGCCTCGGCAGGATTAACGTTGGATCAACACAAGTTTTGTATCTATGGAATTCTACAGAGTAATTGGTTTTTAAAAACGGGTTTTCATTCCGCGGAAGCGCTGCAATAGCTACAGTGTCAACGAAAATTCGAAAATTGAATTCGCGAAGAAATGTTCAAATAGTGTAACTTATTTATTCCACGACAATCTCAAGCACAAAAGTGTATTTTTCCGTATCTACCTTTAGAACTTTTAAACAGGGATAAAAACAGCAAATTGTTTTTGCTTAAGAGTCGAAAAAAATTTTAAACCTGAATTTGACCACATTTGCAAATAATTCTTCTTTTTTTAGAAATATTATGTCTGGTATTACCGGTTGTAAACGTTTACCGGCTCTGAACGTTTTACTACCAGCTCTTCTTTTTTCTTTTTATTAACGAAGCTTCATAGTTCTTTCATTATTTTCTGTTTACTATTCTAAAAAAGGTACTATTTTTTTTTTAACCCTGTTCAAGATTTTTTAGTTAGATTTAAAAACGTACATTTTCGAATAGGAAGTAGATAAATTCGAATATTTTGACGTTTCTGAACAAATTCAATTTTCAATTTTTGTTTACAGTTTAGCGATTGCAGCGCTTTCACGAAATATAAAAATAGATGAAAAAGAATAAATCTATAGAACTCCATGGACACAAAACTTATGTTGGTCCAGCATTGCCTCTCGTTGGATGTAATTTCACACCCAAAAAAGTCAACCCTTTGGTGTAAGGGAAACCAGTACAAAGTGGATATCAGTAGGAACAGAATACTGGAAAAAAGTGACTAAGTTTCAAAGCAAAAGTTCTGTAGAATTTTTTGACGAGGAGCAATATTACAAACGCATTTCATAACTAGGCTTTTTGCCACTCACTTGCTATTTTTTAATTGTAAATGTGTTTTTGACATAGAGATGAGAATTTTTTTCACTGGCAGATTACCATCATTTAAGGAATTAAATTGCATTCACAATTATTTTGCTGGTTTCTTCGATTTTTCAAACTCTTGGTTTTAAAAAACGACCTAATGATTAATTCTTTTAATTTTCATCGACAGTATATTTTACGTGTTTTTATGAGAAGTGCCATTCGTTATGAGGTTTATAAATTGCTAGCAGGTTAGGCTTGGGTATCAAAGTGATTTTTTTTTTACTTTTAGATTGCGAGCATAAACAAGTATATTTTACCAATCAAACAATTTTTAGATGAACAAGCAAGTTTTTTACCTTTTTTTAATATTTTTTTTACCTTTTACCAACATAAACAAATAAAATTATTTGTACTTTTTTTTGTCTATGATAGTTGGTAGCATAACTATCATAATTGCATGTTATATACGACACAGTTTGAAGTTCGTATAAAGTTCATAATATAATATTGAAAAATAATCACTGTATAAATTAAAAAATGTTTTTTGAATGACAGTTTTGGCTTATTATTTCATGAATTTATACACATTTATCAATACTATGACTGCAAAGGTTTTTCTGTCCACCTCGCACTGGTTTTCCCTACATTTTTCAGTTGGTTAATTGGAAGCAAGATTTCGCTAGTGTCCCCGCTTGAGTAGGAAGCGTCTAAACATGGTCAGCCAAGCATCTCTTAACAATTTTACCTAAATTATATTGCATTTGGAATAATTAGTAAAGGGCCGTCCATAAACTACGTTGCTAATATAAGAGGGTAGTGCCAAAAATTACGTTTGGTAATAAGGGAGGGGGCCCCCCGTCAGATGAAGTAGCATTGTGAACCTAGATAACGTTTAGTACATTTTCTGATGATAAATTTCAACGAAGTTTGGGAAAAACTTCCACTTTATCCTCTTTTTTCTCGTTTTTTTGCTTAACCCAATAAGAAAATTAAACTCTTTTTGGATAAAAGTTAATTCTTTTTGGTTGAAAAGTCCACTATTATATTTTTGGCTCGGAATTCATCTCGTTTGGTTAAAAATTCTACCATTTTAATAACATGTTAAAAAGTCGTCCTTTTTTAATTAATCTATTTGGTTGAAAATTGAAAATTTTTGGTTCAAAATTAATTTTTTTAACTAAAAATTTAAGTATTCCATTTTTGGGCAAAAATTTATCCTTTTTGATTAAAGATTTAACTATTTTGTTGAAAACTGACCTTTTTTAGTTGAAAATTCCTATATCTTGTTAAAAATTCCACTTCTTTTATAGAAAATTAACGTGCTTCGTTCAAAAATCATATTTTTGGTAAAAAATTCAACTATTTGGTTGAATAATGAAAATCCGTTTTATTCCTTATAGATTCATCATTTTTATTTAAAAATTCATCTCTGGTTGAAAATTGGACTATTTTGTTGGAAAATCGTTTTAGTTGGTTGAGAACTTATTTTTTTTTTAAACAGAGAATCTAACTATTTCATTTATGGTTAAAAATTGATATTCTAAATTCAAAATTTATTTTTTCCATCAGAAAATTTAAATATTTGGTTGAAAATTCATGTTTTTTTTAAAATTTGTCCTTTGGTAAAAATTTAATCGTTTTGGTTGAAAATTCAAGTATTTGGTTGGATGTTAAACTATTTTGCTGAAAATTCATTTTTTGTATTCGTTTTTTCTTAAGTTGAGGAGAAATTTTCAAACCAAAAATGAAATGTTCCATTGTTGCTTGAAAATAAATATTTTCGATTAAAGATTGATCTTTTCTATTTGGAAAATCATTTTGGATGTAATTTTTTTTTCTTTATTGACTGAAAAATCTTTCTTGGTTGAAAATTCAATTGTTTGGTTGAAAATTCCTCTTTTTGGTTCAATAATTAATCTGTATTGGTTGAGGATTCAACTGTTTTGTTGAAAATTCGTATTTTTGGCTTCAAAATTTAACAATTTGGTTGAAAATTCATGTATTTTGTTGAAAATACGTTTTTTTGTTGTTAAAAATAATTTTTTGATCTCAAAATTTAACTATTCCATTTTTGGTTGACAATATATCCTTTATAAGTTGAATATCCAACTATCCAGCAGAAAATTAATTTATTCTGTTTGAAATTCGTCTTTTTAGATAGAAAATTAATTTTGTCCATTGAAAATTCATCTTTTATAGTAGAAAAGTCGTCTCTCTTGGTTAAGAATTCGTTTTTCATCTTTCTTGGTAGAAAAGGAACCTTTTGTTGTAAATTCAAGCGTTTGGTTCAAAATAAAAAAATTTTTTTTATTAAAAATTCGTCCTTACGTATTGAGAATTCATATTTTATGGCAGAAAAGCCATCTTTCTTGGTTGAAATTCAATATATTTCAACTTAAAATCTGAGGAATTTAAAGCAAAAAAACGTAGAATAAACGTGAAATCCGTGTTTAGCCATCTAAAATTGGTAACGTAGTTTATGGACGGCCCCTAAGTAAATCAAACCAATATTTTACTCGTTCAACTTGGTCTATACAATTTTCAAAAATTAAAATAAACTTCATCAGATTAGATGAACGGAAGCAAAAGCATCTAAGTTATCAACATATAGGAAATAATGAGACAAAAATCTAAAAATAGGAAGGAACCCATTTTAAAAATTTTCGTGAATAAACTTAAAGTAGATCAAAAAGGTAATTAAAAACTAGCATGAATGAATGTATGTATTCTAAATAAGAGAAGTAATTAAAATAATGAAATGAAAACGTAAAGTGGAACTCTAGTACGGACGAACACATTACGTGCGGTAAAGAAGAGACTATAAAGAATTGCGTAACAAGGTGCAACGGAACGGACAAGCAGTGTAGTGCATACATTCTGGTGAATAAGCGTATAATGAAAGAGATAACGTTTACCTGGAACTGTTGCATAGGATAGGCCATCATTTGTGCAGGGGGTGGTGGTGGAGGTGGCGCTGCCTGCACACCAGGAGGTGCTGTCACCGTCGTGGCATGGTGCGGTGGGAGTTGAGGTCCACCAGGTAAGCCCTGACCCCAACCAGCGGCCGTTCCCGCTGCGTGCACTCCCATTCCCATTCTGTTGTTTCAATGCACAGACACAGGTGAGAAAATTGCAAATGAGATTAACGATTCGCTTCCCTTCCTATCCTCTCATATCCACACATGGGTCACAAACGTTCTGCACATCTGGCATGGCATGGCGGTGAGTTAATTACTAATGAAGCTTGCGTGCTACTTCAGCTACCACGCCTTTTCTCAATGTCTATGCCTCGAAATTGCCCAATTTTAAAGGAAGTTTTACGGCTTTTCTCTTAAAATTTTTAGCTTTAGTAACACTTTTAAGGGGAGCACTCTCGCGGTTTATTTTTTTTATATATTTTTTATTCCAGGGAACTCTGGGGTTTAGTTTATAACCCTGTGTCTTTATGCGTGAGATTTAAAGGGCAGCTGGATATTTAGGTAGAAAAAAAGTTGGTAGGAGAACAAATTTTGTTGGAAAATATAATATGTGGAGTTTTACAAGTTCATATCTGACTAGCCACGGCCGTATATTATACTGCGAAATGTGAATATTCAAAAATGAGAGCGTTTGAGGAATGCCATCATAATCTATATTAATTCAGGGAGCCAAATTACTTTTAAGAACTATTGACAATAAAAAGATATTGCATGATAATAAGATACTTCAAACGATTTCAATATATTGATGCCATTTTTGTAATTCTTTCTCCTACATTTGATTTAAATTATGACATTGTTCTAACAATTATGCTGCATTTACACAAGTTGAAATATAATTTTTTTCTTAATAAAGATGAAGGAAAAAACGTTCTCTCAAACGATTTTAATAAAACTTGGCAGTTGACCGACAAAGCATTAAAACATAAGTTAAGGCGTGATATTATGCCAATGCTTTAAAAACTATGAGTTTAAAACAAAACAGAAAAACCTATAAAACCAATCAATTTTCGACTTGTGCTAACCTATATAACCTTATTCATCGAACCGATTGACATCAAATTTTAAGAAGTCAGTAGCAACAGATAGGTGAAATTTTTTCTTTACAGTCATTTATGTTCAAAAATCGACATCTTCACCTGTGCTCACCTCTGCATCCTAATCTATCCAACCGATTGATACCAAATTTTAACGAGAAGTCAGTAACAACAAATTCTCGATACATATTGCATCAATTTTTGATATCTTGAAAGTTTTTAGAAATTTTACGTATTTAGTGTAAGAAATTAAAACTCAAAATGCCGAGTTGACATAAATGGTACAATATTAAGAACTTCTCAAGATATCAAGCATTCTTGCAATGTGTATTAAGAATATGTTACTACAGACATCTTATTGAGATTTTATGTCAATTGATTGGATAAATTAGGCTGCACAGATGAGCACAGGTGAGAAATTTACTTTTTTCCTGTAAGGTGAAGTGATGGGAAGGGTAGTAAGGAAATTGAGGGGTGGGGAACTAGGGGGAGTGAGTGAAGTAGAGGTAAGCACAGAGAGAAAATTTACTTTTTATGGTTTCGGTGCCCCTAAAAGAAACCCTTATAGTTTCCGTCGGGTGTCCGTCCATCCGTCGTACTTTTTCCCGGGAGGGTGAAGGGAATGTAGGGTGCAATAAAAAAAGGGAAATTAGTGGAGGGATAGCAGGGAAGTAAGTTGAGGGGAATATGAGAAGTGTGGGAAGTAGGTAAGGGGAGGGTCTGGATAGAAGAAAAGTGAGGGGTAGGGAAGTCGGAGTAGTACTAAAAGTGAGGAAAGGGGCAGTAGGGAAAGCAGGGAGGGAAAAAGAAGGGGAGGGATCAGTTCGGGAAGTGAGGATGGGGAAGTGAGAGGAATTATGAAGAAATTATGGGAGGGAAGGGGCAGCAGGCACTCGTAGGGGGAGTGGGGAAGGAAGTGTGTGGGAGGGGTATATTTGAACGACTCAATTAACGTCTTAATAGTCTACGAAACCCTTTTTTGTGGGCGCGCGGCTCTTACTTTGACTATTTTTTTATAGCCGTTCCACAATAATGCGTGCTTACCTCTACATAGAAAACTACCAACCGACTGACAACAAATTTCAAGGAGAAGTCAGTAGCAACAGATTTACCATACCTAATGCAAGAACTTTCAACATCGTGAATAATTTTTAAGGAAAAAAAGTAAAATGATGTATTCTTTAATTATTGCTTCATTATGATAAAGGAAAAAAGGATCAAGAAAATCAAATATATTTATGTAAAATCTTGTAGCAAATGAAGTATCGGTTAAGTTCGATGAACCTGGCCGCCCTTTCCATTTTAAATTGAAATAAAAAAATACAATCCAAATTTTAATTTGATAATATGGTATCATTAATTAATTTTTAACGTAAATCATGCAAGCAATCAATTTAATTTTTCTAATTTAGTAAATTAGCAATTTAATCGAATCTAATTTAATTCAGCGAACCTATCTTATTTTTTGTAGAAAAAATATGAAATCCTACCTAAAACATGTGTGGAGAAAAAATTTGCCAAGTGCAACTACATTGATTTGCGAAATTGAAGTTGGCCAAGTAATTTGGGAAAAAATATTCATAATAAAATATATTATGAAACATTTTCTATAAAGTATTCTATAGAAGTTTTTATAATGAATTTTAAAAATACATATCAGACGTTATAATTTTTATAATGTCTAAAAATTTGTTTAAAAATTATTTTAAAAATTTCGATAGTGTACATTATAAAAAAAGTTTTCTAATATATTTTATTATGAATATTTCTTTTCAAAGTACTTGGCCAACTTGGATTTCTCAAATCCATGTAGTTGTACTTGGCAGATATTTCAATGGCAGATTTTTTTGGATTAATGTACTATGACGAAAATGTTTATCTTCCCTACGCTACTTTAGAAAAGACTGCTCTGACGGTGAAAATTGGAACTTCTTCGAACCAACACTCACGCACTCTATCGAGGAAGCTTTGACATACCTATTTAAATACAAACAACTGTCGCTAAAGATACTCATACTGATGGAAACGTTAAACCATTTTTGAAGTGCAAAAGGTTGGTTTCCCATGTTTGAATTGAAAAACCTATATTAATCTTCCAAAAAAATTACCCTAAATACTGGGCTTGTTGGTATCCAGCAAATTGTCCATAGGTGTAGCCTTGCATTCCCTGAAGAAAACCTCCTGCTTGCATTTGTGTTGCTGTCGTTGGATAGGATTGTGGAGGGTACCAATATCCGAGTTGACCAGCACCCCCAACGCCTCCGACACCACCGACGCCCGTGACGCCCGCTGCGGCCGCAGCAGCTGCAGCTGCGGCTGCATAATATGGATACGTCGCCGAAGACAAAGCCTGCAAACAATTTATCACATTTATTAAAATTCCGACATTATTTTATGATTTTATAAATTCCATTCTCCATTTTTATCAATTATATTTTGCCTTCGTCTTCCTTCGCCTTCTCAAAGGGAGCTTATCACTTAAATATTTCACAAGCCTACTTTATATAAGCTGCTCGAAACTTCTTAGACAAAACTGAGTGAATGCCTCAAGATGGGCTTGACCTGAGAGAAAGTTGGCTTAAGTGGAATTGCTTGACCATATCCACTCATGACATTAATGGCTTTCAATACTTAAGCTTGCTAACAAAGGTGGTTCCCATAATGAGAAGTAAGCTTCTAACTTTAGTATAAGGCTTCAAGAAATAGGATTAATTATTTTGATAGTTTTAACAAATAAAGTATCGAGGAAGTCTAGCTTAATTGGATTTGGATTAAAACTGAAATGAAAGGGCAGGGAAAATTAAAAATTGATGTTTGTAAGGAAATGTTATTGGCAAGCTTTTGGTGGTGCTAAGGGAAGGATCCGTTATGAGAATAGGGATCAATTAGGACGATGTCACGGGCTGAATAACAGGGGATGGAACGTTGAAAGTACCCATGGAGTGGTGCAAAGGGAAGGTTGGGAACCTACGTTACCTACGCTATTCCCAGATCGGACGTACCCACTCCTCCTAACGGCGCTAATTGCTAAGAGACCCGATGAGTTCACCCCCGAAGAGAGGCTCGTGAATAGACCGAAATCTCGCTCCAGTCCCTATTGCACCTCCTATTCCGACTTCGTCCCTTCGACCGTTACGACTTATCCCAGTCAAAGTCAGCCGCTCAAGCTAAGACCTCTAACAACCACCCGCATCCCGGCCTCGAGAATCCGGTAACTACCGCTTCCCGAATTTCAAGAACTTTCCAACTTCCGTGGATCTCAGCGGGCAGATATTTCGCTCCTCGCGGTTTACACGAGTGCTGAAGGCAGGAAGTTACGAATACCCGGCAGCGAGTATTCACTCAGAAAAAAATTCCTACGCTTTTTTGAGGTCGTTACTCCTTATTGGTTAATCGTTTGGAAAATACAATTTCTTTCCTAGAATATGATATTCAGATTCAGTCGCAAAATTAATTTTTCTGGGATCCCCAACAAACAGTTTTTTCAGCCCCGCGCAAAAATATTAATAAGCCCGTCGCAAAAATATTAATAATCTGTTGCCACGAAAATTTTTTTTATATAACACAAGCATGAATGCGGCTGTTTCTCATGCCTGCGGAGCGAACCTGTAGGTCTCCTTTTCAGGTCATAGGCATGTATTGGTCATTGTAGATCCATGACGTCAAAAATTATGACGTCGTAGATATATCATAGCCATTACATACCTATGAGCTGATATTGTATGATCATTATATATGAAGGACGTAACAATTTTTGAAAGCATATATACACCTGGCCATTGGATACATTTGACCCTGAAAAGCGGTACTTGAGGTTGGCTTTACACACATAAAAAACAGGGCTATATTTATGCATTCGATATATAAAATATTGTATGAATCACGGGGGAGAGGGACTTTTTTGACTTGTGTATGTTTTCGTTACTCGTCAATATAAAGTCCCTGTTCTCCCCCTTGATGCATAATATACTATTATCATTCTACGAAGAAAAAGCTGCTACTAAACTCAGTAGGGCCCCAAAACAGGCGTAGGTGCTATTACTTACAAATAAAGCCTTTACAATTCAATAATTCTAATTTAGGAGACCTAATAATTTTTTATTCAACTTGGGATATTGAGTGTAGAACAAACAAAAGAGTCCCATTAGGATCACACTGGGATTCGGCCTCAAGTCCCGCTATAGTATTGGGTATTAGAAAAATAAGTACTTCAGTAGCAACTTTCCTTACAAAACTTCAAAAGTCCAAATAGGAGTAAAAGTATTAAAACAGTTCCACTTTATTTTTTTCGAAATTTTTAAAAGTGCTGATGGGACTTATGTACTAAGAAAATACTGTGGAAATAGGACTAATGTACCAAAAAAGATCAAAATATGTGCCCTTTCACCAGGACTTTCTTAGGACAAAAGTACTAGAGAAACCTCTACAATTTTTTTTTAGAAATTTCTTAGGATAAAAGTATCGGAAGAGATCCATTTGATTCTTCTTAAGTTTTTCCAAGTGATAAATAATTTTTGGGACAAAAGTCATGGACATAGGAATAGGAGGGGACTAGGTGTATGCTTCATAATTTGGGCGCGGTGATTGATGCCAAGTAACCAGGGGGAGTCGACCATGTTAGTCTGCAAAAGCATGGGGAGTGAGTAAGAGAAGGAGAACAATGTGCTCTTTCTCTCGCAATACCGGTTTAGCACACCAAGATGGTAGATTGGTCGCTCCTTGCGTCGACCCCACTACGACATGCCTAGTCTGCTCCTGTTCCTATGACTATGGACAAGAGTACCAACAATGTTCAAAATATGTCCCGTTTTACTAGGACTGTTTTAGGACAGCACTTGTAAAAATTCGAAATAAATAAAATAGAACTTTTCTACTAACTTTGCACCAAAAATTATTCAGTACTTGCAGAAATTTGAAAGAATTAATTTGAAATTTTCCGGCACTTTAGTGGGACTTCAGCCAGGATTCTAATGGGATCTCAATGGGATTTTTTTTCACTCGGGCCAGAACCAAATGATGGCATAATCTTATATGTACCCATCGAGTTGATAAAACAGTAAAACATCAATGACCGAGAAGAATTTCTTTCCACTAACGCATTTGGGCCCAGTTGTCGCAAATGTTTAAACTTGCTCTCTAAATACAAAATGTTTTAAGGTTCAACTACAGTGGTGTACAAAAGTTTTGGGCTAAACATGTTTTTGTCTGTATATAATAAATAAAAGCAGCTAAGAAAGATTGAGTATGTGTGAGTTATTAGTATTTTATTGAACTACAAAATTATAAAATTTATAAATTTTTAATAAAGATTGCTGACAATTTGTTCCACAATGTTTTTTATGACGGTGTTCAAAAATAATGGGCCACGCTTATTTTATAGCTTTATAAAAAAGTAAACGTTTATAAAATCAAGAAAAAGTCATTATATCGTTTCTTAATAGCTAATACTTAGTAGCCATACCCTTCGCAGCAATTACAGCAGCACATCGACGAGGCATTGAATCAACTAAGCGCTGAACGTAGTCCTTTGGTATTTTTCCCCATTCTTCCTGCAGATTTTGCCATAAAGCAGCTTTGTTTGGATGTTTTTTTGTTGCAACGCGAATTCCAAGTGCATCCCACAAATTTTCGATGGGATTTAGATCTGGGGATTGAGCTGGGTGATCTAAAAGCTTTACTTTTTGCACTTTCAAAAATTCCTGGACCAGCTTCGACTTATGTTTTGGATCATTATCTTGCTGAAAGATCCAATCTTTAGGCATATTTTTCTTGCAATATGGTAACAATTTTTCAGACAAAATGTCGCGATACATAACACTATCCATGATGCCTTTTATCTCGTGCAATGGGCCTACTCCTCGCGAAGACATAGCTCCCCAAACAATGACTGACCCACCCCCATGTTTAACTGTTGGAATTTGATATCGGGAATCGTATCTTGTGTTTTTCGGACGTCGAACATACTTTTTTCCGTCACTTCCAAACAGATTAAATTTTGATTCGTCAGAAAAAAGTACTTTACTCCACTGCTTTGGAGTCCAGTGTTGGTATTTTCGTGCGAATGTCAATCGGGCCTTCTGATTTTTCTTGCTGATCAAAGGTTTTTTAACACCAACGCGTCCAAATAGTCCTACATCATTTAGACGACGTGATACCGTGCTCCTACTCACATTGGCGAGGTTTTCATCGCGGAGTTCTTGAGCAATTTCAGATGCAGTTTTCTTGACATCCGTGGTAGATTTGCGTTTAATGATTTTATCAACACGCATAGTCGTTTTCCGTGGTCTACCAGATCGTGGGAGGTCCGATAGGCACTTGGTAGTAGTAAATTTATCGATTATTCTATTCACAGTACTTTCACCAATTTTTAATAAAGCGGCAATTTCGCGAGATGCCTTTCCTTGTCCAGAAAGGTTTATCACGGCTTCCCGAATTTGATAATTTGTATGTCTCGGCATATTGACCTTAAAATGACTTGATATAATGCGTGAAACACTTCAAGAATATAAAAAAGCCAAGTAGCGGACCAGGCGGAGATCTGAAAAATATATAAATACAGTGGCCCAATATTTTTGCACACGTAAATATATAATATAAGCGATAGAACCGATAAACGTTTCTTTTCAAAAGCTCTTTCCTACCTTATAGTTTAGTACAAATAGTATACCTAGTTTGTATATAAATATATCTTTTCTTAAGTTAGCCTTTTAGGAAATAGTTCAGAAAAAAAATGTGGCCCAAAACTTTTGCACACTACTGTACATACAAAACTACAAGAAAAAAAGATCGGTTTTGTTTGAGTTTTTTTGTTGTTGAAATAGAGAGTATAAATGGCTGTCTATAATTCCTAGTCTCTCTTAGCCCTTTTGTGTCGGGTACTGGAAGTGAACAGTGCAAAGGAGACTCGTCTAGGTGGCGGAAGTCTTCTTCGAAAGCAAGCGATTCCCTGACAAAGTTCGATTTACGAGGGCGAGATTCTACCTTAAGGGGAAACGGAAAGATGGAGGTCGATAATCGTAAACCCCGATAGGGGCATGGGGTACGATCGTGTGCTCTCGTGAGTGGAGTTAACGTCAAGAATTAAGGTCGCTAGCCAAGGGTATATAGGTACGGAAAGCAACTCGTATATTTACCTGTCCGGTCTGTTGAGCATTGTTGGGATCTCCGCTCTCCTTACCCCAACTACACTTCACCGTCTGGCCATTGATATCGGTGTTGTGTACCGCCACGATAGCGTGCGTGGCCGATTCCTTCGTTGAAAATCTGTAAGCAAGGAAGAAAACCGTTAGTTTCATTTCCGGTCTTCAATAACTACAAAATCCTACTTTTATCCCACTCCACTCCTCTTCTCTCTCCTCCCTTATCCTGCCTTCTTTCACTACTCTCATCCTTTTTTATTTCCTTTCCTGACATTTATTTATTTCCTTTCTTTGCTTTCTTTCCTTTCTTTTTTCTATCTTTATTTTCTTGCCTAGTCCCATCTTCCCACTCAATTTCAGTGATGTATTAGGACAGTTTAACAAATTCTGTGCTTTAGGTGCGAAAGACGAAACTTGGAATAAAAAGATTGTAGGGTAGCGGCTCCTAATGTGGCGCAGCACCTAATCCTGCACACTCGCATTTAAAAGAACCCGAAAATATACGAATTCACGAAAATTTTAAATTCAAATATAAAATTAATATTAATATAAAATTTTCGTATTTCACAATATCTATTATCTTCAACAACAACAAAAAACAATTAGAACATTGTTATTTTAACTTCAGAATTAGTATATAATATTTTTTAGAATAAAAAAATACAAATTCCGAAGAAAATCACTATCATAGAATAAATTTGTTCAAGATTGTTTAAGATATAATTTTTCTTAAAATTACAAATATCAATTTCCGACAAGAAACGCTAGCATGTCCAAAATTGTTGAAGATTCTAAATCCTATTAAAATTATAATGATTTTTGTTTGAAAATATCAATTTGCGATTTAAAACAGTAACGTAAACTAAAATGGTTCAAAACTTACGAATCTTCATTGAAATCTCAATTTCCAACCAAAAACACAAACACAATCCGAAATTGTTTTAGATGAAACACACTAACATAATCTAAAGTCGTTGGAAAATTGTAAATATTCTTTGAAATATGATAATTTTTAATTGAAAATACCAATAATCGTCGACGAAAAACATTAACATAACATAACGTAAATAAAAATAGTGTATATCTATACTTTCTCTTTTAAACCTACTGTTTTTTGTTAAAAATAACCGATTTTCGGTGAAAAATGTTAATATAAACTTAAATTGTTCAAAAAATTCGAAATCTATACCGATTGTTGATTTAAAAGACAACCATAACCTAACGTTGCTCCAAAATTTGTTATATTCTTTGAAATTCAATGATTTTTTATTAAAAGTACAGATTAACCTTTTATAAAATGTACTGATTTTTTTACTAAAAATAATTATTTCCAGTGTAAAAATTGTTGAAAGTTATGAAACTGTTTTGAAAGTATATATTCTTTTCTATCGAAAATACAAATTATCGGCGAAAAACGCTACCATAATCCAAAATTGTTAAAAGATTCTAAATCTGGTTCGAATCATAATGATTTTGGATAAAAGATGGTTAGAGTTTCGGTTAGCTGGCCAGTATTTATTAAATTCTGATATTTAATAAACTAATTATTTTCGTTTGAAAATATCAATTTTCGTGTAAAATGCCAACGTAATATAAAATTGTTAACAAATTATGATGATAATAAAAGTTAAAAACTGAAATTGTTAAAAAATGTTAAATTTTTCAATCCTGATAATTTTTGATTAAAAATACCGACTTCCGGTGAAACAATTAATAGCAGCTAAAATTTTTAGAAATTTCAAGTCCTCCTCTTTGTGAAAGTATTATAAGAGAATCATTAAAGGCTTATAATGATTTTCTTATAATGAATATCCTATATTTTTTTGTAATTACAGGAATAATTACCGGAAAATTATTATTGAAATGATTAATATTCAAATATTGAAATAATTAGTGCAAAAAATATAAGATACCCATTGGTTTTAAGTTTTATTATACTCGGATTGTTAAACGAAGTTTTCTTCAAATATGTCAATTTTTATGTACTTTTGTGTGAGTAGTTTAGAATGAATGATTAATTTATGAATTTCTCTAGTTCTTGCACTACTTATTTCAATATTTTAATATTATTAATTTCTGTAATTATACTTATAATCGCAATATACAATAAACGTGTATAATATTTATAATAATTTATAACATAATTTAAATAAATTAAAAATTGTAATCTTCTTCATCATTTACGGACCCCAAAGCCACAAAACGGAAAACTAATATAATTTAAATATCTATATTTAACGCGCACAATACTTAAATTTATGTACAGTTATAGCAATACAAACTCAAATAATAATAATTTTTTTCTAATATTAAAATGTCCTTTTGGATTTGCTGTTACAAGACAGATGAGCATTGCGCCACATTAGGCAACATGGTATCTAACTTGACGCAGGTGCACCTTTTAGGGAAACCTAAAATTGACGTTTTTAATTAATTCCAATATAGTTTTCGCTATATATAGAGTCAACCGAGGATATCACACTAAATTTTCTATATTTTGCAATAACAAAATCGATTATATTGTTTTTCAAATATAGCGATAGTTTTTGGTGTGCCACATTAAGCGCCGCTCTCCTAAAACGGAAAATAAATGGTCTTTTAAGATGATTATTTATTTTGTTCTGTAGATTGTGAAATTATGGCAGGACTTGAGAGGTTTTAAGTTACAAAGCGTTGAAAATCATTTTCTTATTTTTTTTAATCGAGGGTCCCGATCATGCCAATCCCCGGCAAGTTCCATTGCGTTAAATCACATTTGCGGAAACTCTCATTTCGAAAAATATGAAGTCCACAACAAATTGCCAGAAATACAGCAAGTCACATTATGGTAAATCACATTGGGGCATCTCTCATTCGGAAAAAATGTGCAGTGCATATAAAATTAGCAAGAAGTAGTGGGGTAACTTAATTAATTTCTGTGATCAATCACAGTGGTGTCTTCGCGTACTTTTACCAATTATTCCTGGATTTCAAATTTTTCCGAATGAGATATGCCGCAATGTGACTTGCCGTGAAATGTGTCTATCCTAAAATGTGACTTGCCGCATATATGCCATACCGCATTTTTGCAATTTTTCTTCGACTTCATATTTTTTGTGGACTTCATACTTTTTGAAATGATAGTTGTCGCAAGATGACTTGTCGCAAATGTGACTTGCCACAAATGTGACTTGACGCAATGTGACTCATCACTCATCCTTTTTCATTTCCTTTTCTGACATTAATTTATTTTCTTTTGGATTACCATCTTTCTTATCTTTCTCATATTCCTGATTCTCTTGTTTCTTTTTCTTTTGCATCCCTGTTTGCCTTCCTTGTTACCTTTATTTGTGGTATTACCCACTATGTAGAAAGGGTTTTATTACCGTGGCTTTAGGGAATACGACTAAATGGTATGGTAGTATTCCAACCGTCTACTTGTGCTCAACCTAATTTTTATATATAAGTTTACTGTGTGCACCAACGAGCTCAATAATCGTCGACGAGGATATGCGAGCCGGCAATGGAGCTGAATGTAAGCCGACTAAACATAGATATTGAAAAAGTTGCCAAGTTTTCGCAACTTGGAGCGCAACGGATTTTTTGTTCTCGAAAGTAAAAGCGCTGGGTTGCGTTGGTGTGCTACTTTTATAGCTGTACATTGTACAAAATATCCGACAAATTTCCACGTGGGTCCGGTAATGAAACATCGGACTCTTCTTCTACTTTCATTCTTCTCTATTAACAAGATATTAGTCATACAAAAATAGAAAAAAATAACAGCATACAGTTCGGTGAGCGTAAAAGAAACATTTTCGGCGAGCCCAAGGGATACTGAAAAGTGCCGCTAGATTCAATGAAATTCGATTTGCGTAGACCAAATATTTTGAGGATTCCCTAGACACTTGGATTTTCGAAATGCTTATTTATTTAGGACAGAAATAAATTTCTTAATTAAAAAATTTAATAAAAACGAAGGAAAGTGTTGAGCTACAAATTATATTAAATTATAGAGATTATATTAATTTTTATGAAACATTATTTCTATGCTATTAATTTCAATTGTAATAAAATTAATGGATGTTATAAGATACTAAGAATGTTCCCTTCTATGAATATTTTAAAACAGTTTTTTCTTAAGTTACAGATTTTTAAATTTGTTTTACTAGTTTAAAAACTGCAGCTGTAATTTATCTAATTATGCATATAAGTATTTGGAAGTTGCGAGTACTATTACGTATTTAAATATACTAGTAGCATGATAGGTCATGTTTTAATAAGAGAGTGAAGTAGTTATGCTGTCGAGGGTTTAAATCCCAGTGCAGAGAAAGAAAAACAAAACTCAGTTGCTGAAATTCTTAGCTTATCATCCATAGATATATAATTCTCATTTTAACTTTTACCCGTTTTACCAAAGCTTTGTTTTTTGTTAATAAATTTTAATCAACAATGGAGAAGAGCTTTCCAGGAAATTATTGATGTTCATAGCTTATTTTTATCAACTGTTTTAATTCAGTCATGAAAGTCAAGGTATTGTTTCCTCAAAAATAATTTAGAAGTCGTTCCGAAAAGGACATTCCAGATTAAAAAGAGTAGGTATTAAGTGGTAGGCTTCTGAAATCCGAAAACAACTTGGTAAAATTATTATGAAACTTGTATGCAATTTATACTCAGTTTCAATCAATTTCTAATGGTAAACGGAAATTTTGGTCAGAATTGTATAAAATGACTATGTAATTTTTCATTGAAGATTCTAGAGAAATTTTTTGGGATTTCAAGAGTTATTACATTCTCATCATTTGTTATAGAATATTCTTCTGAATTTGGACCTATCCAGTTTTCATCAACTCATGACGTTTTGAAATCCCCTCAATCAGACAAAGTGATTTTTAAGAAAAAACATCTGTCGGTTTGCGTGGCTGTCTTTTTGTCTGTCTGTGGTCTTACGACACGATAAATTACGAAAAAATTTTCTAATCGGAATTTCGTTGAGCAAATATTTTTAGGGTCCAAAAATGCAGGCCAAGTTCATTACGCAGCCTTCTACCATCAATATTTATAGTGAAATCTGCCGAGCACCGCTCGGCTTGCTTATACTCGGATAGGGGTCATTGAACTATATGAGGTTTATGTACAGCAGATTTTGAGCTGCGTCCCATATCGAACTAATACTAATTTTTATATGGCAATATATTCTTCTTTTAATTAACTTTAACCAATAAATGTATATTAAATTGGTAAATCAATATTTGATTAAACTTTTTCTGCAATTTCAATTGATTGAATGAAACACACGTCACTCATAGAAGTTTGGTTGATTCAATCTTTTTACTGATAGCCGGTGAACAATTTTTCTGTAGAATTAGCTTAAAAAAAGTCGTGATCCCACTATTTAAAATTTCTAAACGCAACTATCAGCAATTTAATAAACGGATGATAAATAGTGAATGCAAAATTGTATCAAGATGAAAAATAAAGACCCTTAGCAGGATAGTGGGTTCTAAAACGCAGTTAAAATTTTCGTTTGCTAGTGCATCGCATAAATTGTTGAATATAACGTGAACTTTCGCGTGGAAAGGTTTCGAGTCGTAAACAGCCTTTAGAAAAGTGATTTAGACTCTTGGCGTAATTGCTGAAAGTGAGGCTTCATGGATTTTGCGTCTTGGCAGGCTTCAGCGAAGATAAAATAATAAAGTCGGCAAGAATCATTGATCGTTTTCGTTTACCGCGAAGTTGCGGATGGTGCAGACCAGGCTAGGCTGGAGTAAAGGGTAAATTCTATAGAGGAAGAGGCAGCATGGAGCACAATTTAAATCCAGGAAGAGAGAACTGAATGGAGTGACTATTTAGTAGGATGTATACCGCTGGGTATTGTTTATTGAGCCCTTCAATTATGGGAAAATCGAGGCCTGCTCGCTCGCAGTTTGGCATTTACCCAAGATTCAAGCTTCGAAGGGATGTTCTGCTGTCGGGACAAAACCGTGGTATAGGTTATGAAACAGCACTAGACATAAACACATCGTTTTTAACGGTTTTATAAAGATAATCTCCTGCGCGCACGGTCACAGTAGGTCTAAGGGTCCATAAAACGCTTAGCGTCATCACCCAAGAATCCACCTTTTATGGGAGCTCGAAGAGTTCTCGTTACGTTACCGATCTACCGTTATGATATTGCGATAAACATGTGATCCACCCTGCAATATTGGATCAATTCTTCCGAGAAAGTTATTTTCAACTTTAGATCCGAACTGTTTATCATATAAGAGTCTTTGTCACTAGACCATAGCTTCTTTATTGCTCGGAAAATGCATCCAGAAGGAATGTTATTTTTATTATTACTGCCGCATTCAAAACACATTTACTGTAACCCCGTTTTTTAAAACTGATTTTATGCAGCTTCCTTTCTCCTCAGAGGTCGTGGAGCGAATCGTTTAAATATGCGGTAGTCTATAACCAATAGATTTATATATATATATATATATATATATATATATATATATATATATATAATATTTTGGTTTACTATTCAATTTGATTATGTTTAAAATAGAGATATGGTAATTAGGGGTGTTAAAAAAGAAGTCCGAATCTCATTAAAAAGAGTACTTTTAACTTTTATGAAAGCGTTAATTATTTATTTTACTTACTGAGAGGTCTTTACTATAAATTTACATTGTTTTTGAATTCTTAAAAAAACTTATTCATATGTTTATATTCATGTTTATTAAAGACATCCCAATCAGTGTAACAGATGATTAGTGCCTTTTTATAACAATTTTCTTTGCATGTCTTCCTAGGTTCGCATAATTTTATGAAAAAATATCAATGCCCTCTGAACTTCTATTCATATTTGAATAAAAAAATAAATTTAAAGTAGAGTTTTCCAGAAACTCCTAATATAGGTGAATCTTAAAAATCCCCACATGCTTTGGAATGTTTGAAAAATCACTACCATCTTTTGAGAAGCTTTTCATAATTTTTAAAAATTTGAAATACATTAAGGTTCACAGTTATTAAGCTACCTACTTTTTGTCAGTTAAAGCAGGCAGGATTTTTATAATGATGAATCAACACACAAACAAAGTTGTAGTTCAAAATTGATAATAATACATAGACATTCACTTAATAAATTTCTTTGATTTTTATATTACCACTAAAATTTCATGCACATATTTTTTATAATAAATACTACAACATTAAAAATAACTAATACGATGATTTAAAATAGTTCAATAATTGAAAAATTTCTTGAAATATTCAGTAATAAATTAATCTGAGAAGCTACAGGTTATGTTGCAGGATATAGTGTTCTGATGATCCAATAATATTTTCAGTGCATTTCAAAGTAGCATTTTTTATACATTTTATAATTTGAATATGTATTAGAGCTTAAAATTACTGTACCTAGATGAAATATTACGTTTGATCGGAATTCTATTAAGAAATTCTTTTTAATTATTCAATTCTTATGAATACACTTTTCCGGCAGGCTTTCTAATTTTTGCTTATTAGCAGACTTTAGTTTTAAAGGAATAGAATCAGTTCCTCAATCATCTATACTGCGAAGATGTCTATGATCTATATATACTATATAGGTACCAAAACGATTTTCACGTGAAGCCTGAGCTGTACATAAACCTCAATCGTTAACCAAAGGCAACCTATCATATGCCGTATGAATTCTAAGTCCCTTGAGATCTGGAATATTCTGAACTAATGTGCACACGCTTGGTATATATATTGACTGTTCGTCCTGATAGCGACCGCGTTCTCCAGATCCGAATCCTCCTGAGTCTTGAACTACGCTCTATTAATTCAGAAGGACTCACTGGGTTCGGACTATTCATTGCGTCATGACACGGTCGACAAGCGAAGCTGAGATCCAGAGGGATTTACAACAGACTATGTAGGCTGTCGTCGTGATGGAGATAATGTCTCTCATCAGCACCTGAAGATGATTACAGTATTCCTATTATCAATATTCAAATATCGAAGTCACACAATCCTTCTTTTCAGTAATTCTTCAATTCGTTATGTGCAAGAATTTAAATTATTGGCGGAAGTAAACGCTGGTGTTCATGGTGGCGAAGATCGGCATTTCTCACATGAAGCGATACATGCATTGGAATATAAGTAATACTAGAAAGTTGAAAAAAAGAAAATTCAGGCTTTTTATGGATATGTAGAAGGGTTTCACAAGAGTCTACAAAAAATTAGAAATTCAATGAAGCAAAAACGAACAAAGTTAGACACGTGTTTCACTTGTAACAATAATTTTGATTTTCCAGGGAATAATGACAGTCGATAAAAGGATAAATTATTCGTTACGACATTGATTTTGTGGTAATTTCTTTATTAAATATTCGTTTTTCAGTGCCAAATATGAAAAAGGATCTGTACAATAAGTGAATAGCAGCTTCAATGTGGTAAAGTATTTCATAACACAAAAAATTATTTACATGAATTAGTTAAATTCATTATATAATATTTTGATAGGATATGGTTGCTTTTCTTTATTGATTAACGGTTTTTATTTATTTTAGTGTTAGAAAGCTACTCGTATAATTATAATTTGGTGAACGATTATTTCTCATATGTATTTTAAGTATTTAATTATTATCGCTTGATTCACGATCCCCACGTTTCTTCATGACATATTCTTTTTGAGGTTTAAGATTGTTTCGAATTTATTAGACTGACGAAGAAACTTTATTATTGTTAAAACTAATAAAAACTAGCTGTGAATTCGATCTCGAGTGTTTCCACTTTGTTTGTATTTATAATTATATGGCCCTAATTTCACGGGCACTTTGCTTCCGTTAGCAAATGTATTTGCTTCCTCATAGAGGAAGCATTAATTTTTTTTTTCAATAATATACAAACCAAAGTCTTCATTTTTATCAATTTAAAGATAGAAATTTAAAAAAATATACAAAATAATACCAAAAATTTTTAAATAAAAAGGCTAATCAGACGAATCAAATTTTGTATTCGAAATTATAATTTTTAGAGCTGGAAAAGGGAAGGGAAAAGTTCTGTCGCACCCTATCCCTTTCCCATCTTCATGATTTATTTACAAAAATTGTCAGAATTACTCTATTTGAAAATGTATGATCAAAAAGTCTTTTCTATTCATGCGTCAACTTTGAATTATGTCGATGAAAAAAGTTTTTTTGTTTGAAACAGATGATTCAAATATTATAAATGATCATAAATTCCATAATCTTCAATAAAGTGCATTAATATTATAGATCAATCGATTTACCTCGAATCAAGGAATCTTTTCCGTTCTTGCATCAATTTTGAATTATGTTAGTGAAAAAAGTTTTACTATAAAAAACCGTGTTTTCAAATATTATGCATTACCATAGCTTCCTTACTCTCCAATAAAATGTATCAGTGTTATAGGTGAATAGATACGTCTTGAATCAACACAACTTTTCTATTCTCGCATGAACTTTGAATTATGTTAATGAGAAAATTTTTACTATAAAAATCGATTTAAAAAATATATAAATAACCATAACTTCCCTACTATTTAATAAAATGTATTAATATTGTAGGTCAACCGATTCATCTCGAACCAAGGAATCTTTTATATTCTTGAATCAACTTTGAATTATGTTGAAGAAAAAAGTTTTACTATAAAAAACCGTATTTTCAAATATAATGCATTACCATAGCTTCCTTACTCTTTAATAAATTATATTAATATTATAGTTCAATCAATTCGACTTGAATCAACACGTCTTTTCTGCTCTTGCATCAACTTTGAAATATGTTAATGAAAAAAGTTTTACAATAAAAAACCGATTTCCAAAATATATAAATTACCATAACTTCTCTACTCTTTAATGAAATGTATCAATATTATAGGTCAATCGATTCGTCTCGAACCAAGGAATCTTTTCTATTCTAGCATTAACTTTGAATTATGCTAATGAAAAAAGTTTTACTATAAAAAACCGATTTTCAAAATATTATTGAGTGCTAAATAAAATGCAATGAATATTTTTAGAAATTCTTCTGTCAGTTTCAAGATATTAGTGAGGAAAATAAGCCCTCCAAATTTCATCAATTTATCCGCAACCGTTTCCTAGTGATCGTTTTCACAAAAAAGTGACACGCACACACACACATATATCCGGACAATTGCTTAGAACATTGTATTAGACATTTTTCAATTGAGGAAGGTTTAATTAACTGAATTTAAAATTTTGGAAAATGTTACCATTACAAAGTTTCCTCTATTAGGAAGCAAAAAGGCCAACATATTTCGAAAATATATTATGTAATGAGTTTATCCAAATAAAATTAACGCGATCGGCATGAGACCTCTGCGCATAATATGCGGGAAAACACTGATGGATAAAGTCCGAAACGAGACAATCCTCAAAGAATGTGGTGCAAAAGAGACAATAGTTGTCACATGGGAAAGAAATCAGTTAAGATGGTTCGGTCATCTTGAAAGAATGAAAGATGAACGACTGACCAAACAAGTGTACAAAGGTAAAGTAAATGGCAGAATGCCTAGAGGTAGACCGCCGAAAGAATGGTTAGAATCGGTAAATGAGACATTAATCCGAAGAGACGTAAGAAGCCATAGAAACACACGAGCTTGCATGAAAAAATGCATGGACGTGAAGGAAGCTAGAGTAGTCTGCCAGGACAGAAAAGGGTGGCGACAAATAGTTTGTAAACAGAGTGACAATAGAGTGAATGACGCCTGAAACAAAGACCTTGGAATCTAATGGGCCCAAGTGGGGAACCATACATAACAATTTTGTGAGGCTCTTCACTTGGGGTGATCGCTACAGAGATTGATCAGCAACCTGGGTCGGAGCAGTGTTGCGGAATAAACGTGTCATTTGAATAAATGACACGAGAATTCCAGATCAATCTAAAACATATATACCTAACACCCATATACCTATCTACTTTACACCTATATACCTATCTAACTTATATATAACTTATATACTATATACCAATTCACCCATATACCCAATACTATTTTCCAACCGAGCAAGTCACGCCTACCCCGAAAGGGAAATGGCTTAATGGTATAATCATGTAAATAATTTTTTTGTATTATGAAATAATTTAACACTTTACAGCTGCTATTCACTTATTTCATAGATCACTGTTATATATTTGGAACTAGAAAACGAATATGCGATTTTATAGTTGTAAACATTGACTATCATTATTCGGCGGAATATCGAAATCACTGTTACGAGTGAACCACTTGTCTAATTTTGTTTATTTAAAAAATTAAATCTCTAATTTTTTGTAGACTCAGTCCATCAATTACTTAAGGATTTTTCGGTGTTCTGGTTTCCTGTTTTGGTTGTTGAAATTACGTTTTATACACATTATACAAAATTTAGTTACAAAAGTTACAAAATACACATTATATCATTTTTTTTCATTGTGTACTATTTCATACTACAAATGTACAATGAATGAAGAGTCCACGAGTTGAATCTCTTTGAAACTCTGAATTCTTTTGCAAATTTTGTAAATCTCTTAGAATTTCTCAAACAATGTAAAAAATCTTTCAAGTTTTTAATAAATTCTCTGAAAAACCCTTAAAATAATTTAAAAACTGTGAAAATCCTTGAAATCGCTTGAAGACTTTAGATTCCCATAAAAATCCGTTATAATCCTTTAAAATCCATAGAAATTCCTTAAAATCTCTAAAAATCGGTTAAAATCCTTGAAATTTCGTAAAATATTTCAAAATCTTACGAGATCCCTTGAAGTCTGTAAAAATCCTTTAAAATTTATTGAAATCTTTAAAATCCGCAGAAATGCTTCCTAATCTCTTGAAATACCTTACGATAGATTACAATACTTTAAAAGCCATTAAAATTACACAAAATCTTTTCATAATCCGGTGAATCTTCAGAAATCTTACAAAATCCTCTAAAATCCGTTGATATACTTTGGACTCTTTTAAAATCTCTTAAAATCCTTTGAAATTCCGTGAAATCATCGAAACTCTTTATATCTTAAAATACTTCAAAATTCATTCAAATCTTTGCAAATCTTTGAAAATACCCTCAGATCGTCTAGAATCTCTGTTAATCCTTTCAAATCTTCGAAATCTCATGGAAAGACCCTGCAGTTCTTCAAAAATCGAGGAAAAACTCCGGTACCACATGAAATCCTTTCAAACTCCGTTCTTCCTTCTTAAATCTTTTAAAATCTTACAAAATCCTCTAAAATCCGTGGATATACTTTGGAATCTTTTGAAATCTCTTAAAATCCTTCGAAATCCCGTGAAATCATCGAAATTAGTTTTATATCTCTTAAAATCCGCTAAAAACCTGTAAAATCCTTTGAAATCTTGTAAAATATATTGAAATCTCTTCAAATCTTCTAAATCCTATCAAGATCCCTTATACTCTTTTAAAATCGGCGGAAATCGGTTAAAATCTTTAAAATTCCGTAAATTATTTCGAACTCTTACGAGACCCTTTAAAATTCCTTAAAAATTAATTGAAATCTGTGAAGTCCGCGTGAAATTTTATTGAAACATCGAAACCCTTTCATATCTTTTTAAATCCGTTAAAATACCCTGATATCCTTCAAAATTCGTGAAAATACTCCTGTACCACATGCAATTCTTTAAAATCTTTTAAATTAATATGACTTTTTTTGAATCTCTCAAAATCCTTTAATATAATCGGGAATCCTTTAAAATTCTGTTAAATCTTTTGAAATCTTCCTTAAAATTAAATCTTACTTTGTAGTCCTTTGAAATATCTAAAGATCCCTTGAAAGCTATGGAAATACTTTAAAATCACTGCATATATGATTTGCTGGAAACTACTATTGGCGTGTCAGCCAATCAGTAATGTCTTATTTTCCGGCGATAAATTCAGAAAGTATACTTTTTAATGCTAGAAAAATTATATCAACTATTTTGAAAATTTCAGTCATATTTTAATTCCACAAGGAAAACAAAATATTTAAAAATATCTAAGTACCCCATTCCTTTTAATTTTTCATTTCATTTATTACCGAAACAATAAATATAGTACCACACCGTACAAAATAATAGGTCACCAATTAAACAATAATTTCAACAGTAATTCGGGTATTAACCATGCCATTTTTGCGAATACTGCTCTATTTGTAAAATTGGGAAGTATTTCAAACGGAAGATCATGCACTCAGTTGTGTAAGCTTGAAACTACTTATTCGAACAAAAAATTGTCAGTAAAAATACATAGGATGACCCAAATGATGTTTTTTCTTTTTCTTTAAGGAAGACTGTCGAATCAGAACTATGTTCATTAATATAAATTGGTATTGAATGGAAATGTATGCGTAATAATTGCAGAAGAAACTTACCTAATGAAGGCGTATCCTTTGTCCTTGAAAACACGAATTTCCTGAATCGAGCCAAAGGGCGAGAATGTCTTCTGCATAAGCTCCTCTGTTAGACCATTGGTCAAACCCCCACAATAAACGGTGCAATTGGTTGGACTGCTTTGGTTGTAGACCTCATCGAAAGTTAGCGGTTTCGCGTTCGCTGGAATCGAGAAATATCCTTCAATTACAAACAGGTCACTACCTCTATTCATGATTACAATGAGACCAAAGTTTAAAAGTTACTCCTTCAAATTATTTTCCATTCCAACGCTGTGTCACTAACCTTACATGTACTTAATTTTCCTCAAAAAATTTCAATTTTTATTCTCCGAGCAATACCATTTTTTATTCCATTTCCTACTCCTATATAAAAAAAAATGCAATTTAAGCAAGTCGACAAAATTATTTTTGAAAAGATAATCATTAGTAAGATGGAAGATGAAAAATCGTAATGATTAGTAAAAAATATTATACAAATTATAAGGATATATTTCAATTACCTTAATGATTTTCGACATGCAGAAATGTTAGAATTTGGAAATAATTTATTGAACAATCAAATTTAAATTTAAAAGAGGAGGGATGTCCACTATGATCACTATAAATAATTTAATATAAAGTGGATTTAAAAGCTTTTGGGGAAGCGATGTTTATAACTAGGTAAAGGAAGATTGTAAATGAAAGCTTTAACACATCCATCCATACCTGTCCGTTATTGCCATCATAATTGCCATTTTCGTTTGACGTTTATCACATTTTCTTTGAACCCACTTTTAACGCATCGAATAGACGGCAGAATATAATCGTAAAAAAAGCAGCTTTAAGCTGTACCTCGCCCTTTGGGTTCTTATATTAACTCTGACTGCCATGTACATATCCTTCTTGTTATGAACTCAATAAAGATTTATTATTATTATTATTGTACGCAAAATGGGGATTTAAAGAAAAGTTTTTTGATTTAAATAAGGAAAATTTGGCTTAAAAGATACAATAATAATCAATAAATTTGGATACATTTACCTAAATTGACTTAAATATACCATTGTATAGATAGTAGATTCGATATTACCGGAATTCTTTAGATTTTACTTAATATTACTTTTAATTAGTCTAATTTACTGTTAGTTAAATCATATGAATTTACCGGTATTTAATTTCAATTTGGTTGAATTTTTTTAAGATCAACCTACATTCACTTGAAGTCACTTTGCATGAAGCGAAATTATTTCCATAAATCTAAATTTCATTTAAAAATCATTTAAGTATACCTTAAGTTAACTTTGAACTTATTTAAATTTTCCAAAACTGACTTTGAATTTAGTTAAATTAATTTGAATTTACAAAAATCCAGATTTGAATTTAGTTTAATATACTTAAATTAATTATATTATCTTAAATTTACTGTATTTTAATAAATTTCAGTTCTTTGAACTGAAACTCATGTAAATTCACTCGATTTTAGTATATACACCTAGAAATTGGAGAAAAATTGCAGCTAATTGAGATTGCCTTTAATTAAATCAAAATTAATTATAAAATCGTATATATTTCCATTGAATTCTATTTTATCTGAATAGAATTCTGCTGAATACACCAACACATTTTTTTGAATTTAATTACAAATAATTCCAGTAGACTCGAATTCAATCATATCAAATTAAATTTCCATGAATCGTACATGAAGTCCAGTCAAATTCAGTTGATACAAGAATTTACCCGAATTTGAAATCATTTCAATCTCGATTTCAATTCACTTAAATTAAATTGACTTTATCACGAATTCAGTAACTATATTCTTCCAGGAATTCAATTGAATCCACTTACAAGTATGAAGTATTTTATTTTTTTGAAATTAATTGAATTCAATTTGACTGAAATTAAAACAAAAATTGATTTTAAGTAATTAGGAATTCAAAAATTCGCTTTTCTAAAAATGCTTTATTTCTATACAATAAACTTGCGAATAATTTTCTACTTTTTCATAATCAAGCAAAAAATGATCCACTTCTACAAGAAGAATCAACATTTTCAAATCTAAATTTTATGGGAAGTCGATGTAAGGAAACTTTAGCAGCAGAGAAGCCGGCAATGCGGCGCGGTAGCTTTTAGAAAAATCTGCTTATTATGAACGAAGGAGCTTCGGTTCAATATATGATTTTATAAATGAAATACCAAGTAGTGTAAAATTTGGTTATTTAGGATAATTGTTTTGGAAAGATTGATAATATTTGGAAATAAAAGTCTTATCTCAATACTATAAAAAAGCTGGCAATGCGGCGCAAAATACAACCTTAATTTTGGTGGAAAATTATATTTAATTTGCAAACATATGAAATTAATATTGCGCGACGCGTAAACCAACAGGTAGGGCAGGTTGACGCATGTGGACTTTTTAAAAATACTTAGTAATTAGGTATTTTAATTAATATAGATTCAACTTTCCATATGCATAAAGCAAAGCTAAGATACTGATCTACGTGTTAAATATTTTGCCATCACATTATCGATTTTTTTTCTTCTGTCGATTGATATGTGTTGCGCGTCGCATTACCCGATTCTCCGTTATCTATAGTCTCAATCGATTCTCGAGAATATTCCGTACTTTTCAATTCTCAGGAATTTTCGAATTCTAATTCCCACTGAATTGCCCCATATTTGAAAGTAGATCGAAATCCTTCTTTAGTGTCCCTGAAGAAGTAAATAGATTTTTGTAATCGTAAGAGGGTTGTGCTCCATATCTTCTTCATTTCCTGGAGTTCGAAAAGGGGGTTAACGGGGTTTTAGCATCAGATTGGGGTGTGAGTTTGCGATATCGGACACCAATGTCGAGAAGGTTGGTACCCACGAGCTGTCGAGTTTACGATCCTACGGGGGCTTACTCTAAAGGAGCAGACTCCGGGTGTAAACGCGACTGGTGAAATCGCTCTCATCCCCTAGACTTCCACTTTCACCCTCTTTCACTCCTTTTGTCCGCTATTCTCTTCTTCGTGTAATTGCGTCGCATGAGATGAAAAGTCATTGCAGAAAACTGTACGCGAGACCAGTCTCCATAAACTCACCGCAGGGAGAGGAAATTTTCTTTCTTTCGAAGCTTTCCGAAAAAGATTTTTCCTCGATTAATGCACTCTTAGGGGCATCATACATTGTCAGTCCAAAATGATACTTTGAAATTCATTTTCCTATATGTCTGATGATGACTAGAGCGACCGAAAATTAATTCTGTTTTAAAAAAGTTCAAATTATTACGGCATAAATTATTAATTGATGAAGTAAATAGTTATTTAAAAGAATAGATACGAAAGGTTCATAAATTTTAGTTTAGAAATTCATACTTATTTTCCACGTCAGAAGGAGCTTCGTTTTTTTACTGTACCCAAATTGTTTCCACTTATGATTGTGGTCGTATTTAAAACCTTTTGAAGCATACATTTTTCTATCAGCTGAATTTAAATGAAACTTGACACTCGGGGGTTTATGGGGTCGATGAGTTCGAATCAGAAATTCAAATTGAAAAATTCAGAATGGCGGATCCTAAATGACGGACCGAAAACTTAAAAAGTAATTTGATTTGCATAAATCTTGATACTCAGTGGTTTTTTGAATCGCCGATTACTAATCCGGAATCCAAATTTGAAAAAGCAAAATGGCGGATCGGAAAAACTAACAAAGCAATCAGCGACCCAAAAACCTACAAATACCGAGTTCAGAACCAACTGGTCAATATTTTGTAGTTCATGTCCACCATATTGGACCTGCCATTTTGAATTTATATATTCAAACTCCAGATTAAAAATCAGCCATATTAGAGCCGGCATCTTGGATTTTGAAAATTTTCAAATTTTGACTACAGATTTGTAATCAGCAACTTTATTATATCACGTGAGGGCAAAACTTTTCCCTAGAGTACATTTGATATAAATGAAATAATTTTATTTTCTGGGACAGTAATATTCAGAGAACCGTTACAGGCTTTGAAATTTTTATTTCAGGTTCCGAATCCGCGATTCAAATTACTATTATATACGAAGTTACAAAGAATTTAAACTGAAAGGAGTTTTCATTTTTGAAATCAATTTTAGTTTTTATTCTGCGATTACTCTGGAATTACTTGTAAAAGTTTTTGACATTACTATGGAATTCAAAACGAAAATATTGGAATTCTCAGAATTCCTGGAATTAGTAGGGAAGTATTGGAATTATCAAGAAATTCTTGGAATTAAATGGAATTAATTAGGAATTATTGGAATTCCGATTTTGTTCATACATATGCCCCGCGTTGCACACATTATACATCTCTAATGTACTGAAATATATCCAGCGAATTGTATTCTTAGTCAGAATTCGGCAAAATTGGATAAATAATTTAAAAAAATCTGAATATGCTTTTAAAAGAAGCAGTAGCTTATCGAGAAAATGTGCATTTACTGTATTACTATAGTAATATAGGGAAGACCACCCTATAGTAGATAATGATCCTGCAGAAGTTAATAATGAAATTGAAATACTAATGTAGGTAAGTATGATAATTAATTTAATTTAAATAATAGTTGAGTCACGATACGTGCTAATATAATAAAATAAGAATGGATCATTTTACTTATATTTCTGCATATAATGAATGATTATCTACTGTATGATCATTATCTAATGTAGGGTGGTCTCCCATATTGCAGTACACTGCTAATATGATTAAAATTGGATTAAATCATTTCCTTCAAAGATTTTTTCCTGATAATATTATTTTTGTACGTTATCGAGTTTAATCTTTGGTTCAAAATATAATATAATATATATGCACTTTATTATAGGTTTCAACACATCTCCGTAAGTATGTATGTAAGTAATTACTGTGAATATTGAAACTTTGAATTGATTGGAATTAATCCTGGACTTGCAATTGGCTGAAAAAACAATTTTCAAGCTCTTTGGGAAGTCTCTAACACGTCAGCTTTTAATGCTATGCATGAAAAAAAATCGAAAAAACGTGGTTTTCCAGAGATTTCAACCACCTTTTTCAGAAAAAGCTCACATGATGAAAAATTTTAATTTCCAGATTGGGGTTCAACATACAAAAGACTACAGAAAAACATTCTTATTTGCCAGGCCGCTGGAAAAGAGTTGGAAATTGTACGCCTGCGAAATTCAAGCCTTTCCGGATCAAAAGCGCTTTCAAATTTAAATTACTTTTGAATTAAAATGGGTATTCCCATTGAAACGTAATCAAATTCAAAAACCAAAAACTTTTCTAACCGAGAAAGTATTCAGAATTTCATGAACAATTATTTTTCCTCACACTTCGGTGCATTAAGAAATGTATACAATGTAGTTTTTTTATAAGAAACAAAAAAGAAGTATACCGTTTTTTTATAAGATACGTTTTTATTTAATAATGCTAAATTGACAAAGGTCTGGAGTACACTTGTGTTAATTTATTCAATAATTTTTTCACATCACTTCTCCAGTCAATTAAATACAAGAATAAAACTTTACAATATAGCTTTAAAGAATTAAGTTTTTCCACATACAGCATTTCAGTTATTTTCCTATAAATGTTGACTTCCCTTCAAGTAATTATTGTTCTGAGTAGTGTGATTAATGCTTGAGTATGCTTCAATTCAGCAAAACATGAATAAATACTTTGATGAATTCTTTTTATTCTTGTTATTTTTAAAATGAACTGAATTCCTCTATTGGGCTTGAAACAAAAGTCAGCGTAGTGGCTAAATATTAACTCAAAGCACAATACTGTAGTATCCAAATTATCAATGCTTAGCTTATGCTCGAGTTTAAGTTAGAGACTATAACGTGCCGTAGATTTAAGAGAGTGTATATGTATAAGTATTCATAATTTTGTGCCGACCACTGGGCGTAAGATGAAGTATAAACATCCTGGCTTTTCGAGAATCGTGAACGTGCTCGAAGTCAGTATTACGACGATGCTATGACGTTAAAGACGTGGTCACTCATTTAATCTGATTCTCATTTTGTTTTTTCTATAATTGTTCTGGTTGTCTGAATAAAGAGCAATCTTTACACTAACCTAGAAATCTTTTTTATAAATCCCACAAATTTTGGGGGCTCGTCCGGGATTAACGCGAGTTTTCGGGAAAAGTGTAAAGAACTGTGTGAAGGATTAACTCAGTGACAGTTTTCTTTGTGAAAAAAGTGGTTTACAAGTTTGTGAAGGTCGTAGTCAATAAAATGAGTGAAAACGGTGAAGATGCAGGCAAACTCTTGTCTGATAAAGTTGATGCTTTAAAGCTGACAGAATTGAAAGAAGAACTGAAGAAGAGAAAAATGAAGACGTCGGGTAACAAAGACGAATTAGTTACTCGTTTAAAGACAGTGCTTGCCATTGAAGAAGAGCACGGAGATCAAAATGCAGAAGAAGATGAAGCTGAAGATGAAGATGGAGAAGACGAAGAAAACTTGAAAAGTTTAAAAGAGGATGACGATGATACAGATGATAGCAGCGATGATGATTCCAGTCATAGAAGTAGAAGACGAACGAAGCATTTGTTGACTTTCAAGGATATTCAGGAGACAATGGATACGTTCAGTGGCGATAATTCCGTTAATGTAAAAGAGTGGCTGAAAGAATTTCAAGAACTGGCCGAACTTTGCGATTGGTCAGATATCCAAAAAGTTATATATGCGAAGAGACTTCTGAGTGGCCCGGCGAAGTTGTTTATAAAATTCGAAAAGAGTACTAAAACGTGGACTAAGTTTAAGAAGGCTTTAAAAGCGGAATTTTCTCAATCAGTGGACAGCCATCAAATCCACAAAAAGCTAGGTCAAACGCGCAAGGCTGCAAATGAAACATACCAAGAATACATTTACAAAATGTTTGAGATTGCTGGTCCTGCTAATATTGAAACATCAGCGGTGATAAAGTACATCATTGACGGCATTCAAGATACAGAAGTCAATAAACAAATTCTCTACGGTGCCACGAGTCTAAAACAATTAAAGATAAAATTTTCATTATACGAAACAATGAAGGAGAAAATGAAAAGCCACGCTAACAAGCAGAATGATGACAAGACCAAGAAGACGCAGCCGTCGCAAAGAGATACAAAGGACATCAGTACGGAGCAGCAGCCAAGGAAGATAGAGAAACATTGCTACAACTGCGGAGAAAAGAACCACATCAGCGCGGATTGTCCGATGAAGTCAAAAGGAAGAAAGTGTTTCAAGTGCAACGAATTTGGTCATGTTGCGTCTGAATGTTCCCAAAAGAAAATTTCAGCGAAGGACTCATCGAAATCGGTTTGTAATATCACGTTGGCTGATAATGGTAAGCCTCATACTATTGTTAAAATTGTAACGAATGATTTGCGGGCGTTGCTTGATACAGGTTCAGATTTGACACTTATTCGCGTCCAAAATTATGCAAAGATCGGGGCACCTCCGTTAACAGTAAAACCACTGAAATTCAAAGGAGTGGGTGCAAATAATATGACACTAGGCGGTTTTTCAACGGAAATAATTGTTTGCGGAGAATTTTATCAATTGACTGTACACGTAGTATTGAACGAATTAATAGAAACAGAACTTATTATAGGCCGTGATTTTTTCAAGATGGTAGAATATAGTTCATCAGGAGGGGTCATTACAGGTATAAAAAAATTACCGGAAATTCCAGAAAAAGATTTAGACGATGATGAAGTTCCGAGTGTTTACAAAGTTGATCTTTTTAATGACAGAGATAATTTAGATTTAACTTATATTACCAATCCTGAATACAGAGAAAAAGTAGCACAGATTTTGCATGATTACAAAACTGAAAAAGTTCAAGACGTAGGGGTAAAGATGAAAATTATATTAAAAGACGATGAGCCAGTGTATCAAAGAACAAGACGACTGTCAGCCACGGAAAAGGAAGATGTAAACGCGATAATAAAAGAATGGTTAGAAGCCGGTATTATACGACCATCAGAATCTGAATATGCGAGTCCGATTGTGCTTGCTAAAAAGAAAAACGGTTTAAATAGGCTATGTGTAGATTATAGAATGCTTAATAAAAAAATCGTGAGAGATCGTTATCCTCTCCCACTTATTGAAGATCAACTAGATTCTCTACAGGGATCGAGAGTTTTCAGTACGCTAGATTTGAAGAATGGATTTTTCCATGTTGACCTGGAAGAAGAAAGTCGAAAATATACTGCTTTCATTGTTCCAGACGGCCAGTATGAATTTTTAAAGGTGCCTTTCGGTCTTTGCAATTCGCCGTCTGTATTTCAAAGATATGTAAATGCGATATTTAGAGATTTGATTTCGAAAAAAATTGTATTGACATATATGGATGATTTGATTGTACATTCCATGGATTACGAGACAGGTGTGAAAAATCTTAAGATTGTGTTAGACAAGGCAAGTCAATTTGGATTAAAACTCAATTGGAGTGAAATGTCGTTTTCTACAACCAAAAATTGAATATCTTGGGCATGTAATCGAATCCGGAAGTATAACTCCCTCAGAAGATAAAATTAAATCTGTAAAAAATTTTAAAACTTATTGAGAAATGATGTCAAGTTCAAGTTTGAAGTAGAAGAACAACAAGCGTTTCAGACTCTTAAAAAATTGTTATGTAGCCAACCCGTTTTAAAACTGTACAGAGTAGGAGCGGAGACAGAATTGCATACAGATGCATCAAAGCACGGATACGGAGCGATTTTAATACAGCGAGATAAAGACGATAATGCGTTTCACCCAGTATATTATGCGAGTGGGAAAACCACACCAGATGAAGAAAAGTTTGATAGCTATGAGCTTGAAGTCCTCGCGATTGTGAAAGCATTAGAGAAATTTAGAGTATATCTTTGGGGCATTGAATTTAAGATTGTGACAGATTGTCAAGCTTTTACGATGACCATGAATAAAAAGAATCTTTGCTTGCGAGTACATAGATGGGCACTTTTCCTCGCGCCGTTCAAATATACCATAGAGCACCGACCAGGCCGCCAAATGGCACATGTCGATGCTTTAAGCCGAAATCCGTTGCCTGAGGTTATGTTGATTGAAGAATGCGATGATAGTATTATTGCTAGGTTGAAAAGGGCTCAGCGTGAAGACAAAAATTTACAAGGTCTACTAGCGATGGCCGAAAATGAGGAAAAAGATGGATTTGCGATAAAGAATGGCCTTTTATGTAAAATAGTTAATGACGATGTATTAGTAGTTGTACCAAAACCGATGCAGTCACAGCTAGTTAGGCAAGCGCATGAAAGAGGTCATTTTGCGATTAATAAAACTGAAGCGATTTTAAAAAGAGATTATTGGTTTAAAGGAATGCGATCTAAAGTTGAAAAAATTGTGCGAAATTGTATAAACTGTATTTTAGCTGAAAGAAAACAGGGAAAGCACGAAGGTCTGCTTCACAGCATCGAAAAGGGCGAGTGTCCGCTGGATACTTTCCACGTGGATCACCTCGGTCCTCTTCCGTCTACGAAGAAAAGCTATAATCACATTTTCGCTGTGATAGATGCTTTTACAAAGTTTGTATGGCTTTATGCAACAAAATGTACGAGCGCCGCCGAAGTTATTCAACGTTTGAAAAAGCAGTCAACGATTTTTGGAAATCCTCGGCGATTCATATCAGATAGAGGAACGGCCTTTACATCGAACGAATTCCAAGCCTACTGTAAAGAAAAGGGGATTACTCATGTACGTGTCACCACAGCTGTGCCGCGCGGAAACGGACAAGTGGAAAGGGTTAATAGAACACTTATCCCACTTTTAACAAAACTTTCAGCTGTTCGGAACTCATATGAAAATCAAAGAAGATTCACAGATAAGACAAATTATCGAGAACGAGTGGATCAAAATGTTTCAAGAAAACCGAGACGAAATTAGGAGAGAAGCAAAAGAGAATATATTAAAAATCCAAGCAGAAAATAAAAAGTCCTACGATAAGAAAAGAAAAGTCGCCAGAAAGTATATGTATGTATGATGATTTGGTAGCAATTCTAAGAACACAACGTGGAGGCAAGCTCAAGTTTCATGACGAGTTTCACGGTCCATATCGTATAACTAGAATCATGCGTAACGATCGCTACGGAGTTGAAAAGGTTGGCGAACATGAAGGTCCAAACCTCACAACATCATCGGCAGACCATATGAAACCATGGATCGACGGCTCCAGTGATGAATCATCTGGGAGCGATAGTGATGACAACATCTGAGGACAGATGTTAACGCAGAATGGCCGAGTGTAGTATCCAAATTATCAATGCTTAGCTTATGTTCGAGTTTAAGTTAGAGACTATAACGTGCCGTAGATTTAAGAGAGTGTATATGTATAAGTATTCATAATTTTGTGCCGACCACTGGGCGTAAGATGAAGTATAAACATCCTGGCTTTTCGAGAATCGTGAACGTGCTCGAAGTCAGTATTACGACGATGCTATGACGTTAAAGACGTGGTCACTCATTTAATCTGATTCTCATTTTGTTTTTTCTATAATTGTTCTGGTTGTCTGAATAAAGAGCAATCTTTACACTAACCTAGAAATCTTTTTTATAAATCCCACAATACTTTCAAACATTAATAGATGTACAAAATATATGTGTACATTAATACAAACTACAAAAAATAACAAAATAAATCACAAAAATATGGATTATTTAAATAGATTTCAAATGTCACATACCTACTAAGATCTTCATTAAGGTGTTTAAAAAACATGAATTTTAAACCTGAATGAGCACACTAGCCTAATTTCTACCTTCTTACTCAACAAATTAACAAAAAATAATTAAAAATCGGATATGATTTAGTGGTCACTTATTAGACTTTGTCTTTTTTGTTGATTTTTTAATTTTTTTTATGTTCTCATTGTTTTAAATGTGCATGTATTACATTTTTATACATAAAAAAATATCCTGTTTTATATTATCTTTATTGACAAAAATAATGAAAATGTCTGAACTGATTTCGAAGAAAAATAATAGTTTTTTCTGCCATGTCTCACATTTTTCTATAATAAGTAACTCTTTTAATTTACTTATTGTATTTTGTAAATAATCAGTTCAAAAACCTACATTAAATGAAGTTATGTTTGTTGACTAAAAAGGTACAACTCAGGCTAGTGTGCGTATTCTGTTTCGAAAAGCATTTTTGTTTGCCTTATAAAATGAAACACCCTAATATGCATATTTCTATATAAAATATTATCTTATTAAATACCGCCCAGTACTTTCTTGATTACGAAAATACTTTATGAACAGACCAAATATTTGAATCGATGGTTTAATTAAAATTGTAGAAAAACAGCGATGCGCAAACAAGAAGTCTTCTGGCATCAAAGACTGTACGAGAAAAGCGATAAAGTTACGAGAGCAAAGGTGAAAGAATTCATAAGACGCGGGGATTTGAGGATTTTCCAAAGCTTGATACTACACCGCGTCTAGAGTTTCCCCTCGAAAATCCCGGGTAACCCCGGAGGCGGATTCAAGTGCACACTTTCCCGCGTAAAGCTATCGCTTGAAGCAGGCGAAAGCGTACCTCGTTGTGGATGAAATCCCTTTTGAAATGAAAGACCGTTGGTAGAAGCAGAAAATGGCAGAAAATATTGTCTAAAGGCAAAAAAAAGGAAGACACCACCTAGCGATTAAAATTTCTCTGAGTCTAATCTTCTAAGGTTGATTTGATTGACTTTGAAGTCATTTGCAACAAGGGAGACGTGCTTTTGTTCTAAAAACCCGCGGGCTGACTTACGATAGTAGTTCTTCTCCGCAACCTTCGTATTCTACTTTAGGAGGATAAAGCTAAAGCGGAATCCTTAGGGGTAATAAATTTCTTCAGAATTTTAAAAATATGAGCTAGAAACAAAATAGTAGGTTGAGCTAAATTTACGTGTAAAGCTAGAATAGTTTATAACCCTGGAAAATTGTCGTTTGCTATTTTCAATTTCATGTTCGAAAATTCAATGATAGGGCACTCAAATTATTGAGGAGAAATATTAAATTCGTCTTCTTCAGCATTTATTGAATCTCTAGCTATCTAAAATTGATATGTACTTTCGTTTCTTGCCAAATACTTTTTTATATTCTTAAAAAGAAATATTAAATATAAGAGTACTAAAAAGGTAAAATGTTACGATATGTTACATGGGGGAGGGAAAGAGGGGGAGGGTAAATTGATACTGTTACTTAATATTTCGAACGAATCAACCTTATAGGAAATCCGGAGGATTTCATAAGATTTCCGACGATTTCAGTAATTTAAAAAAATTATAAAGGCTCTTATTAAGGTATTTTAATGAATTTTCCAGGATCTCAAAGTATTATATAGAATTTCAAATATTTCAAGAGATTTCAAGGAATAATATTATATTTTATGTAATTTCACGGAATTTTAAGGGATTTCATAATATTTTAATGAAATTGCAAATAATTTATTCATAAGAATTGAGCGATTGCAAAGTATTCAAAACATTTTATGAGATTTAAAAACATTTTTAGGCATTTCCGAAGATTTTATAGAATTTTAAACATTTTGGGATATTTTGAAAGATTCCAAAAAGTTTCAACCGATTTCAAGAATTGGAAGAGATTTCCAAGAATTTTTAAAGTTTTAGGGTATTTTAAAAGAGAATTTCATAGAATTTCGAAAGATTTAAAAGGATTTTATAGGACATATAGGTTTAACGATTTTTTGAAAGATTCCGAAGGACTTTTCAGAAATTTTAACGGATATTACAAGATTCCGTGGATTTTAGGAGTTTTAAGGAAATTTAAAGGCTAAAAAATAAGGCATTTTAATGAATTTCCCAAAAGCTCGAAGGATTTCAAAAGATTTTAAATATTTCAAGGGATTTCAAGGAAGTTCAAGGAATATCATTAGTTTTCATTTAACTTCACAGAATATTAAGGGATTTTATCATATTCTAATAACAGTTCAAAGAACTCATGCACAAGAATTCAGGGATTTTAAAGCATCGCAAGGATTTAGACAAATTTTCAATATTTCACGGTATGTTTAAAGATTTTTAGGAATTTAAAAAATTGTAGAATATTTAAAAAGATTTCAAGGAATTTTGTCAGATTTTCACGGATTTTATACGATGTCATAGGACTTCAAATATTTCAAGAGATTCCAAGGCATATCATCAAATTTTATGTAATTTCACGGAATTTCAAGGGATTTTCTAAAAATTTAACGAAATTTCAAAGAATTTATTCACAAGAATTGAGGTATTTCAAAGCACTGTAAGGATTTGGAAAGATTTTCAATATTTCAAGGTTCTTCCAAAGATTTTGAAGCATTTTAAAACTTGTAGGATATTTTCAGGGCAGGGGCAACACATGTGTTACGTAATTTATGGATGGCCCCTTACCCTTAACTAAGAAAAATTAAAATTCACATTTCTGTTTCAATTCTTCACACTTTTCACAGTTTTTTTTCTTTTTACAGTCCTAACAATGAAATGGAATGTTCATAAGCAACTGTCAGATTAAACAAATTCACCAGTTTGATTGGCTAGTTTTGTATGGTGATTACTGGTCAACCCACGTGTCGTCAAAATCCCGGTATCAGCCTGCCAATAGATATTTAATTAGGGTTTGAAACGTTTTTTAAATGCTTGTTTTACTTAGAAAAATAGTTCTTAATGTGGGATAACATCCGCCGTATTAATTTTTACATCACGGTGTAAGAAATGTATGATCTTTTTGCCAAGTCATGAATTTCAAGATACATATAATATTTCTATTCTCCTATTCGCTTAATGATAATCCTCTACAATTGATATCACTATGTTTATGAATGTTGAATTTTGTTTGCAAAATATTTTCGAAGGTTTATCTACCAATTGCCAATCACCAGGGTCTTGGTGAAAACTGGGTGTTTTACCTTAACGAACATTATTTTGAAATGCTTCATAGTCCGATTTTTCTTCCTCAAAAAGTTACTGCTTGGTTTGAATTTATTTTAGATCTATTTAGATTAAGACATTCTGTTTCGAAAATATAACTTTTTACATCCTCATAATTTATGATTGCAAAATTATTAGAATCGTTTGAAATTTCACACTTCAGTTTTAACGGATCTCTTTTTTTAAGCCCCTTGAAGTCAAAAACAAGTTTTGGCGATGTCGTCTGCCTGCAGGTCTGTCTGCTTGTCCGTAAACATGATAACTATCGAAAAAAGGAATGGATCAAATCGGGCTTGGGCTACTTTTTTTGGGTCCTAAAAGGAAGAACGAGTTCGCTGACCAGCCTCCCTTAACCAATGGTTCTGGTTTCAGCCACCGAAAATACTATGGAAAAATATAATATTACAATTTTCCGCCAAACCGCACCAGATCCGTAAAACAGACAAAAAAAAAAGAATTGTAGCTTTTTGAAACACATACAAATCCCCATTTGAACATTTTTGTATAGGACGCGTTCTTGTTTATTAAACAAACAAAAATTTTATGAAACAATCGAGAATTCCAATTTTTTAACAAAAAATTCGAGATTTAGAAAAAAGACCAAGAGAGGAATCATAGCTTTTTAAAAAAGTCTATAAAATTTTCCAAGTACGCAGTCCCGAACGAAGGTATAATATTGATGATTAAATAATAACGGTTTCTATTGCGAAGAGCGAATAACGAATATCCTAATAAGAATGTGTGCCTGAAAGTTTACAGAATTTTCAGAAATGTAATCTTTACATATAATTACGTAGGCAATCAAGCATCAAGATTCATATAAAATCATTTGATTTGTTCAGCTAAATAAAAATGGTTAGGGCACCTTTTTTTTTGAATTGACAAACGAAGGCTGCAATGAGTATTTGGGAACCTTTGATAAAAATTTCACATCTTTTTTCTTTTTTAATTACGAGAAAACGATACACTTTTCAAAGTTCTTTTCGTTTTTATGTTTCAAACTTTCCTCAGAGATGTTGAAAAAAAATTTAATTAATGCGACACCTAACAGACTTTTGAACTTAAAAAGATAAATGCAGGCCAAATGTACTTTTAAATGGCATACTATTTCTCCAGAATAATCTCCATTTACTCATTTTCGGATTCAATTTAAAGTTTAATGGATTTTTTACCATTAAAAAATGCTGCTTCACATTTTTGCTGGCTGCTAACAAAACTTGTAGAGCTTATTAAATATCTTTTCAAAAATCGACTTGAAACAAAAAACATATCTCTTATCGAAGAAGTAGAAAATTATAGAAAAACAGTAATACTTTCTGAAGCTAGAATTTAATGCTTTTATTACTAAATACAATAAAAAGTAAAATATAAAATAAAGGGTGTTAAATCAAATTGACTCGTTTCAATCAATCCTCTATTTTCCAAGAAATATAAATCTTTCCTTTTATGGTTCAAAGTGGTATTATTTTTTAATAAAGGCCTGGTATGTTCAGTGCAAAACTGAGCTTTTGTGATGTGGAACGCCGAGGTTCGAATAGTTTGTACTGGCTTTGTGTGAGTGAAGAGGAAAGGGAGGTAAGAGGGGGTGATAATAAAGGAAGAAGGGCATTTATCGTAATCCAATAAGGGTCAATGGCGAACGAGCTGCTAAGTGGGCTTACATGTGGCTGGCTCATTAGCCATTTCATTACTCCACTCGTCTAAATTCAAACCAAAATTCTTGACAACTCAGAAAAAGTTGTTGGAAATTTCGAAATTCCACAGATTTAGTCTCTATTCAAGTGTGACGATCGTAAAATGACGCGAAACCTGAAACTGCTTTCACCCACAAAATTTATGCTGAAATAAGATAAGGTTCAAATTTATAGCTAACCATGATCCACCCATGAATTAAATCTGCAAAAAGATTCCTGTATTTTCCCTCAGTATAGTATATTGAAATTTTGATAATAATTCATAAAGTATTATAATCACTTCTTAAAATGATTCATGAGAATAATAAACAATACAAATTTAAGATAAGTATTTACTGTTTCAGAAGTTAACAATTTTTTCAAATATAGCGTATTCAAAAGTTGTCCAAGCATGCTGTTGAACATTATCTGAAAGAAATATCTTACAAATGGATATAAAAAATTTAAGAGAAAAGAAAAGTTGCTTGTACTTTTTCTCTGTGTAGAATAAAGAACAGTGCAGTGTAAAACGGTGAAATAATTTTGTTCAAGTAAAAGTAAAATATATGCAAATATTTTTTCCTCGTGAAAGAAGTAATTAAAGACGTTAGGGGCCATTCAAAAACTACGTCTCACTGCAAGAGGGGTGGGGGAAGCGCTAACAGTGATTGTGATGATTAGTGACATGGGGGGGGGGGGGCGAGTTTAACGCAGGATGAGGCATCACATATAGAAAATATAAATGTGAATACAAATTTTTTGAAATGATTGAAAAAATGAAAAATTAGTAATTTTATTTTACGAATAAAGCATCCAAATGCATACTTTATGCTCTTTCTCTTATCGCCCTCTTTACTCCATTTTTTAAAAATTTATCTTTTTCCTCCCTTTTCAAGAAACTTAATCTTTTTATTGGAAGTCAATTATTTTTGATTGAAAAGTCTATCATTATATTTTTGGTTCAGAATTCATATCTTTGGGTTCAAAATTCCACTATTTGGTTAAATATTTAAGTATTTTGTTGAAAATTCTTGTTTTTCTGTTGGAAATTAATTTCCTTGATTGAAAATTTAACGATTGACGGAATCCATTTCGAATCAGGCAGGTTCTACATTTGAAGTCGCAGAATCTCTCGGGGACGAATTATGTTGTTTTTTAGAGGAAAGTAGACGATATGAATTTTTCGATTTGCGCACACAAAATTTTATACGAACTTATGCGTATTTGAATTTTGCACTTCGTTAAAAAAACGCAAATGTTTTTCTTAAATTTTACTTAAAGTCTCCTGAAAGTTGATCCTCAGTGCGGTTTTTCTGAAAATATTGAAAGTCGATTTTCTCAAAAAAACCACACTTACAGTTTTTGCCAAATTTTTTGTGAATTTGTACTTTCATTAAAAGATATCTTGTGTGTTCCATGTAGAATAAATAATTATTCTGGCTAAGAGAATTTTACTTTCATAAAATCGAAGGTTCTCATTTTTCTCGCAAACAACGACAGATCCAAAAAAATGTTAAGATAAAAGTTTGTACTTCTAAAAAAGTGTTATGAAGAATACCTCTTGCTCCTTTGCGATATCTTGCATCATTGACGAGAAAACTTCCAAAATTATATTTTTAGGAAAAAAATTGTCTGGACTTAAAAAATGGTTTAGCCAGTATACAGCTGCGGAAGTATATCTTCCTTATATAAGCAGAAACTATAAAGAAATATGAGGAAAAAATGAAAAAGGTGGTGTTTCCCAAGAATTTACTTTTTATTTTTTCCTTACAATTTTGAAATCATGAAAAGAATATTTTTTGCAAAACCCAATCTCTTCCTATTTTTTTTCAATACTTGTGAAAACTTTCTGCTAATAGAAGAAAGGCATCCTAATCGAGTTTACGCGGGCTTAACCTCTTTTGAGGCCAGGAGAATTTTGTTGTTGTTGTTAAAAATATAATTTTGAAATTTTTTTCGTAATCGATGCAAAATATTACAAAAAAGCAAGGTTTTTTTCGTAGAACTTTTTAGACGTGCAAACTTTTATTTTAAAATTTTTTCTTATCTGTTGTTGATTGCGACACAAATTTAAAAATTCGATTTTATGAAAGAAAAATTCTCCTGACCACAAAACTGATTTAGCCCACGTGAAACTTACAAAGATATCTTCCTTAGGAAAATACAATTTCCAAAAAAATTGGTAAAAAAACTAGAAATGCCTTAATTAGAACTAAAGTTATAGAGGTTTAAAGAAAAACTTTGGGGTTTTTGTTTGAGAAATAAAGCCTAAAAGTCAAATACGTATAATTTCGGAAATTTTTTTTTTCGCAAATGTGAAAAACAGGTATTGCCTAATTTTCTCTAAAAACAACATATTTCGTCACCAAAAGATTCTGCTACTTCAAGTGTAAAATCTGTCTGATTCGAAATGGATCCGGTGTAATCTATTTTTGACTGAAAATTGACCGATTTTAGTTGAAAATACAACTGTTAAATTTATCCTGGATGATTCACCTTTTTTGGTTAAAAATTCTACTTCGTTGAATGTTGAACTACTTGGTTAAAAATTATTTGATTGGCCCAGGATTGAACTGTTTTGTTGAAAATTCGTTTTTGTTTGGTTGAAAATTAACCTTTTCACCTGCAAATTTAACTGTTCTATTTTTAATTGAAAATAGATCGTCTGTAGTTGAAAATTCAAGTATTAAATTATTCATTCCGAATTCCTTTTTTTCAAATTGAAGATTTAACTACTTGGTTAATGTTGAACTACACTGATAATCATTCATTTTTGTGGTTGATGTTTCATAATTTTTTGTTCAAAAACCTTTCTTTTATTGGATTGAAATTAAACTATTTTGTTGAAAATTTGTTCTTTTTTGGCTGTAATTGATTTTTTAAACTGTTGAATTTTTGTTTTCTCTGGACTGTAAAATTTTTCCTGGTTGAAAATTAATCTCTTTTGGTAGAAATATGATATTTTTTGGTTAAAATTACAACTTTCTATTTTAAAATTAATCTGCTCACGATTTAAAATTAACTTTTTTGCTGCAAATATCCACTGTTAGATTTTTTGTTGAGAATTTTTGTATATGGTTAAATTCAACTGTTTCTGATAAAAAATCAGAATCTTTTTGAGTTGAAATATCAACTATTATATTTTTCATTGAGAATTATTATTTTTTTGGTTGAAAACTCAGCTTGCAGATTCATGATTTTAGTTAAAAATCCAACTATTTTTTTAAAAGGTTGATTATTTTTTTAATTAAACTATTTTGTAGAAAATTTAATGATTCGGTTGAAAATCTAACTATTTCATTAAAAAGTCCTATTTTTTGTTTGAAAATTCAATTAATTTAATGAAAATGCGTCTTTTTGGGTTAAAAGTTCGTCTTTTTTGGTAGAAAAGTTCTTGGTTGAAGATTCATGTTTCTTGGATGAAAATTCAACTGTCTTCTAAAACATCAATTTTTGGCTTGAAAATCCAACTGTCTTTTTTGCTCAAAAGTTCAACAACAAAAGTTTCTAAAAAAATCAACTTTTTAGCTTTAAAACTCAACTATTCCTTTGAAAATTAATATTTTTAGGTTAAAAATTGAAGTATTTTATAGAAAATGCAATATATTTCGACTTGACATCTTAAGCGTTTCTTATTAAAATCAACATGGTACCTATACATTAATCTTATTTAAAAAAAAATTTATTTTCCTAGTTTCGTCAAATATTGCCTTATTTTTTAGGTTCATTTTGGGCTCTGAAATCTGTGAAAATATGTTTGTATGTTTTTTGTTTTAATTTAGGCGTTTATCAAATGAAATCAGAGAACAAATTTGGAATTTTGGCCTTTGTATTTGCGTCGTCATCCTGGGGTTTCAAGCTTTATGTGATGATCTGTGAAGAAGAAGGGGAGGGGTGTAAAAAGTCTTCAAAATAGTGTGACGTAGTTTTTGAACGGCCCCTAAGTGAAATCTTATAATAAAGAGTTATTAATATTATTAGGAATAGTATGATTGCAGGTAAATTTTGGTTTTATTGGTAGACATCAACTGAATAACGCAGAAGGTACTTATACATTTATAAATTAAGCTTTAATTTCGTATATACATTGAATATATTGAAAGAATGCAAGTGGGCCCACGCGAAGAATATTTGCAAGCTAATAAGAACTGTACCAGAGGATATAAGTGAATGATGGTAAATGCTCAAAACATATGAAATCCATTTGAGGTGATCGAAAGTACGCTACAAATAAATCCTCTGTTATCGGATCATATTTGTCCGATATCGAAGAAAGAATTACAGATGATATAGAGTAGATATTGAAAAAGTGAAGTGAAAAATGAGAATGAAGGACTTTTCTTATTCTGTAACCCACTGTTATTTCGTCTTCATGTTTCCTTCTTGGTCTAAAGTTACCATCTTGGATTCAAGTTACCTTCTAATCAACTTTTTACTTTATTTTTGAACGTAAAACTTTTAATAATTTCGAAAAATGCAAGCATGCAAGATTAAATTCAACGAGGACAGAAAAATATATAAGAAGAAATATACAGTGAACTCATGAATTGAAATATTTACACTTGATTTGTAAGACGAAATAACTGAATGACGGAGAGGATAAAATCTCCAAGTCGTAGAATAAGTTGCGATCTCTCTTTTGAGATTATTCATCCGCATTAAATTACTTGCATTAATTATATTTAATTAATATCTTTAATTAGTAATTGAATTAGGAATTTTAAATGAGATATGATGAAGCTCAAAAGAGAGTTCGAGATATATGTATGCACGTGTTTAAATGCGAGTAGTGAAAATAAATTGAGATTGATAATTACAGTAGAGTGAGAAAAATCAAAATAACGATGGTGAAAAATTCAAGAAGGGATAAATTTATATAATTCGAGTGTATTTTAAGAGGAGTAAAGAAGTACGAATAAGTAAGAAGTAAGAAAAATGTTAATAAAGTATGAAAATAGGAAAGTATGTTCAATAGAGGATTATAATGAGATAAACAGTTTTAGTTAGGTTGCTTTGAACTTTTGGTAAACTTACATACTTGCCTAAGCACACCCTCTTTTCTCTCATCTTTCTTTCTCTTTGCTACCGGTCTTAAGTCTGCTTTTTCACCCTCCTGTAAAATATCCGTGTTAGAGCGAAACCTTCACAGTTGTTTTCGCACGAAATTTATCATCTTTCTTGCACTTGTATAATTCAGCCAATTAATCAAACTTTAATTATCGGCCATCAAATGAGGTTGTGATACAAAATCCCTATTTGATCAAAAGTATTTTGGAAAAATTACTAAAACCGAGAGATTACATAAAAATTGTTAAAATCAGAAAACTATTTTCTACGTTAAAAGTATTGAGACAAGCAAAATTAAATTACTTCAATATTTTCAAAAATTAATATAATAAAATGTTTAACTGTAATTAAAGCATTTTCAAATGTAACTTTTAAAATGTAAAGTTTCAATATATTTATAAGGTATCAAATCGAATAGGTGAAAAATTGGTAAGTATTCAAAGCCAATACAAAATTTTAGTACCGTCAAACGGGGTAATTTCGGACATGTGGGGGAAATTCGGACATTCCTAAATTTATGGTTTAAATTAATTAAGGAGGTTTTAACCATAATCTAGAAAAAGTTAAGGTTTTCACTAATCAGTAAAGAACCAGTTAAGGCCTTAACTGCTTCTAGATTCTGGTTAAAATCCCATTGAGTAATTTAAAGTATAAATTCAGAAATGTCCGAATTCCGCAACATATGCGAAATTACCCCGTTTGAGGGCAATCAAAATTTACAGTATTCCTAATCGTGAGACTACAAGTTGACTAATTTTAATGTAAACTCTTCCAACTGTGAAAATTCTTAAATGTTGATATTTGCAGTTATCGGTTAGCATATGCATATGTTATTCGCCCGAGGCGCACATCATCTAAAGTTTGGAAGATGATTAAAAATCTAATTCTCAGATTCTGGAAAAAAGAAAAGTTGCTGAATCAATAGAAATAATTGTCATCGGCACATGCCATCAAGTACCGAGAAATAAAGGGGGAAATTTATTTTTTGCTCGAGAGGGACGTTTTTCAACATAAGAAGGTGAATGAAAATCAAATTTTTATTTTAGAAAAAAATTTGGCTCCCGAGATACTGCAGTTCTGAATTGAGACGTAAAAAGTTTGATTAAAAAAAGTAATACAGTTCGGAGAAAACAGAGAGGGGATTTTTTTGCTCGTGACGCATTTTTTTATAATTTTCAATCAAAAGAAGTAAAAGCAAAATACATTGTAGCTGTTGAATTGCAATTTTGTTCAGAATATGAAAAATCACATTGAAAAAACCTTTTACCATAATGTGTATGAGAATCTGTATGATTTTTTGAACCAATAATCCCGATTTTGAAAATTTGCGTTTACGTAGGGATACCCTTCAATTAAAATCGTTGAAAAAGGAGAAATTCGTCCTACTCAAGCACTTAAAAATGTGTGGTTTCACATGAGATGCATACAAAATTAAAACTTACAAATTATAAGCTTTTAAAATTAAATAATCGTTCATCTAAAGAGTCTCGAAATTAAAAAAAAAATTGAAATTATTCGTACTTTTACAATATTTAGTTGAACTTCATTAATCAAAGTTAATTATGTAAAGTTCTCGATATTTTTCGTCATTAGGCTGAATGAAAAATCATGTGGTTTAACTTACATTTTTTTTTTAAATCCAGTGTTTTGGGAAAATTTCAAATATTTTTTGAACTGAAAACTGTCCAATTAGCTGTAGAAAAGTTTACATATTTCTATGCAGTTATTTTGAAGGCTCCCTAACGCTTTATTTTAAAGGGCCACTAACGCTCAAGCTATAAAGTCTATTGTGCCACTATTGGAAATTAACTCTAATGAATTTTTTCATTGAAATTTCATTTGTCAATAATTATTTATTTCATGAATTATATTGAAGGAAATCGTAAAACTGTAGTGAACTGCTGAACGGCTTTGACCCCTGGAGACTTTTCAAAAAAGTTTCAAATTTTCATTTTTATAGTATCTTCTGATACGAAATTTAGACGCCCTTCCGTTTGTTTAAACAAAAAAGTTGTGGCTTTTTCTTGTTTCTAATTAAATCCAAAAATCGTGTTTCTTAGAAAACAAAATTTTTGGTCTTTTTTTAGTTCAACTCGTAGTAATCAGCCAATTCTGGGAATTTTTTTATGAAATCTGCAGGAAATATTCTGCTTATGGATTTTTATCTAATACATTGAATAATTCATGCATTCATATTTTCAAGCTCATATGGAGTCAAGCGAATTCACAAAGAGCAATACAGAACTTCCAGCGGAAAAGGTGTTCAGAAAATCATAAATATGTTTTCTATGAGAAAAACTGTTCTAAATTAATTGTTATCAATAAATTATGAAGGTTTTATTTTGGCGATGCGGCCTATTTTGTATACGTACGTATCAACTTGACGCGTTCACTCGCTCCAGACAAAGTATTATTCAATTGTTCATGCTAAATTATATTTTATTCAAATTATCCTGGACTGATAAGTTACACACACGGTTGAAAGAAATAGTAGAATAGAGAAAATGTACACGATATTAAGTTTTTTGTTGCTTAAAATTCGCGTGACGCCCCATGAGCTTCAAGATATAAATGCATGATTTATTAAATGTGTCCGGTAAAAATCCACAACTGTTTTTTAAGGAAATATTTTCATAAATTATTGACTCTCCCAGTCGCAGAACACCATGAAGAATATTTTCTGTATTTTTTTTTAATTTCAGAATTGGTTTAATTACGGGGAGTGAAGTCAAAGAAGTGTTCAGGGGACAACGCTGTTCAGCGATACAAATTCAATGTAACGGCTCAACTCCCTGGTCCAGATTTTTTGGTGAAAAATTGTACTATTTGTCTAAAAATTTAATAGTTTTTATCAAAAGTCAAATTTTTCGATAGACAAGCATTCAATCCGGCTTGAAATACAACTGTTCTGTTAAAAATTCGTTTCAAACTATTGTAAACTGTTTAAACTGTTTTGTAGAAAATTCTTCCTTTTGGCTTGAAATTTCAACAATTTGGTTGATTTTTTTTCACTTGACTAAAGATTCATTTTTGTTTGAAAACTCAACTCTTTTATTGAAAATTCATTTTCAGGCTGACTTTAACTGTTTTTGATTGAAAATTAAAATCTTTTTTGTTTGAAATATAAACTATTACATTTTTCCTTAGGAATTTTAGTTGAAAATTCATCTGTTTCATTCAAAATTTATCTATTTTGTTGAAATTCTTTTTTTTTGTTCGAAATTAATTTTTTCCATTGAAAATTTAACTTTCCCATTTTTGGAAAATTGATCCTTTCTAGTTGAAAATTCAACTATTTGGTTGAAAATTAATGGGTTTTAGTTGAAAATAATTCATGTATTTTATTAAAGCGTTTTTATGTACTTCATTTTCATGTTCTGGGTCAAAAATTCGTCTTTTTAGTTATAAATTCAATTACTTGGTTGAAATTTGAACCCTTTTGCTGAAATGTCATTTCTTTGGTTGAAGATTTAATGATTTAGTTGAAAATCACTTTTTCTTGGTAAACATTAGTTTTTAACTGCAAATTTATTCAAACCTTTTTTCTTTGAAAATGCATCCGTTTTGGTTAAAAATTCAACTGTTTAAAAAAAAGTTACATTTTTAGATGATGATTCAACTATTTGGTTGAAAATTCACGTATTTTCTTAAAAACTCATCTTTTGGAATAAAAATTAATCTTCTTGCTTCAAAATTTATCTTTTTTAGTTGAAAATTTAACAACTTCACTGAAAGTTGAACTCCTCTGTTAAAAATTTATTTTTTAGTTAATGATTCAACGTTTTAGACGAAAATTTAAGTGTTTTGTTGAAAATTGTTTTTTTTTAACTATTTGGTTGAAAATAACTACATAGGTAAATCAAAAGAAGTACATTTAAAGAGAAAAAACGAATTTTCATTGCCGTACCCATTGCCATTGGCATTGTAATTCAACATTTTCTAAAACATTGCTTGTTTTAAATATTTGCTGTGTATTTTTTTAGTATATATTTCTAAAATACAAAAGTATAGTTTCTTTTAAAAAGTAACTTACCCATCACTGATCAGTTTACATAACTATTGTGAATCTATAAATAAAATAATTGCAATACTACATAATACTATTCATTCGGTATCGATAGGTCGGGGGGAGGGGCAAATTTAAAAACTCTATGGTCTACAAAATCGTAAATCGCTGCCCATGATAACATTTCCCTACTTGAAATGAAGTTTGGCTTCACTTTCAAGTTGAAACTCAATCGAATTTCTATAGCTTTGATATTTCATGCCTTACAGTCTAAAGTCTGACATAATAGTCATCATCTTACGCTTAGTGTTCATAGAATACTCATAAAAAAATAATTTATTAGTCATAAAACTGGAATTTCCATTTGGAGAACAAATTGAGAGTTTCCATCGGCACTAAATTAAGATAATTCGATTTAAGAGGAGTAAAATGTAGGACGACTTGGATCGATTTGGCGGAGGTTAACTAATTCCTGTGGAGAATCATCGAAGTCGGCTTTCAATCTCTTGCGAGCAACTGGTTTCGCGTCCTGCTTCGGCCTCGAAAAAGGATTTATCCTTTCGTACGTAATTCGTTATGTAGAGGTACGTGCAGATCTGTCGAGGAATTCGAGTGATCACCCGAACGTGGCTACGAGGGGTGAATTCTGCAACGTCTCCTTATTGAGGGGGTTGGTACCCTTGGCATGCCGGAAATCAGACAGAAGGATATATCGACCAGTACCAGATTAAGGATCGAACGAGTCGGGAAGTCGGCCAATAAAATGGTTCGCATTGCGACTTTGCGTTTACATCAGAGGTACGTTCGTTCAAACGGATTTCCAAGGATATAGATAAGAGTCGTAAGGTCCAGATACATCAGGACCACTCTTGATGGTTCTTCTTTCACAGCGCATATCACAGCCGAGCTTTTTCCTTTTTTATGACAAATTCCACGAGATAGTTGACTGACCTTCATCTAATCCGAATTTCATGGAGGAATTCGATCTCTATTTCCAGCCAACCGCAAAAGAAGGTTTCTCATTTTTTATTAGGGGCCATCCATAAATTATGTGACATATTTCTCAAATTTTTTATCCCTTCCCTCCTCTATGCAACTTGTTTTGGATGAAAATTGCTCGATAGTTCAATTTTCAACAGATTTTGATCTATTTTCTTAATGACCCTAAGGTTTCCAGATATAACCTGTAGATACTAATTTTTTTATTGTAGCCAAAGCAAGACTTTTTATTTATTAAGAAATGAAATGCTGTTTTTTCTTTAAGACTTTCCAAGTGTACAACTGCTCTAAATATGCTCAAATTTAGTAGAACAATTTTCCCGAAAATAAGTTTATTGCATAAGAAATTCCTAAAAATTCCAATACATTTTGGGTTAAAAGGTATTGTTCAAATGCTCATTTTTTGATATAGCAATGAAATAAAAGTTCATTCAAATTTTAGTGTAAATTTTATCTTAGGATCTGAGTGTAGTAATGATTTTTTCTTTCCTTCAGTATCGATATTTCTTGAAATTATTATTGCTTATTGAAGAAAAAAATTTTCTTAGGCCTTCCAGAGAAAAATCCTCAGTGATTGTGCGATACCATCACATTAAATTTTAATTTTCTCGCAACAAAACAATTGTTTGGTATCAATCATTTATTATTCTTATTGAGCGTCACCATATCCCGGGAGCTTGTTTTTATTTTTGTAAAAAATTGAACATTCGATTTTTAATTTCTACCGAAAGCCGATTTTTAAAATTTGTGAAATTGCAGCAATGAAATTATTCGCCAATTTACTGTGAATTGGCTAACTTTTTGAAATGAAACCCTTTCACTCGCATTTAGAAACTCAATATTACGGAAGTCAGTTTTAGTTTTTATTGAAACTGACGCTTTTACATTTTTTATCGCAATGCGCAGTGGAGCCTGTTCCAATTTGTAGCCAGTATTACTTTGAGATTGTCAACTGACCTTGTCTATTTCCTCGAAATTAGATAATATTATCTAATCAAAGTTTTTGGGCTTGAGTCAGCAACACGTCATCTCGGAAGTAAAGTTTCGTCTCATCTTTAAGTGGCGATTTCTATTTTACATAATGATTTTACACTTTCCTGAAAAATTCCGGTTTTGTTGGTTATCTAGTTCTGTACTTCCGCCCTTTAATTATACTTTTTAATAATAATAATGTGTCAAAGTGAGAAAAAAATTTCCTTATGAGGTTATAAAGGAAAAAATGAACAAGTGTCATGTTTTCGTGATGTGCAATGATTAATTTATTGTTGAAATTCATTGTCTTTATATCAAATATGAGTGAAATTTATGTACTATTACGATTAATAAGAATAGCTCCTTTTTCCGATTATTTAAGCAATAGGAACGTAAGTTCTATTAGTTCGCTCTTACGATGAATTTGAATAAAAAAGACTAGGAGTATTCCGAGTCTATACTTTAATTATAAAAAGTTACATTCTCGCAACGTTTCGACCTCAATCTGTTGGTCATCCTCAGGCAAATTATACTTCAAAAAACAATTTTGGAAAATCAAAATTTTGGCCCGATGAAAAAAATTGAAACGGTTACCGAAATTTTTTTATAAATTGGGAAAACCTCAAAAAAACAAAGGAGGCTCCCAATATTTTAAGAGTTACATTTTTAAAAAACTTTTTAAAGAATGAAACCGCAATAGTCAAACGACGGACGAAGTAATAGTTCACTATTACACACACTATTACTTCGTCCGTCGTTTGTACATTGCGGTTTCGCTCTTCAAAAAGTTTTTAAAAAATGTAACTCTTAAAATATTGGGAGCCTCTTTTGTTTTTTAAGGTTTTCCCAATTTATAAAAAAATTTCGGTAACCGTTTCAATTTTTTTCATCAAACCACAATTTTGATTTTCTACAATTGCTTTTTGAGGTATAATTTGCCTGAGGATGACCAAGAGATTGAGGTCGAAACGTTGCGAGAATGTAACTTTTTATAATTAAAGTATTGACTCGGAATACTCCTAGTCTTTTTTATTCAAATTGATCGTAAGACCGAAATAATAGAACTTACGTTCCTATTAAGGTAACAATTCAATCAATCGAAGAAAGATTTCACTTCCTAAAAATTGTTTTTAAGAAGTTGTTTTATTTTTATCTTTAAGCAATAATTGCAATGAAATACACAGCTTGACCATGTCTGAATGAATAGGCTCAATTGTTTCCTGGTGTGAGTCTTCTTTCGTCATTTTGAAATATTCGGAAAAAAAAATTTCAATACTGTAATTTAAAATAAACTTGACTTTTAACATTTTCCCCTAGATATTTCGAAGTTAGGCTCGACAAAATTTGTTTAAATGTGTGCTAGAATTTATATTGATAACTGGTGTGTGTCTGACTGTCTGATGCTTCTTTTATGAAATATGTAAATCCAATATAGTTGGAAGCAAAGGTTATACTGGGATGTAAAAATCACATTTTGATGGAATGAATGTCAGCTTAAATATATATGTATATTTTATAACGGATATGTATATTTTTATTGTCACAAAACACGCATTCTGGCTTAGCAATGTATTTCGAAGTATAATAGAATGTTTTATGACTTGCGTATTATCGTAAAATACACTCCGCAAAAGTGATTTTTTTCTTATATTAAACAAAAATTGGTTTAGATTGTAAACTATTATTACCCAGAATAATATGAGTTAATCTTTTATTATAAATAATCTTTCACGTGGGAACATGATTATATCTTTCGTATATATATTACTATTCTTAATTTATTATGATCTACTGTAAGGAGATTTCCCCTATTCCATGGAATTTATTATTTTACTCCGTCATATTCCCTATCAAGAGATTTCGGCCTTTGTTGAATGAACCTATCATTTGCAAAATTAAGGAAGAACATTTTTTTATTACTTATTTAACAGGCAAAGATTTTCTTTCTCTATCTTGAAAATAGTAAGTTCTTAGAAAATGAACATTGTTTTTAATGTTATCTCCTCCTTCGAAGTTTCAAATCGAATGAAAACTTCAATTTTCTTATTATCTCAAGAGGAATGAAATAATCTAATATTTTGATCTATGCAAATTTCTAGATCTAGAATCAAAATAAGTTTTCCCGAATTTATTTAATTTAATAAATGCAAACCGAAAAGAAAACTTCAAAATATAAGATATTTTTCCAGTTATTTTTTGAGTAAGTTAGATTTGACATGGAATTAAAAAAATTAATTGGTATACACTTGGAAGTTTGGAAGCAGCGAAAGCTCGAAATACATATCTTAGAATATATAATACCGAGTATATACAATAGATGAGTACATCCAAGTTAATATATGCAATAATTCAAGTGTTTTCTTTTCCTTCAGTGATAATTTAGTTTGACACCCACTTTTGAAAATTATAGTTCTATAAACATAGACGTATTTAATGTTTTAAAAGAATACATAAATGTATTGGGTAGAAGTTTAAGACCATAAACTAAAGACCGAAAGTAGAAGAAAAGCCGTATTCAAAATATTCATGATGATCGTCTACGTAATAGCAAGCAATTCACCTTTACACGCGCCCTAGAATTTGAGATAGATGCTTCTATGCATGCACAGGCATGAACTCAATCGGAAATAAGGGACAGTACCATCTAGGACTGTTCGCTTTTGGGTTCCATGTTGATGACGTCGTAAACGTTCCATGCTGAAATGTAAACGTTTCGCTCGCATCCCATGTAAACTTGCTTGTATAAACTCACGTACCCTTACGGGTACACTTGCTCACGTATTGGCCGCCTTTATTGGGGCCGCCAATCTATTAGGGCAAGTCGGGAAAGCTTGAATTTATGCGGGGACTACAAATCTTGGCTTGGCTTGGCTCGAATCCGTTCGTCGCGAAAAGGCAGTCGGAGGCGGGGAATTGGGTTCGGAAAGCACCCGACCAGTAGTTGAGATCGCACCCACTGAAGAGATCTAGGCTCGATCTACAGACTTCGAGAGCGCCAGTCGCCTCAAGCTATCGATTACGCGACGCAAACACATCCATTAAAACATTCCAGAAAAAGTCCCGCACGTATCTTACTGCAAACTATAATTTTGTTCCTCTCCCCTAACCCAAAGATCCAACCAGAACAAATTTTAAATCCTACTTGCACTAACGTTTCCAAGAGAAACTCACGTGTCACGCACTGCTAAAATCCAAAAGTTCAAATTGATTTTCCAAGAGGGCATTGTCCTATCAAGCTACGTATTTCATCAATTGAGGGCCCGGATTAAGTAACCGCGGTTATATTATCAGGGCCCTCAATTATCAAACTTCTCTAGGTGATATATGTACATATAACTCTTGGGTATGTTCAGAAATTATGTAACACTTTTTCCTTAAAATTTTGCCCCCCCCCCCTTTCTTATCGCCTTTTCTTTATCAAGTGCATATGAGACGTTACGTAATTTGAAAACTATTTCCACCCCTCTCTTTCTTCTTCACAGATCTTCACACAAAGCTTTGACTCTCCAGGATGACGTCGCAAATACGAACACCCCCCCCCCATTTTAGGTCAAATTTTTTTCTTCAATTTAATTTGATAAACGCTTAAAATAAAACACAAAACAGAAATACATAATACTTTAACAGACTTCACAGCTTGAAATTCTCTAAAAAGAAGAAATAGGGCGATATTTCACGAAAATAGGACAATAATAGGGGAATAAATTCTTTCAAATAAAATTCATGTATACGTGACATATTTAATTTAATATGAAACGCTTAGGCTTTAAAGGCGAAATATATTGTATTTTCAACATAATAGTGGAATTTTCAAGACAAAAGATTAATTTTATATCAAAAGAGATAACTTTGCAACGAAAGAGTTGAATTTTCAAGCTGAAAATTTGAATTCTTCAGAAAAATGATGACTTTTGATACCGAAAAGATGAATTTTCAACCAAATGGTCGAATTTTCAAACAAGAACGATTAAACTTTAACCACGAATAGTTTTATTTTTAAACAAATAGTTTATTTCTCAAGCCAACAAAACGAATTTCTTAGAAGACAGTTAAACTTTCAACCAAGAACTTTTCTATCAGAAAAGATGAACTTTCAATCCAAAATCACGAATTTTCAATAAAACTGTTAAATTTTCGAAACCAAAGGTGACCTTTCGACAAGATAGATGAAGTTTCAACCAAATAATTGAATTTTCAAAAAATTACTTGAATTTTTAACAACATAGGTATATTTTTAACCTACAAAGATGAATTTGCAACCAATTGGTCGAATTCTTAAACAAAAAAGATTAAAATTTAAACAAAAACAGTTTAATGTAGAAATTAATAGTTAAATTTTTAATTAAAATAATAAATCTTCAAAAAATGCATTTTTAACAAAGAAGTTAAACTTTGAACCAAGTAATAGTTATAATAGTATAATAGTTATTAATATAATAGTTGATGTTTCAACCAAAGAAAAATGTTAATTTTAAATAGAAAACAGTCAAATTCAACCAAAAAAGATGAATTTTCAACCAAAAATGTAATAGTTGATATTTCAACGTAAGAATATTTTAATTCAGAATAAAAAAAAAACAGTTGAATTCAACCAAAAAAGATATATTTACAACAAAATAGTTAAATCCTCAACAAAAACAGAATAATTCTTAACTAAACAGTTGCACTTTTGAAAAAAGAAATCAAATTTCTATGATAAGAGATGAATTTTCAACCAATCAAAAAAATGCATTCAAGAGAGAAAAAAAGTCAACCAAAATTCAACCAAACAATTGAATTTGGTACCAAAATAATAGAATTTTCAACCTAAAAAGACAGAAGTTCGACAAAACAGTTGAATTTTTAGGCCAAAAATACGAATTTGGTACAAAACTGTAGAATGTTATAATGCGATAATATACGAATTTTCAGCAAGAAAATACATTTCTAACCAAATAATTGAATTTTAAACTAAAAATGTTGAATTTTCAACCAAAAATGGAAAAGTTAAATTTACAGACCAACAAATTAATTTTCAATAAATTAAAGAATTTTCAACAAAGTAGTTCACCTTTTGACCAAGCAGTTGAATTTTCAACCCAAAAAGGTGAATTTTTAATGAAAAATGTAATAGATGAATTTTCAATTGGAAGCGATACATTTTTAACCAATAATGAAATCGTTAAATTTTAGGTTGAAAAAATTAATTTTCAACACAAAAAAACGCGAATTTTCAACAAAATACGGCAACTTTCAACTAGTACAATGGATTTTCAACAAACTAGTTCAACTTTTAACCACGTAGTTTAATTATCAACCAGAAAAGATGAATTCTCAATGAGAAATTTAATAGTTGAATGTTCAACTAAAAACGATCAACTTTCAACCAATAATAGAATCTTTAAATTTTCATTCAAAAAAATTAATTTTCAACAAAAAAAAAAAGAATTTTCCACAAAATACTTAAATCTTTAATGAATACCATAAATGTTTAACCAAAAGATATGAATTCTGAACCAAAAATATAATAGTAGACTTTTCTTTTGAAAAGAATTATATTTCAATGAAAAACAATTGGATTTGGTTATTGGGTTCTTTTAATACACTTCGCATTGAAGCGAAAAAACGAAAAAAGGGGAAGTTGGTGGAACACAGGGGAAAAAGAGGAATTCTTAAAAAAGGGGAAAGATGGGAAATAAAAAAAAACAGTGTAAAGTCTGTATTTAGATGCTTTACTTGTAAAATGAAATCACTAATTTTTATTTTTTCAAGCATTTCAAAAAATTGTGATTCCCATTTATATTTTCCATGCGTGATTTCACATCTTGCGTTAACCCCTTCCTCTGCGTTAACATTCGTCACAAATCCCCCCCTGGCAGCGTGACATAGTATTAAACTGCCCCTTATCAGCAAATAAGAAAAGTTGTAATACAGATTGCAAGTAAACCAATCAACATAAATTGTAACTCACCTACAAGGTCCCATCACTGAACTACTGAATTTCTAATAAATTCTACTAAATAATTCTTAGAATATTGCCGTTCTTTGCTCAATTTTCTTAACTCCATCTTCTCCAAATTTCCATCTGTTTACCAGAACTTTGGTGGAGGTTAATGTTCCGAAAAATTATTCAGCGTGAGGAGTTAATATTGCGACGGAAGATTTAAAGGGCTGAGCATTAGTCTTCGTCTGCTTTCCTCTTCCCCGTGTCTTCGCGGGATATTATCAGTCCTAATAAAACTTAGGTGGGGACAGCACTTTCTTCAAGCTCACCTACCTTAGCCAAGAAAGCTAAGTAACCGAGGCCGTTAAAGTTTGTGTGTATTCTTGGGTGGTGGTTTACTCCAAGGGAGGTTTGTGTTCTTCTCTTTACTTCACGCTCCCTCACACCCCTGGCCCCGGTTCCGCACTAGACACCAGGCCGCATCCGCGCCTTAGCTAAAGGGTTACAAGACGATTATTTACGGCTGTTTGTTCGCTACTTATCTACCACTACCGCAAGGACTACCATCATTGCCATCCCAGCCCATTCAGCCTTGCCGCCGGGCGAAGTTCTCTTTTCCAACAAGTCCTTTCCCTTCAACTTGTTACATTATGTTTTCCTCTAATCCTCCTTTCATTTCAGACTTCTCAGGTCCTTAATTTTGCTTTTCAAAACAAGTTAAAACAAATTCAAACTCATATGAATGATGATCATTACGTTAATAAGATGTGATATTAAAATGAGTTTGGAGAAAAAATAGTAAGCCTCGAAAAATATACCAGTTTCGTTGTACCTAACAAAAATACGACATCGAATTCCTGAAACTGGACAACTTCTAGCTATTTTTACACATTTTCATGATCAATCATTTCAAAGGTTATGGAATTTTACTCTTTTTAAGAGATTCCTAGAGAACTTTAGGGATTAAATTAAATTTACTTTATTTTTATAGAAAATGCATGTATCCAAAATAACGTTAAATATAAGCTTATATATTACGTTAAAGTTTAGTAATTTCACAATGAAATATTGTAATAATGTTATAAATTTTTTCCCCATCATTTTGTAAAAAAATATCCATAAAAATAATGTTGTTTCCAAAATTTTTGAAATTACTACTACTCGAAAAATCCTTCAATATTTTTAAAGTTTATCGGATCGAGCTAAGATATCTGAAAATATTTGAAGGGATTTCTTATAATTTTCCTATATTTCAACAGATTTTCAAGGCATTTTAATGGATTTCACCCGATTTTATAGGATTTTAATGAAATTTCAAAGAATTGATTCACATGAATTGAGGGATTTCAAATAATTGAGGAGATTTTTAAATATTCCATAACATATTAAAAATTTAAGAATTTAAAGAGATTTCATAGGATTCAAATGATTTTAGTGTTCTTTAAAAAATTACAAGGAGTTTCCAGGAGATTCAAAAAATTTCAAGGTATTTCAAAATATTTCAAAGGATTGGGAAGATCGTAAGGTATTTTACAGGTTTCCAAGGAAGTTTTAAGATATTAAAAAAATGTCAAGAAATTTCAAGGAATATCATCAGATTTAATTTAACTTCACCGGATTTGAAGATATTTTAACAGATTTTAAGACTTGGGATATTTGAAAAGTTTCCAAGAAATTTCAGAAGATTTCTAAACATTTCAAAGGAATTTTAAGAAATTTCAACGAATCTGACAGGATCTGATCAGATTTTCAAGAATTTCAGTAATTTTAAATGATCTTAATGGCTCTCAGTTATATTAATGAATTTTCCAGGATCTCAAATGATTTTATATAATTACAAATATTTCAAAGGATTTCAAGGAGTAATATAAGATTTAACAAAATTTTAGGAGATTTCAAGATGTTTTATAATATTTTAATGAAATGTGAAAGAATTTATTTACAAAAATTAAGGAATTTGGAAGATTATGAGAGATTTGAAAATATTCAAAGGAATTTTCAAGAGTTTTTAAAAATTCAATGGGATTTCAAAGAATTGGAAATATTTTTGGGTATTTTAAAGAACACCAAGGAAATTTTAGGAGATTCAAAAAATTTCAAGGAGTTTTAAAAAATATCATTAAATTTCATTGAATTTCACAGAATTTCAAGGGATTTTATAATATATACATTAATTTTTAAAGAATTCATTCATAATAATAGAGAAATTTTGAAGATTAGGAGAGATTTTCAAATATTTCAAGGTATTTCCAAATATTTTACAGAATTTTGAAGATTTTAGGTATTTACTAAAAAATATATACTTGAGAACAGTATTTACTCAACAATTTTCACATTACTACTACTCACTATTTACTAAATACACTCTTAGATTTGGGGATCTACTTTTCTTGATTTGACCACCGATTAAACAGGAAGTAAAAATAACTGAAACCTTTAGTAAAGGGTTTCGATATTCTAAATTTTTGTTAAAAATATAAGCTTAGATTGAATTAAGATGATTGTATAATCTCATTCTGTATTTTATTTTATTAGCGATTATAATGATCGCAATCTTTCTTCAAAGTGTTCAAATTTTTGTAGGCCACGGTTAGCTTCTCAGAAAATGTAGAAAAATGGGTCACCAATATTAAATAATTAAAGATATGTGCTAGTGATTTAAAAAAATGTAAAAAGTTAAGTTTTTAATCAATATTTTTCTACTGAACAAATTTGGAAAAATTACGTAACATAGGTAAGGGAGGAGGGGGGGGCGGTCAAAATTACTTTCTTACACATCTTTACGTGGGGAAGAGGAGCGGTAAGGAGAAGAATTTTGAGAATTTTGTATGAAATTCGCTTTCTTTCGCTTTAAGTACTACATATTATTAGTAATAATATAATAGTAATAATAATTATTGAAACTATTAAAATTATTAGGATATTAGGAATTAGTTAGTCGGTAAAATACTCAGTAACTAAATGCATTAGTACACATATGTATAGAAATATAAGTGATGGATATTATCTTTCTTTTTAATGTCTGGGAATCATATATGCAAGATTTAAATAAGGGAGAACTTCATTTGAATTTATTAAAATCTTTCCTGTATTAGTACAATTTTTGCTTATTCAGATGTAGAAAAGACTCTGTCTGAACAAATCTATATTTTTAAGGTTGTGTTTACGTATCTTCTAATTTTTGTACGAATAATTGGCTTTTTCGGTACAAGAAGACACTTTCTATTTTTAAACAGAAAGAAATTTGAATATCAACTTTATGCTTTGAAATAAATTTTTGTGAATTGATTTCTAAAAGTAGTATTATTGATAAATTGTTTTTCAATTTGATGTTATTTCTCTTGGTTTACTGCTCGATAAACTGAAACGTGCATTATTGCAGAAATCGTGGAGAAAGGATACCGTCAGCGCTTTCAAGATGGAATTTTTAATTTATCGAACAGTAAACCAAGAAAAAAAACATCAAATCAAAGACGAAACTTTCCTGGTGAAAAGTACTAACATCAAAACACTAATACATTTGGTCAAAAATCATTCGTTTGTTTACAATACTATACAATACTATACTATACTATACTGTACAATACTATACAATTTGACTATAATCCTCAAGAATCTTCCACAACGTTTGAGAATATTCTTGAATTTTTCAGAATGTTAAAAAAGAGCGCTTCAAAAATTCTCAATTTTCCACAATCGCCTGAAGAATTGGAAAATGTTTGAAAATGTTACAAAAGATTTTTTTTCATCCTTCTATTATTCTCAAAAATGTTGAACCTGCTAGACAAAATTTTGATTAAAAAAATAATATAATTTTTCTTGCCGATCAAAGTGATTCGGGTATACCTTTTTATTGTTTATACATATATCAAATATTACTTTTGAACTGAACTTTTGCCGTGATGAAACATATTAAATATGAATAAAAGAGAGAGCATGCTACTGACAAATGTTATTGGCATCAGTTATAAGCTTTTGAAACCAAATATTTTTTATTTCAGTCACTTTAGTATTGAAAGCACTTTCAAATCGAATCCTCTTTCAAATAAGCGGCAAAAGTTTGCGAGAAAAATACTGTCAAATAATGTACCAGAGATAAAATCTTCTTTTTAAAACTATATTTATTGATAAATATAACAAAATTTTTTTTTCAGAAAAACGAATATGGTCTCAAATAATATCTACGCTTGTTTTGTTTTTCATTTCAAAAGTTTTTATACTTCACAATTTAAAAAGGTGTATATAGTATATGAACCGCAATTAATTATAAATGCCTTCCTTTATTTTTTCAGAGCACAAAAAATGTTATTACTAGTTTCATTAACATGGAATTTGCATTAACTAAGATATTTGATATAATCATATTGAAAAAACGTAGATTTAAGTTTCAACGTACTTTAAACTATGCATTACAGTTTGTCAGAATATCCGAGCATTTTTTCATCGCTTAACATCCTTCTCACTAAAATGCATAATTATAAAATCTTGTGGTTATTTATGTAATGAGGCAGGGTAACATCTGAATAGAACGCTAGAGAGTCGTGACAGCCCCTACTTTGTAAAACACAATAGGAGCATTTCATTTTTTCCTCCCTTTGGATTAAAAAAAACTAAATGTGCCCAAAATCACTCTCAAAGGGAAACCTTTATTTATTCTTGAAAGTTTTTAATTATAAAACGATCGAAATTCACGTTAATAAAGTTAGTAGTGTGTGAAATATAATTTTTTTAAACTTATTATTAATATACGTTAAAAATTATTAAAAGCTACTAGAAAAAATTATTTCTCTTAGGAAATATCCAATATATTGATTTACTCTCGAATTGAAATTTCAAAATGATAAAGATGACCAGGTCAACCATTTAAATTAATAATGAAAGCAGTAATTATTTAAGTGTAATACATTATTCAGTATCGTATATATATCTGTTCAATAATTTATTGCTTTTGTAATTAGAATCTTGGATCTGTCCTAACACTATTAAGAAATCTCGCAGACTTCAAAGATAAGAAGATTTTCTTAAAGTGAATAATAAAAGATTATTTCACTTTGAATTAAAAATAAAATTTTAAAATAGCCGTTAGTGCATACGTACTGAAAAAATACGAAGAACTGACAAAAAAGTCTGAACTTAGAAAAAAAATCTTGAATCAAACATGAAAATTGAGTAGATTCATAGAAATTATCGTATTGAATACGTCCTATCCTACAAAATATTCATTCATCACCAAAAAGTTTTTTTTTATCCAAACCAAAAATATGAAATTATTAAAGAAAATAAATGAGTCGCAATAGAATAAAAATATTATTATATATCAAAGTCACAAACCTGAAAAAGAATGAACTAATTGAAATGAAACGGTTGAAGCGAAATTTCTAATTAGAACAATCTAGCATCGAATCAGAATATTGAACTGAGACAAGCTTGAATGAGTTAAGGAATCTCGAATCTAGACGAAAAGGATCATTACAGCCCTCTTTCTCTTTTTTACTTTATCTTTTCTATACCCATTTCTTTCTTTTCTTTCCTTTTTTTCGTTTGGTTCTCGCGTACAAAAGGCTTGCTAAAATAAGTGAGATAAAACTAAAATCGCCGGAAAATATCTTCCGCTGAGTAGATCAGCACCGGTAACACCCGATGTCCGGCAATCGAGATAATAATCTCGAAAAACAGGGGAGAAAGTAGGAAAAGAGTAGAAAAATAGAAAGTGAGAACAGATTTATAACCTTCTCGTCCGTGCAAATCAGTTTCCGTTTCAGGTAAGCTGTTACTTATTTGCATGAAAAATAGGTATCCGGTTTTTTCTTATCGAATCAACGTGTTCTTTCATTCGGTTGATCGGTCGGCTGATTGCCAGAAAGAACTAAGAAAACTCTCGTTTTAAATGTACAGAAACTTCTATTCCATTTTCTTATTTTTTAATTTTATATTTTGTAAACTTTACGCACTCGAAGTATTATAAGCCAGAGCTGCCATTTCGCATACAAATTTTGTAATTTTAGAATAAATGAATCAATAAATATGACCATGTAGAAGCGGACCAAGAAATAATTGCAAAATAAATTAAAAAAGGTAGAAGCAGTCGCAAAACAAGAAGTGAGTAAGACACTTCTGATAAAAAATTCCAATTTTTACAAAACCAATCTTGAATTATCTATTTCCGAACTCTCTAACCTAATAATCTGAAAGACGTTTTCCATTAAATGCAAAATTTACTGAAATTGAAGCGTATATAAACTGTTTAAGCTACTTATGCTACTTATGATAATACCGATTATTATGATACACGAAATTATCTTCCCTAATAGGATAGAGGAGCACATAACATTTTGTGGCATAATCAGTGGAGGCTAGAAACGAAATTTCTGATCCTCGCTAGTGTTTTAACGAATTTGGTTTGGGTTGCTAATACTAGTGAGGCTGTGTTCTTGTTGTGATTATCCCTGGTTCGCAACCTCTTAGCCGTACCCGAATGCCAAAAAACATGCCAAGGCACTTGCGGGATTGTTGCAGACAACTGTCATCCTTGGGTCGCTCCGTGTCTTAAGACACAACAGGGTTTCACCGGTCTGTAGTTATTATTTCGTCGTGCCCTCTGGCCAGTAATACATATCTCAAGTAAGATTTAAAGCGGTTCTACTCGAAGCCAGTTTCATTTTCGTGGATGTCAGTTCCTCTGTTTAACCTATTTTTCGAATATATATGTATATATGGATATGTTAAGGTTTCCTGAAACGAGAATCAAAAGTCATATTGGCATATACACGAAAGCCTGATCCAGACGATGGAGACCAACTGCCGGTGTTCTGGTTTCAGTTATACATACATATATAAGCAGAGGTCCCATTTCAACGCCAAGTGCTGAACGCTGTACCAGCACCCCCGTAGCTCTTTAACGTTCTACCTCGAATCGACCATCGCCATCCACTTTTCACTTTAGATCAGGGAAAAGGGTCAAATTTATTTTTTATTGGTCGAAATTCCCATAAATTTCCCTGTGACTCGATTTCTATTCAATATAAGTTTCATTTTATAAAATTGATCGAGTGTTAGACAATTAAAATAGGTTTATTTTTGAAATATTATTCTCCACATTTTCACTCACGTTCCTATACAGTTTCTCGCACGTGGTCCAATAATTAATTTCAGTTGTTCAAAAATATATATAACTTCTTCAAGATTGTTTTTAGATGTAACATAATTGTTTGAACAATTCCAAATTATATACAAATTAGCAAATAAAGGAATACGTAAGAAATAAATGAGAAATAGGCAAACAACTGAAAAGTACGTTTTCATAACTTCTTCCGCTGTTAGAAGATTCTGGAACTGATCAACTAGACATTATCATTAAAAACATTTGAATATCATTAAAAAAATAAATTGCTAGTTTCCATGTGAAAAAACGACAGGATTCTAATAACTGAAATGAGCCCTGAAATTATTTCTTTTTTCAGATGCCGCAATCCGACCCAAGACAAGCCAAGCGCTGCTTAACTTCGGTGACTGAATGACAAGCCATATGCAATTCCTAGTACCCAAACGGAAATATGATATTGTAATGTAATATATTACATAATATATTATATTCAACAATTTCTGTTGCTGTTATTTGACTTATATGGTTAAGCAGGCGGGGGGGGGGGGGGTCCTATAAAAAGATCATATATATAACCCGCTTTATTTTCTTAACAAAAGCTAAAGTATTGTTAATAATCATTATAAATATTATTATTAATAATCTGTAGTACCTAAAAAAACTCTGAAATATAAATGAAGTAATACGAAAATCGAAGATTGACAAAAATAAAAAAGCGACTTTCATTCGAAATTGCAAACTGCATTTACGGAAAAATATCACAGGAAAATCAATATAGGCATGTAATGATTTCCCTATAATAAAATAGTAAGAAATCCACAGAAATCTTGTGAAATTCTTTTAAATTCCTTGAAATCTTTGCAAACCCTAAAAAGTTCTTTGATATTTCTTGATATTTTGAAAAACTCTTAAAATTATTGGGGAACATTTAAAATACCATAAAAACTTTAAAATCCTTTGAAAGTTTCTCAATTCCTTTATATCCATTGAAATCGTGGAAATCCATAGAAATCTCTTCATATGCTTTGATTGGTTAGGAATTCCTTAAAATTGATTTTCTTCATATATTTTTCAAGTTTCTCTAGTAATCCCTTAAAATCAAGCCTTAAGTTTTCGGAAACCCTATAAAATTATTAAAAAGTCCTTAAATTTTGGAAATCTAGAGAAATTCGTTGAAATTTCTTATGATCCATTGAAATCCATTGAAATCCATTAAAGTTTTAAAATCTCTTTAAATTTTTTAAAAATATTTTTAAATACATAAGTATACAATCGTAAAAATCCATTAAAATAAGAAGAAATCATTCGAAATTGATTAGAAATCTTTGAAATTTCTCGAAATATTTTTATTCCATGGAGATTCAATAAAATCCTTAAAATCTTGTGAAATTCCTTCAAATGCCTTCAAATCCCTTGAAATGTTTGCAATCCCTAGAAATCTTTAAAATCGCTAGGAATTCCTTAAAATCCCATTTCATTTTATTTAATTTACTGAATTTCTGTAGATTTTCCTTAAATTCGAGCTTCAAATCTTCAGAAATTCCATAAAATTCTTTGAAATCTCTTGAAATTGTTGAAATGCGTGAAAATTCTTTGAAATAATTCGAAATCGTATGTTAAGTAAATAAATCAATATTGGTTTGTATTTTTGTTTATTTTTTGGGTCACTTCTTTCAAAATTTTAATATTATGTTTCTTTTATACAGAGTTTCTTATAGTAATTTTTTATAATGATTTTTCAGAATTGCGAGAAAATGATAAGAATTTCATTATATAGGAAAAATCATTGTAGGCCTTTACTGAATTTCCTATAATGTTTTTTTGTATTTATTTAAGACCATAACAGTAAGTTACAAACCCGTGAAATGGTTTTAAAATTATGCAAAATCTGTTAAAGCCAATAAATTTACCGTAAAATATTTTCGGTGTCTACTAGCTGATTTTTATATGAAACTAAAGATGTACTAAAAATCTTCAAAGGATTCAATAAAAAATGTAGGAACCGTACCGAAGTAAACAATTCCAGATTTCCTAGATATCACTTTCTGCTCAGACGGTAATTCATTTCCGGATTTTATATAATTAATCCAGAATAGTTATTAAGTGTAGGGAAAATGAAGAAAATATCAATTTAGATAGACAAAGTTTTAGAGAACTTATCTTCTGCTCTCAATATTCTTTAAAAAGTTTTTTCTTTATTGGCTTTGTAAATTTGAGTGTTGGTATAGTAAATAATTAAATCCGTTATGCCGTCAAAATCGTTTCACTGTGTGTGCATGGGTCGTAGTCTCTAGGACAAACGAGGGTCGATTTGCCTAGAAAGCTCGGGAACGTTTCACAAGGTGTCTGGAGTGGGTTTATCGGAGCGATTTGTATAATCGCCAAAGTTTTTGGAATTGGGGGCAGTCGCACGATTTCTCAGCTGGAGCTTCGAGAATTAACAACGTCTCTCGAGTAAAGTCTCGATTGATTTTCCGTTCCTCAAATTTCATTCCAGACTAATTGTTTTCCGTACTTTCGTTTTTTTAAATGGATCCATCCGGTTGTTTGACCTTTTCCAATATAATAAAAATTAGGGTGACATGTAATTTTTAATTAATATTATTTTCAAAAATAACTACTATTTTTCAGAAAAAAACTTTCAGGAAAAAAACGTTGCGGTTTATATTTCGAACAAAATTTTTAATATGGGTTTCATGCCAGTTAATTTTCCATCTCCTATGTCGAGATCACTTTGCACGATTGTGAAGATTATGCAAAATTGATGCCAAACGGATGCGAAATTCATTTTCTAGAAAATACGCTAATCGGTTATACCTAGGATATCCTCCTCTTGTGGAAGAAACTAGCCTTTATTGCCAATTCGGTAATGTGGAATTCTGGACTGAAGCCAGATATTTACATGAAGCGAACTCTTTAGAATTGGTTTTACAAAAATCCTTTTTTTTCATGCGACTCTTAAAAATTTTAAGCATCGTATATGACGCGTTCGGCAAAGAAATATGTGTTTCCCTACAAATTATATTTTATGGTTATTTCTATGGGTTCATTTTATGGTTCATTTCAGTACAATTTAAGTTCAAATAACCGTAAAATATCGGCCTCGGAAAAATGATTTTTCCCCCTAGAGTCCTCGTTACGAGTTTGCTTAACAAGATAACCTTTTCGTTTTTATCTTCAAATAAAATAATAAAATATTGAAAAAAAAGATGATGAACAAGTGTGTTTTCTATATTAATTTTTTTGAAAAGGTGATGAGCGAGCCTCAGGCTCATCTTCAGGCATTATAATAATAGTACTTGTCTTGATTATAACGGCAGAGTGAAGGTTCACTCGGTATATGTAATGTGGGTAAGAGGAACCATTCCAACATTTCCACTGGGAATTAAAGACAGAGATCAAGGAAAGGCTCTTTTGTGTGTATGCATATGTATGTATACAGAAAGATTCGTGTCAATTTATCCACTCAACTCACATCATTTCATCAAAAAAGTTTAATGAATTAGTTTTAAATTTAAGTTTCTTTTAATAACCTCGCAATTAGGCGCCACCTATTTTATCTTAACCTAAAAACGAAACACACGCGCTACGCACATGATTATTTTTTTCGCCTCAAGCTTTTTTAAAATTAAAATATAAAAACAATATTAATACAAATTTTTTGTATGGCATAATATCTTTTATGTAAAATGATAGAAGAGCAAGGACAATATTTTTGACAATTGAAGGAAATTGACGTCTTAACTTCTGAATTAATATATATATATATATATTTTTTTTTATTTTTGAAATATAGTAAACTTACCCATTATTGTTCAAATACTGTCAATATTCTTTAAAAACTAATGATACTTATATTGCAAATACAAACTTTCGACGGAAACCCATTAACATTATTTAAAATTGTTAAAATATTCTAAATCTTGTTCAATTTATAATGATTTTTATTTACTTTTGTGTAAAACGCCAACATAACCTAATGTTTTTGACAAATTGTAAATATTCTTTGAAATCTAAGAATTTTTTATTAAAAATACCAATAATTTCCGACGGAAAGCACTAAAGTAACATGACAGAGAATTGTTCAGAATTGTAAATCTTCTTCAAAATATAATGTTTTTTGTTGAAAATAAACAATATGCTGCGAACAACTTATATATATCCTGAAACTGTTCAAAAATTGCAACTCGTGTTCGAACTGTAATGATTTTTGTTTTAAAATACTAATCGTTGGTGTAAAACACTAACATAACCTACGATTGTCAAACGTTGTGACTTTTTAAAACAATCTTTTTCTTTTTATTAGAAATACCAATTTTCAACAATAAACACTAACATAATCCAAACTTGTAAAATTAATCTAAATCTTGTTCAAATTATAATAATTTTTGTTTTGAAATAAAAATTTCTGGTGGTACAAGCTAACATAAGTTAAAATTGTTGAAAGTTATGAATTATAATGATTTTTGTTTTAAAGTACCAATTGTTGGTTTAAAACGCTAACGTAAATTAAAATTATTTTTTTTTTATGATCGCTCAAAATATAATGATTTTTGTTGAAAATTACTGATTTCCAGTGAAAAACGTCAATATGACCTGAAGCTGTTCAAAAATTACAAATCGTATTCAAATTATGTTTTTTATTTTGAAATACTAATGTTTGGTTTAAAACGCTAATAAGCGCTAAAATTGTTGAAAATAAGGAAGCTCGATAATCATTTTGGGTTAAAAATGTTCAATTCCAGTGAAAAAAACTAACACAACCTAAAAAGTTTGGGGATTCAATCTCTTGTTTCCAAGGATGCTCATGGGGGTGTATCAATCTAACGACATATATCTAACATAACAGTATTTTCAATATTGACAGAAGTAATATAATAAAACAGGAAATTCCGGTCATTCTTTTATTGTACAACCTACTGCTTCGGCGCGTAAAAAAATGATTTAAAATTTCAACAAAAGGATACAATACCTTCAAAGTATTTTTACTTTCAAGAACTGGAAAGATAAAGATAAAACTTGGAAAGTTCAGCCAGATTTTTACTCTTAGGATTTTTGAAAAGATTTCTCAAATATAAAACTTTTTATGAGACTTTTCATGAAAGTTACACGGATATAATATTTCGCAAAGTTTCTTGCACGAAAGTTTTATTATTATTATCAAAAGGTTGAAGTGTATTTTCAAAAAACATCTGAAAACTGGAAAATTCAAGTTAGTTAAAGAGAATAAAAATTTAATTATTAAAACATTACAAAAAATACTTAACGGAATTTTCAATATTAAACAATGCTGAACTAATGTTCTTTTGAAGTGCAGTACATTTGTTGTCACGCAAGTATTTTAAATCAATACATAATTTTCCTTGGGTCGCTTTCCTCTCGTAAATTTCAGCTTATTAAGTAGAAAACTTTACGTTGACATAGTGAACAAAAAATTACTTTGCGAGAGAAAAATACTGAAAAATTAAACTTTGGAAAATAATTATTAGAGCAACTTTGCAAATCGCGGTTAAGTTTAAATGGAGAAAAATGATGTGGATCTCTTGAATAATTTTTAAGGCACATATTTAACTGTCTGGCACGTCTACCTCTTTCTCTAAAATGTTATCGCGTTTCTCTACAAGTCCCGCGGCCTCGAATTTTACGGTTCGCTGAGCGCCAAAGTGAAAATAGATGGAAAGAAAGAAAAGAATGGAATAAGGAAAGAGGATGCATCCTGAAAAAGGGTGAAGGAAAGAACGGAGGGAAAACAAGAAAAGAAGTTTTGGTGGATCTAAGGGGTCCGGATTCACCTTGGATCAATTGTAAATAACGAAGCCCTCAATTTTCTTCAATTTACGCCACAAGATAGTAGTCGATACAAATACTTTTCTACCGTCTGTTCCACGATCGAGCAGACTTCGATGTTATTTCAAATATCCAAGTCGTACGTTGACTTTATATCCAAAAATAATTATCGCAATGAAAAACCACGATGCTATTGTTTATAAGTAAATAAAGTTAAATTAATATTCAGCTTTTATTCAGTGAATAGTGATATGTTATGATTCTATAATTGTGAGCAGTGGGGAGGGGGGTTACATTCATTTATGTAAGAGAATAATTAAGGACTTAATGTTATATGGGTTAATGATTGCTGCCTTGTCTTTAGTTAACAATATCTGAAAAAGTATTTTTTTTTTAATTCGGGTTTACTTCTTTATCGACCTTTCTTTTAATTAAAAGGATTATCATTTTTCCTGAAGTGTAAATCTAAAGCTTCCCAGCTGAGTTATTTTAAATCGTAAACCGTAAAGAATTTCCATAATCACTGGATCTTCAATGATAGGATTTTTTTATCCATTCAACCTCAAGAAAATAATCATACAGTGTTGCTTAATATTTTACATTTTATAATACAGTTTTATTTTTCTTAATGTTTTTTCTTATATATTACGATTTTGAATCAACCATATTCGAAACTCTAGTGCTGTTCAAATTTTGTATTAAAAAGTTTTAGAAATGGTTTCTTATGGGAAACTGTGCCCAAATTCATATGATCCTTGCGATACAAATGAAGGTTTGTACGCCCTCATTGTGGAACAACTTATTTATTTGAAATCAGAAAACTGTACAATGCTTTCATTTCATACGTCTGACTAAAACTTGACTGTTCTACTTAGACTCGGAAGAAATTATATTCGAAAGTTAGATAAATTTTTTAGGAAAGTTTGTTTTTACAAAGAAGTATGTTTCAAATAACTTTAAATTCAAGCTAAGCTAATTAAATTTAGTAGTAAAACTAACTTTATAAGGATTTAATTAGTTTAAAGTACAAGTTAAATTTCGTACTTGACATTTTCGAACGGTTTAAGCGATATCGGTCCTGGTTATTTCTAATATAAAAACTAACTATAAAACTAACTGTAACAACTTTAGGAACCATTTTATATATTTATAAAATGTTCAATTTTTATTTTATGTATCTAAAACTTGCCAAATTTCTCAAAAAATTGTAAATCATCGCTAGAAGTATAATACAAACATGGTTATATAATAAACAAATAAATAAGTGACTACTGAAAATTAAAGATGAGTACTTTGTGGCTATTATGTTTAACCGATCATGAAGCTCGGTCAATGTCAAACTTAATCGCATTTGAAATACAAAACTTTTAAGGCTTTTAGTGGGCTGATTTGAATTTAAAAATCTAAAATTTTCTCGGTTTTTAAGTTAAAAACATTGTGAAACGATATTTCAAAATTATAATAGTTCTGGGAGATTATATATTTCTTATTCGATAAACATTCAAAACAAAGCATCCAAATAGGGTTGTATTAAATCTCTATTTCTTTCCAATTGTACATGCCTGACCAAACCTGGTTCTTACTACTTGGTTAAAATCAAAAACATTGCAAGTCATACAGGCAGTGCAACTTCAAATCACAGAATGACGCTTCCTAAATATTTTCTTTTTCAAAGGAAATATACACCAGTGGGAATAGCTAATCAATTAACGAAAATTCCGAAGGTCTTTAACAAAATTGTATATTTGTTTTTTCATATGTTGAACATAAAATCTAATTTCGCAAAACGTGATCGGGTCGGCAATTTGCTTAAAAAATTTAATTTGCAAAATTTGCCCTCCATTGCTCCACGAAAATTCAAAACATTTTGCAAACTTGAGTGAGTAATTATAAACTCAGTCTCTATCTTGTATTAAATTTGCAAAACGTTCGTGATGCGGCAACATTATTAATTAGAAACAAATTATTATTTTGTTAATCACATCCCAACGAAAATACCGAAGGTTTTGCAAAATGTTGTTTCTGCTTTTTTCAATTGAGAAGAAACTATTGTATGATTTGCAAAACTAAATACATAACGCAAATTATCGTTTTTTAAATTATTATTAAATTTTTTGCAATTCGACTCCTAAAATTCCAGCGAAAATTGCGAAGGTTGCGTTTTTGGGAAGCAAATGTTAGAAATGTCGAGATCTGAAAATTATCAAATTTGCAAAACGTTGCTCGGCCGGCAATAATATTAAAATTACAATTAAACAAATCAGTTACTTTTGTAAACTAGCCCAGAATTGCGAAGATTTTGAAAATATTACTGAGTGATAAAAAACTTATTACTTAGAAGAGAGAAAAAGAACTTATTTTTCTCTGAGAATAATTTTCATTCGTAAATTTGCTCACAATAGAGACTTTGTCTGACACAAATCTGATTCTTTTACTGCGGTTCGAAGGAACTTATTATTATGGAGAAATGTAATCATTTATTACATTTTGACGAAAAAGTGGGTGATTTCTCAGATGATTTTCCAATAATTTTTTTCTTTTTGGACAAACCCTATTTAAAAATTGTATATTTGATTACACTTGCATATTAAAATATTAAGGCTTACATTTTTGTATTTTTGTGAATTTTTAATGAAACCAGAAAATATAATGTACATTTTATTCCCATGCCTGTCCCAAACCGCGTTTTTCTACTTGCTTGAACAGAACTTATTCCTCAAGAAAACATGATCGTTCATTGCAGATTGTTATAAGGATATGCAACTTTTTTAAACCTTCATAATCAATTCATACAATTTTGGATGAATAATGAAATCTAACTCAACAAAAATAAAATAATCACGACCTGATTTAAATCCTAAATTAAAAAGTGCCTTGACCACTTCCATTTCAAATAAAAAAAAATTTCAAGAAAAGTCTAGGTCATGGTGTCAGAATCATTTTTTATTCCGATATTTGATCCTACAGTGAAAATAAGGGGACACGTATGTCATAGTTTGAACACAAAATTTGGTTAAATTTATTTCCAATCATTATGCGGAAGTTTGATTGTTCAAAAATATATTTTTTTTAGTGTAAAGCAGACTATAATCTATTTAAAAAAAATTATTTTGGGTTTTTAAGAAAACCCGCTTTCAAGAATTAAAAAGAAATAGCCTCACCTTTGTAATTGTTCTTAATTTTTGTGAAATGAATTAAAAGAGTGACACTTTACATGGCGAACAAAAAGAGAAAATCCCGAATATCTACGCTCGTTTGGAACATACTGCATTTTGAAAAATAATTCTGTCAATTTTTGAGTGTACACAGGCAGTCTTCGAGCGATTGTAACAAATCAACAAAAGCTGTTTGATCAAACTGTAAAATACGCGTTTCTTTATTTTGACCATAGAATAATACACTACTGCCGGAAATTATCTACACGCCTATTTATTGAACTGTTGATAAAGTTCCTTAATATTTGTAATATTACCATGAACATTTTTTGCTCAAAATATAGAGAAATATAGTAAAATTCTGCGTCTAATAAGCTCAAGTTAAAGAAAAAATGTCAATTTTATAAAATGATAATGCAAATAAGCGTCAAATTTCGATGTTTTCGAAAAATTGCAATAACTGGAAATAATTAACATTTTTGAAGTATTTCGGCTCATTTTAAAGGTAAGTCTCCAAAGTAGTTTTGCAACTTTTAAAATGTTTTTCGCATTGTTGCCGTAAATTCTGCCAAGTAAATCATTATTCATCATATTTTAATCAATTTCAGTTATATTTATAAAAATATTACTGTTTTGAATCTAGGCAAAAAACTCTTATTAGTTATTCCAATTTTTCGAAAACATTAAGATTTGATGTTTTTTTACAATATTTGTTTATAAAATTCTATAAAAGTACCTTCAAATTGGGCTTATTAGAGGCAGAATTTTATTATGTTTCGCAATATTATAAAGAAAAAATTTCCATCCATTCTTATAAATATTCAGAAACTTTATCAACAGCTCAAAAAATAGGCGTGTAGATAATCTCCGCTGGTACTGCCATATCCAAATACCAATATATTCTGACACCTTAAACTGGACCTCTCTGCTTGATTTGAAATAGAATTGGATCTAAAACACACACGCTATTAAATTGAACCCATCCACACAAAAACTGATCATCGCTCCAAAAACGCACTAAAAATCCAATCAAATCATGCAATGAAAAAAGCCACCCAAAAATTGACGAGGGATAGTGTGCTCGACTTCTCGAGCAGCTCGGCATTTTTCGAATAAATAGAGTCTCTCTCGGTCATAAAAGTGGCAGAGCTGGTGAAATGGTGAATTAAGGGAAACCGCTTCATGGGGTAAATGTGGTTTTGATAATTCAATAAAAGGTGGTGTAACGCGAAGTGCTCGCACCAGGTCACGTTTGCGTCGGCGGCAGCACTTATTTCGGAATCCCGAATCGAATCTCGCTTCCCTGTTTTCGCGTCAGTGTTGGCGGACGGGGTGGGGGGGGGCGGGGGGGGGGGGGTAAAGGCGCGTCCACAAAGCGAACGATAATGCTTTAAACGATATCCTAGGGCCGGCTCCTAAGGGGATATCAATTTCCCATTGTACCGCGCAATTTCAGCCAATTTACTATGTACGGTGCTTCGAAACCGTTGCGCACAGAGAGGCCGCGGGCTGTTGTGATACCGGCAACCAATCAAAAACTCGGTTCGTCGAACGTCAACGAGCAACAAGCGAAATCGACTCATCTCTCTTTCTAGCCGACTCGCACGCGATCCACATCGTCAAGGGAAACCCGGAAAATGGAGGAAAGGGTCCGAGGGTAAAAGTGGAAAGCGGGGATGTTGAGTTTCGTCCGTACAGTTTCGACTGTTGACGTTTCATCCGACGAGTGTTCTGCTCCCGGCTGTATACGGGTCATGCATACGCATTTTGGCTCTAGCATTCATATCGCCGGAAGGAGATTGCAGATGGAAAAAAAGTTCGAAGGAAAAGTACACTTGTACGAACATACCCGGCCGTTCGCCGACCCTTGGGCCATAAAAGTAATTATCGCTCGTAGTTAACGATTCTGTCTAGAATGCGCTAGGTTGCCATATGCTTTTCCACTACTCTACTCGACTCGACTGGAATCTACTCTACTCTAGTCTGCGTGGTATGTTTTGCTATGCAATGCTTTAGTGTGAGCTGTTCTACTGTACGTGCAAAGTTGCAAGATTGATGTTGCCAAGGGTGCAGGCTCTGAGATTGATGAACAAGCAAGAGAGCGCACACCAACCACATATGAAATCAAATTCAATCAAACTGACCACGCAATGCTGGAATTAACATTTCGGGCTGAAACTACTGAGTTAATTGACGATTTTCGAAAGGCTTGTTTTTTATTCACTTCATTAGTTAGTTCCAGTTAGTTCAGGAATGGACGGAAAGTCTGAAATCTTTTCTTGCTCACAGAAAAGAGTTAGGCTTACTTTTGCTGCGTCTAAGTCAATGTTAAATATGCGAGTCAAAATGAGCTCCGATTTTTTGTGTGTGGTTGTAAAGATGTTTAAATATTCATGTGAATCGCTAGGCAAAGTACCTCATAGAATTTATTGAGACATAACAGTACAAATAGAGTTATTCCTTCCAATAGCTCAACGTATAGCTGAAAACGCACGAACAGTTGGTGACCATCGCGGTTTACTTAATACTTTAAAGGAGTTTGAGCACGTAAAATTCACGCCAATGCTAATATTAAACAAAGCTTGTGCCTGGGTAATAATAATTTACAAGTGTTTTGATTGTATGGGGTACTTTAACTGAAATATCGAGAAACGCATGGAAAACATCAAATTGGCCTTCAAATGCATTATACCGAATTCAGGGATATTAATTTTTTCGAAACCAGACGAAAAAGTGACTAATTTCAATTGTGTCAGAATTACTGTTCTATGAGGGCAGTTTATATGAAGTAACTAAAAATTTGACTAAAATAACTAAGTTACCTTAAAATAATCTTGTTAACTTAACAAAATTATTTAGCTGAGTTTTGGTATGTTGCCCTAAACGAAGGTTTGTTGAATCCGAAAAACTTTTTGGTTAAATTATATTTTGACTTAATTTAATAAAATTCAATAATGCAATAGTATACATTAATGAGTGTCATAAGTGTGAAGAAAAGATAGCCTAAAATATCATGTGAAAATGTTTAGATGAGTGGCTTTTACCTCGGCTGATGCTGATCCCCGATCAACATCTTCAAGTGAAAATACTAACCTACGCGCATTTCAATTTGACCCTTCATATTCACAATCAATATATGATTAAAGATTAAATAACATAACGCAACATCCAAATCCTTCTTCGATGTACACACATAAAAAAGTAATACATCTCTATTAGGAGGAACAATAATACGAAGAACAGATGATAATTAAAGCAGACGAAAACTCAATGTCGGAACGTTGCACAGAAAAAACAGAATTTAATCCTCACAGCGATTTCAGAGTAATTTTTACCTGCAACAAAAATTAACTTCACGTGATAAGATATACCCACCACATGGGAAATGGTTACCATGTCAACTCCATTGAATCTTGTTTTGTTTCGATAAGAAAAAATTTGACTTCATCTGCTTCAAATTACCCGCAACAAAAATTCACTTCTGTTTTTTCTGTGTGAACTATGATGGATATCTAGGATATTACGGTGTAATATCAGAAATATCCAAGATATTATGGTATAATATTTAAGCAGTCTGTTTCATACTTCTAATTCCATATAATATTGAGTTATGCATACAAAACGACTTGGTAATTGAATGGGTTTACAAAAGAATGTGGTTCACCCAAAAAACTAGTTTTTTTGGGTCGGGTCAACAAAATAGTTTCTTTGCACACAGAGTAACAAAATTATTTCTTTGAGGCAACAAAATTTTAGTAGGTAAAGTAAAACAGTTTTCTTAGTGAACGTTTTGCCTAATCTAAGCGAAAAAAGTCTTTGAATTTAATTCATTCTAAATTCGCTCATTCGCCTCAAACACATCTTTTTCTGTGGTGAGCATTATGTTAGTTCTTACTGAATACTGAGATATTTCTGAACGAAATAAGTGATGCAGAATTTGCAGAAATGATTTTTCCTCACTCGAAAGCAAATGAGCTTGACAATATACAGGATGATTTTCTTTAAAGGTTGCTTGTCATTGGTTATACTCCAACTTTTTCATAATAATTTTGATGAAATTTACAGTAAACCTTCTTTATGGTATTCTACGACTTTTAAGGTGAATGCTTTCAATAATTTTGCCTGAAAAAAAGGTATTAAGTTTCACCTGAGACATTACATAAATTATATATTCATATCTTCGGGCTCATGAGGAGTCGAGCGAATTTTGACCAAGAAAATACTTCTAGCGGGTAAGCTGTACAGAAAAGTATGAATAAGTTTTCTACGAAAACATGATTAAAACTAAATCATCATCAAGCAATTATGAAGGTTTTATTTTGGCCTTGCTCGAGATGAAGGATTATTTATTAGCCGCAATCTAATGAACTGAATTGTTCATAATATAATACATAATATTATGTAGTGCATTGTCACAAATTATTTTATGTTTTTGTACCTTCAATTACGAATAATAAATAATAATACGTCATCTCGAGCGAATTGCATCTTAACCTGAACGCTTCATAACCGTTGTTGTGGATTTTGCTCATCCCCTTCGTGTACGATGCGGAATCGGCCATTTTCGACGTCTGTAAATGGTGGCCAAATGAGGGTTTTGCATGTATGTATAAAGAAAAAATTTGCAGGTTGTTATAGAATCCGCCCCCTCAATTGTCATATATTGAATGCTTCAAATTGTAAGTTTTATAGGGTAAAATTTTGAATGATTCTATTTGAAGACTCCATTTTTTGAAAGGCCCACCTGGCAAACCTATTAACTTATAAGTTAATTATAAATAATTAGAAGACTGAAATTGTTACAATATTATTAAAGGTTCGAATAAAAAACATTTTCAAATTTGAAAGCTGAATCTTCAATTTTGAGCGTTTCAAAATGATTGTTCCACATTACATTCTTCAATATAGAAATAACTTTCTTATACTCTGAATCATAACCATTTATTTCATTTATGAATATTTTATTTCAGAGACGGGAATTGTTTGACAGCGCTTTCAAGAAATGAATGTTCGTACGCCAAATTTGATCCAAATTCATCTTTCTGAATCAGTGACAGATCGACTGCAGGGGTCTGAATTGTAGTGCCGGAGAAAGGTCCATTAAAGAAATGCTGTACGAGCGAGCATATACTGGTACTACAGTCAACCAGGATGGACGAGAGAGGCATTAAGCTGGGAACGATAAGACCGCCCGTTGTAGCTGTAAAGCAACGACCATGATGGGGTGATTTCTGGGGGTGCCCAGTGTCCCCTTTAAGTCTACACTTACGACTGAACGTGTTGCAATCTGCAACTACAACGTTTACTCGCACGTATACACGTCTCGACGATAACAACACACTCTCCAAACGCAATCAGACCTTCGACTTCTACCTACGCACTTTAGCTTTTAAGCACGTCAGGAATCTAACACAGCTTGACACTTAACCTTCGCTTACTATTTACTCCCTTAATGCTTCTTCTAAAACCAACCTGGTTCAATTACTACATGCTAATGGTTTCCAACTTCTATTTACATAAACTAAGGAAAGCTTCGTAAATTTACATCTTCTCAACCCTTTATTTGGCAAACGTCTTTTTTTACTACAAGATTCTTTATAAATTGCATTAATTAAAAATCTTGCAATCACAAAATCTTTGGTTTCGCTTTATCTGCAATTACTACAGTAGACTGGACAGTATGTGGTGGTCCAAAAATGCATTGCAAATTTTTTATTCACTCTAGAGGGCAAGGCTCCCCCTTCCGATTTTGTAAGGTTACCGGAGACAGAAATTTAATGTTTTTTCAAATCGGCTTTTTGCAATTAACATGGATTTTAAATGGAAAACGCTCACTTTTCGGAAAAATGAGAAAAACAACTCCTTCTTATTAAATTTTTAGAATTGAATTTCAGTCACTGCATAAGACATGTTCAAAGAATAATTTTAATTCCAAAACTAATTTTAAATTGATAAAAAAAATTATTCTTATTTTTTAATTTTTCCTGTAAATCATGATAAGTTAGTATTTTTGGCGATTAATGACACAGTAAGTGAATTTTGAGGATACTATTGTTCTTTTAAGGCACTTCTCAATTGTTTAAACAATTCATATTTGTTTTAATTTTTGTTTTCATTACAAATCATGAAAATTTCGTATTTTCAGGAACTAATGGAACATTGAATGAATTTGAGGAATTATATATTTTGTTGAAGACGTTCTGGACTTGTTTAAACAATTTCCATTCGTTTAAATTGTTTCCCCACTAAATCATAAAAATGTAGTATATTCTTGAACTAATTACACACTTGGGGAATGATACGAGTAATATTAATAATCATCCACTTCTGGCTCAATTCTTGAAACAATTATTTTTTGCTTTAACCATTTTTTTCATTATATTATGAATAGCTAAATTGACTACCTAATTAATCCCACGAGAAAAAAGGAACTATTCATAATATAATTAAACACATTTTTCAAGCAAATAATAACAGTTGTAACAAATAAAGTATAACTTCTGAAAAAACAGTATCTTAATAGTGACCAAAATAGTGTACAAATTCAGAAGAAAAGTCATCTTTTTTTATTGAAAGTGAATTATTTTTCAGGGAAAAGTCTACTGTTATATTTTGGGTAAAAAATTCAATTATTTGGTTGAAAGTTAATTCTATTTAATTGCAAATTCTATTGTTATCTGCTTGGTCCAGAATTCATCTTTTTTGGTTGAAATTAAAGAGTCACGTTTTTGGTCGAAAATTTAACTGTTTTGATAAATTTTTTTTAAATAGAAAATTCATTGTTTTGGATTGAAAATTCATTTGTTGGTAGAAAAGTAATCATTTTTGGTTCAACTCTCTTCTAAAAGATTTGTTTTTTTAGCTTAAAAACTCAAATTTCCCGGTTGAAAATTAGAATAGTTCGCCTCGAAATCTAAGGAATTCGGTACTCACATAAATGTTATTAAAATAATTAATTTCCCTACTATTCCCCTACTTTCTTGCAAAATAATCCTATTTCCCCTGTTTGTAGAGCATTTTGCACAGTAATTTGTTTTAAACTCTGAGTGGCTACCTTGTACAGCCTAATTTTTTCATATTTTCTCTAAATTATGTGAAATGTGAAAAACATAATTACCTATATACATAATATACTATTCATATTCATCTCTAGTGGAAACTACTAATTTTCCCTCCTAAAATGTAATTTAATTATTCGTCATATGTTACGTTTGAATATTATATTACAAAATTAATAATATTATCTTCCTGCTTTCGAAAATGATATTCAAACATGCCAGGAAATAATATAATATTATGGGATTATGATGTGTCATCAGTTATATACATCCTAGGCTCGCACGTTTCATTTATCAAAAAGGGCGAACTACCGACGAACAAATACAACTTGGTTCCATTTGATTTTTCGATAACAATAACATTTTCTGGTATAATTATATAGACAGAGGATAGATCATACATCAGAAAATAGTACTTTCTTTTTCTGATGAAGTAATTGTGAACTTTGATACCATCTATCTCTATTATGATGAAGTATTATATACAGCTATAGACGAGTCTTTCATTTTACTTGATGGTATTATCTCCGGTCTACAGTTCACCACCATAATAATAACTTCATTCCAGTTCCACTTCAGTCGAGGATACTAATATAGCTTATACCCATATCCCTGAAATATGATAGTTTGGCTCAGAATCCATATTCCGTTCACCTTGGGGACTACCGTATCATCTGTTACTACTTCCAAATGATTTGAATCCCCCTCGGCGGAGACAGTACGAGGATAGCTACTGACCCAGCTACTCCTATTTCCTTCCAAGTACTTTACTCAATGTCCAGGGCTCCCACAGACTAATATACTTGCAAAAAGTGTAAAAAGTCACTAATTTAAGCGGAAAAGTGACTAAAATGTAATACTGTTCACAGTAAAAGGAGACTTACAATGTCAGTAAGAAGGCTCATATACTTAAAAATTTAGATTAAATTACATATTTAATTTATCAGCTTGCATTTACAAGATTAGATGGAATTCCATTGATGGATTCGGGGGTGAAAACCAAGGTCAAAATTTCTAGAATAGAATATACAAGTAATGTTTAGGCAAATTGTAATTTATTGCATTACAAGCTAAATAAACCTTTGCCACTTAGCTGACGTATTTATATTTTGATGCTTTACAATAGGAAGTTGTAAACCTGAAAATTACACATTGAAATAATTCAAATTTTAATATTGCATACTTCAGAGCCTAAAATGCTTTCTAAGTAGGGTAAATAGTGTGATTTTTTACAAAAATAGGGAAATAAATTCTTTTTAATAAAATGAATATAGGTACTTTATTGAACTCAGTATGAAATGCTTTAAATTCCTAACCTTTTAAGTAAAAATATTGCGATTTCAACAAAATAGATGAATTATCAACCAACAAGATGAATTTATAACCAAGAAGTTTAATTTTCTTGTAGATGCATGAATTTTCGACAAAATATATATAATCTAAAGCAAATAGTTGGATTTTCTACTGAAGAAGATAAATTTTCTACCAAAAATGCAATACTTAAATTTTTACTTAAAACCATTAATTTTCAAAAAAAGAAAAGAAGTTTCAACAAAATAGTTAAATTTTCAAACAGAGAGATGAACTTTAACTAAAATAATGAAGCTTCAAACTGAAAAAAATAATTTTCAACAAAGTAGTTCAATTTTAAACCAAGTAGTTGCATTTTGAAACAAAAAATATGAATTCTCGACGAAAAATGTAATAGTTAAATTTTCAACCAAAAAAGACGAATATTCAACAAAAGGAGTTGAATTTTGAACCAAAACAAATTAATAATCGTCAATCAAACAGTTGAATTTTCAACCAAAAAGACGAAATTTCTACCAGAACAGATAAATTTCAATAGATTATTTTTTTTAAAGGCGATTTTTGTACAAAATACATAAATTTTCAACCTTATAGTTGAAGTTTTTACTGAAAAACATGAATTATCAATCAAAAGTAGAATAGTTAAATTTTTAGTTAAAAAAATTATTTTTCAAACAAAAAAACGAATTTGCAACAAAAGAAAAAAATGAATTTCCAACGAAGAAAACAGTTAAGCTTTCAAGTTAAAAATTTGAATGTTTCCGAAAAATTTTGACTTGTAATCCCGAAAATATCAACTCTCAACAAAACAGGAAATTTGCAACCCTGCGATCTGAATTTTCAAACAAATAGTTGCATTTTCAAGCAAAAAAGATGAATTTTCTACTAAAGAAGATGCACTTCAAAAAAAAGTGGACTTTTCAAACTAAAGAGTTGAATGCTTCAGAAAAAAATTACTTTTAATCACAAACAGATGAATTTTCAACAAAAAAGTTAATTGTCAACCAATAAAGAAAACTTTCTATACAAATAATTGAATTTTCAAGCCTAAAAGACGATTTTTTCAGAAGATAGTTGAATTTCTAAGAAAAAAGTTAATTTTCAACCCAGAAAAATGACTTTTCTATCAAAAAAAATTAATTTTCTATCCAAAAAGACGAATTTTCAACAAAATTTTAATTATCGATAAAAAAATATGACTTTTTAACAAAATAGTTGAATTTTGAATAAAATAAATAAATTTTTAATTAAATAATTGGATTTTTAACCAAAAAAGATGTATTTTTAATCAAGAATATATTAGTAGATTTTTTAAACCAGAAAAATTAAGGGAAAGTTTGTTGAAAATACGGAAAAAAAGAGGAATTCTTGAAAAAGGAGAAAAGCCAGGAATAGGGGAAAGAGTGTGAAGGCTGATATTGAATACCATTTTCATACCATAGATTACTCTAGATTTTATACGTAGATTTATTAGATTTTCTATTTTTTTTCAGATAAAATCTGAAATGAGATCGATTAAAGTGACTAAATTTACCTTTTCTTTAAAAACGTGACTTGAAGAGACCTAAGTGACTGGGTGGCAGCCCTGCCAATGTTGCGTCTACATAAAATTCGATTTTCACCCATAGCGGTTTCTTTTGTAAAATCACTGGACACACATCGCACCAAACGTTCTCACTTGGTAAACTCGAATGCTATAAATCACTACTAACCGCGGTTCGTTTTTCACAGCAAGCGATAGCAAACTTTCCTGATCGATGCGGACCTTGTCACAAAACCTTGCAGGTTCCACTTGCTCAACAGAGAAGTTAACGGATGATAGGAAATCAATCCCATTTTTGGCTTTCTGATTGTTGGTTTTGACTGGACAAAACAAGGTGGCAAGTGCAGTTATCACGTGATAAAGCCGGCTCGTTCATGATTATGTGAAGCTGCATTTGGAACCATGTGTCTAAGCCATTAGAGTGATAACGTAGTCCACTTCATTCTAGAATGGCTGCTGTGAGAGCACTATGCATACAGAGCGGATTTTACAACATTTGTGGTTATTGTTCCATAAAAAAAGTACCAATATTTCACTCAAATTGGGTTACTTTACTGTTAGAAATAACTATAGATTATATTTTAAGGGTGTCACGACAGAACCATGTAAGTGCCAAGAAAAAAAGTTCTCAGGAGAGCAAAGAAACGTTCTTAAAATCTGAATTATTCAATAAAGAAAAAAATGAGAAAGGAATTTCAAGCGTTTATGAAGCTCTATAGATCTATGGAAAAAAGTTGGAAAAAGTGAATTCTTTCCGAGAAAATGTTCATAAAAATTTGCCTGTGGTCATAACCATGTAATTGCTATATAAAAATTCCATTTTTAAAATAGATTTTTTACATTCGAAATAAAATAAAATACACCAGTAAAACCCAGGAAACATGTCACAAGAGAAATAGAAGGTTCAGAACTTAAAAATTAATTCAATAAAAACGTTAATATAAAATAAAATTGGATTTTTCATGATAATTCTTTTAATTTTTCAAAACATTCGAAACATTTATTTTTACATAAAATCATTATAAAACTGTAATAGCAAAAAAATTACATAAAGGCTATGTATTTCTTTAATTTTTCATGGACCAATTGGTGACGTAGTATAGATAAAAAATGCAACGGTATAGAATTTAATCTGTATAACAAATTGGGTAGAGCAAAAAATGTTCAATACATGGATTTAATGTAATTTTTCCGAAGAATCGAATGGCACTATTAATTTTTTCACATCTGGAATATTCAAAGAAATTATTTTTAAAAAACTTTTTTCAAAAATTTTGAATTTAAATGTTTTTCACAACAATGTAGGATGGAATCTTAGAGAATTTTTAAGCCAATAAAACGTATTTTCAAAAAAAGTACCACTTACATGGTTATGTCATATCACGCTTCATTTCAAATTCCTTGGAAATGAAACTAATCTAATTTGCGTAGATTCAGGTGTCTTAAAAAACGAAATTATACTTATCCAAAAATTATTTGTTTTTCACTTGGTGTCCGAATAATTGTCCAATTTTTTCGAATTTAAAAAGAAATGTTTGAACCATGGTCCTTGTTCTTGTTTTCATTGCCCTAAAATAGTGAGTGCTCCAAATATCATATTGTATAATTCTAAATACGTACAATATAAAAGCATTTATTATTAAATTTTTAATTCCCTACTTTGAAAATGATCAAATTGACAGATTTAAGATTTTTGAACCTTATGTTTAAAATACTTTCTACCGAAACTTTTATGTTTCAAGGCCTCAAGCTAAACATGGTTCCAATTTGAATATGTTCTATTTTGAAAGTGTAGGATTTTAGACGCTTCTTATTTAGATATATTCTCTGATTTGATTTCTAAATTTGGAAGTTCAGAAATATTTGAATTGTGTGGGCTACAGTTTTGAAATTGATTCATTTGAAATTCTAAAATTTTAAATTAAAGTCTCTAATAGTTGACCAAATTGTATATAAACATCCTCTGCAATGCACGATGTTGTTTAAGGTTTCCCGTTTAGTCACCATAGTTAAGCAGCGCTTGACTCGGATGAACTCGGATGGGAGCCGTTGTACTAGATGGGTGCATTGATAAGCTAGTAAGCTATTTTCACCCACGAAGTTATAATAAAAATATTACTTTTCAATGGACAATTGAAATTGATCATTGTTTTAAACTCTTATACAATACTTCAAGGCTTTGAAAGCCTTTAATTCCAAATTGTCCTATATTGAATGCTTCTAATTATAATTTTTGAAAGATACAGTGCTAAACGTATTTTAAATATTTAAACAAATTAATTGGATACAAATTGAACAATTCAGAAATCAAAATCTTTTTACCACCATGTACGATGGAGTTGTAGAGTTTTTAATCCAATAAAAAGTGTTTTGAAGAAGTGTCATTTACATAGTTATGACGTGAAGCAATTAATTTAAAATTCATGACAAACGAAATTGTATTAAACTTGTGTTTCAGCCGTGGTCCTGGGCCCTTAAACCACATAAAAATGTTACAAAAATATATCAGGTATGAATTTAAAAAAACATCAATTAGACAATACGAACCTTTAAAATGGAAAACAACTCCTTATAAGAGGTCTAAAAGTTCAATTGATTATTTTTTTGATTTTGGATTTTTTTGAGTGATTCGAAAAGAAATATGCGTAAGAGTTCAAATGTGAAATCTTGATGGCCCCTTAGGTTCTTTAGGTCGTTTTGAATTAAAAAAATCTTGGCCAATCAAAGGGTTACAAATTTTGGATTAATTTTTTTTGACATTAAAGCTTGCAATCAGTTCACAAAGGATGGTTGAATACTTGAAGTTATCTTTTACTGAAGAAAACACCCTCAACAATTTTCAGTTATCTACCTTAGAAATCTAGTAAATATCTGTCTTCAATAAACAAAAATATTCCATAAAAAATGTTGAGTGGAGGAAAGTTTAACTACATTATTTTCAAGAATCTGAAAAAATAGAGAATGCTTCCACATCGATTTCAAAGCCATTTCGGATTGTTGGTTATGAGAATTTTCTAAAAAAAATGGTAAAAAAAACAAAATTCAAAGTTATGTAAACATCCTAAAATTAAATGAAGAAGGTACTTGAACAGAAATTACAAAAAATAAATTAAGAAAGAATTATTACAATTTAAAACTATTTTTCAATAAATCTGATTGGATTGTAATGTTTTAATTGAAAATTTTCTTATTACATTCTCATCAATAAAAATATATTATTTCGTTTTTTTATCATAAATGACTACTGTATGAAGAAGTAAATCCTTTTGCTGTATATCGCTAGAGCTAGTATTACGGAAATTTCCCTTATACTAGCCCTGGGCGATCTGAAAATGATATGTAAATTTGTTAATTTTTTCGAGTTGGCTTAAGGCGGTATTTCCTTAATTAATATGACCTTAATATTTATACGTAAAGAATCTATCATTTTTATTCAAAATAAAAAAATAAGATTTTTTGAACAAATTTGAAAAAGCTAAAAGATTATTTTTACACCAAATGATAAAAGGTAGGAAGTGGGTAAATTTTGTTTATCTTCCCCATTGTAGACACAATTCATATTGAATAAACGTTTACATTTTCGAGCAAAATTAAAAATATACTTTAGTTCGAAAAAATTGTATCTTTTGATGAAGACAGTTTTATATGATCACTGAAATATATGACTCTTTGGATCACTGTCAAGCTACAGTACACATCGGGAATTATTTTTTCATTACCACCGATGTGCCAGGAAAAAAGATATCCAGTCGTTCAGAACTGGTATGTTTTTGGACATATCTGCCACCGCTTTTGAAGGATGATGTTACTCGGACCCTCTCCACCCTTGAGACTACCATCCACTGTTAAATTCGTCCGTATAAAAAATTGCAACAGACATATAAGCGTAGAATACATATCTAGGCCAGCGGTTTCGCTCCGCTATCTTTTAATCTGCAAAGAGATGAAGATGATACGCCCGTGTGTGTATTTACGTACTATCATTTTGCAGCCACGACCACGAAAGGCCTTCGTAACAAAAGGCACGACTGCCTGTCGATCAACAATTCATTTCAGTCACCACAAAAATGATTAGCGAAATATATTGTTAATTCATATTTTTGTTCAGGCGTTAGTGCATAATATCAGGGCTCGGATAGACAAGAAAGCTAAAAAGGTCACATTAGTTGCATAAAATTACAAAGAAAGTCGCATAAAATTTGAAGAAAGTCACACTGAATGACGGAAATAATAACTCTATTTGTTTAGAAGTATAAAGTGCATAATTCTCATTGGGTTTGAAATGTTCTTTCAACAATCAAAATAAACTTTAAAGTTAAAACAATTTTTTAACAATAGTCATTCAGCTTGAAGGATTTTGAACCTGGGTTAAAAATATTACTTTCTGACTTAAAGTTGTCCAAAATGCTCTCAAAAAAGGGGCAACAGGTTCTATCCTGACGGAAATAGGGAAATAAATTGTTTTAAATAAAATAATATAGATAAAATATTGAACTCAATGTGAAGCACTTTAAATTCCTAAGATTTCAAGTCGAAATATATTGCATTAAAATAGTTGAATTGTCAATCAAAAGAAACGAATTTTTAACAAAAGAGTTGAGTTTGCAAGTCAAATGTTTTTAACAAAGTAATTGAAGTTTTAGCCAAAGATAAATTTTCAAGCAAATGGTCAAATTTTTAAACGAAAAAAGATTAAACTTCAACCTAATGGTTGAATTTTGAACCAAAAATTGCTTTTTTTTAAAGACTGTTGAGTTATAAACATCAAAAGTCAAATTTTCTACGAAAAAAGATTATTTTTTAACAAAGGATGATGAATTTTCCACTGAATAGTTGAATTAAACAGAAAAAATGATTTTTTTTTAAAGCAAAACGATTAATTTTTTAGTAGACAGTTGTGGTTTCAACAAAACAGTTGAATTTTCAACAAAAAAGTTACATTTTCGCCTAAAAAAGATGACCTTAGAACAAAAGCATTGAAATTTCGAATAAAAGATATTAAACCTCAATCAAAAATAGTTGCGCTTTCAACCAAATAGCTGAATTTTTAAGCAAAAAAGACGAATTTTTTCGAAGACAGTTGAATTATCAGCCTAAAAAGTTTGACTTTTAACAAAGGAAGCTGAATTTTCAACCAAATAGTTGAATTAAACAAAATAATTTCCAACCAAACAGTTGCATTTACAATCAAGCAGCTGAGAACTTTCGAGTGAAAGTACGAGGTTTTGACGAAATAATAAAGTTTTAGATAAAAAGTTGAATTTTCAACATACTAAGATAAATTTTCAACCAAATTGTCGAATTATTAAACAAAAAATATGAAACTGCAACCAAAACGTTTAATTTTGAAGGAAAAACACAACATTTTTTCAAAAGATTGTTGAAGTAGCAACTTGAAAAGTTTAATTTCCTACAAAAAAAGATTATATTCAGCAACAAGGCAAATTTCTTAGTAGACCGTTGAATTTTGAACAAAGCAGTTGAATTTTTGACTAAAAAATATGACTTTCGAACAAAATGATCGAACTTTCATATAAAAAAGATTAAACCTCAACCAAAAACATTTGCATTTCCAACCAAATAGTTCAATTTTCGAGCCAAAAAGACACATTTTTAGAAGGCAGTTGAATTATTAGTCTGAAAAGTTGGATTTTCAACCAAAAAAGATTACTTCTCTACCATGAAAGAGGAATTTTCTATTCAAAATGATGAATTTTCTATCCAAAAAGGAGCATGTTCAAAAAAAATTCTTAATTTTCGACCAAAAAAGTAGAATTTTTTATTCAAAAAGCCAAAAGACCAAAAAGATTATCTTTCAGGGAAGAAAGAATTCTTCACAGATAGAAAAAAGGGGAAGATTGTGAAGACTGTGATTGAATTTGAAATTAATAGATTTTAAATGTTTTTTAAAAAATTGTTTCAGAATTTTTTCAATTTCAAACGCTATCAATTACCAATTTTCGAAGTATAAAGCTTTAGTGAAAAATTATTCAATTTTTAATGTTCTGAATGAAAATGGTAGAATTTTCTCTAGTTTTGAATTTTAATTTTAAAAGTTCCATTGTCATTAAAATTGAAACTAACGATTAGTCGCATTTTTCCACAAAAACAAAATCGTAATTTTTCAGGAGAGCGAAAAAAAGATTTTGTAAAATCGAAATCGCCATTTAAAGATAAAACAAATGTTTACTCCCGAACTAAAGTGTTTCTGAATTGAAGCCAAAAAAAGTGATAAAAAAAGTATCCAGTTCCGGGAAACAGAATGTGGAAGTTTACAATCTCAAAGTGACAGGAACCTAACATTGGAAGAGACTCGGTTGCGGATTACCATAAAAAGTGCAATTTTTAGTTGAGAAATAAAAATAAAAACAGACTCTCGAGATATTCAGTTGATACATTGGGAGAAAATGGGCTTGTTTAGCAAAAGTTAACCAACTTCGAGTGAAACGTTCAAGAATTTGAAGGTTCCTGAGATATGAGGAGGCGGAATAAGAATAAAAAAGTGTTTAGCTGAAAAAATTATTCTGTTCCGGGAAAATAAAGATTTAGTGTGACGGTATTGCACTGTAATATAAATAAACGACAATAATTGCAAGAAATATCGTTTCCGATAGCAACGAAAAAAGTTTAGTGAAAAAAAAACTTATAAAAGTGGCATTTGTAGAAAATGAAGATTTAAGATTTCAAGTTGCAATTTGATTGGTACTTTGGTGCTGAAAAAAGTTGCAAATAGTTTTACTTGAGGGTTTTACTTTGAAAAAATAAGTAATTTATTATGTTACTGTATTCAACAATTTTAGGCAGACTGATATAATCAGAAAAAGATTTTAATAAAAGGTGAAATGTTAGGCAATTAAAAAAAGAAGAAGGTAGGAGACAAGTACAGAAAGTCAGTAGTTATCGAGTTTTGAATTACAAATATTTTTATCAATTTATTAATAATTAGATTTCAAACAAATCCTTCCAACACAACATTTGTTTGGTTATTTTGAAATGTTTTATGCAAAAAAACCCATTTTCGGTAAAAATGTTGGTTATCTAGTTCTGTACTGCAACCCTTGAAATGTAATTTAGCTATGCGTTAGAGAATTCGTTGTCAATTACCTTGCAGGTATGTAAAAAGACCACGGGTGGTAAATTAATTACGAAAAATGAGAAAACAGGGATTAAAGCAAGGATAGAAAGTTGAGAGTGTAAAAATAGAAAAAAAAAAAGCTGAAAGCGAAGGACCACGCAAAAGAGCATCCAACCTTTCATCCTCGCGGATGAAAAGTGAATGGGCGTAACGTAGTGTAAATAAAGTAATGCGATCGCCCGCACTGTGCTGGAAAATATAGAGTATATCCAAATTTCAAGAAAAGAAAAAAAAAGATAATACCAACAGAGGAAAGAGAGAGATGAATTGAGGAAGTGGGAAGAGAAGCCCTGAGTGCTGAATGGCGTGGATTGTTCGCCCTCTCGCTCGCATTTAATTTGACTGAGTCCCGAAGTTGCCCGGTAACTGGGTCAATATTTTATGGCGGCAGCAATTAGTTAACTTTGCGGTCGGGCAAAAATGTAATTGCTGGCATGTGAAAGAGCAAACTTGAATCGGCCGAGGTTAATGTCGAAAGTTCCGTATCGCTATTGACGACGGATCGTCTACGACGATTCTTGTCTCGGCGACACCCTGATTTGTTAGCTCAAAATACACAAAATCGAAAAAGAAATAACGTGATAATTCTTTTCGCAAGTCTTTAGGAATAGGGTTTCTTTTTCTTTTGCACTTTCTTAATTACTAAATTAAGGCTGGAATTAGTGGGAAGTTTGAATACAAGAATACAAGAAAAATGAGAATTTGAATACAAGAAAAATTAATAACCCTTTCTTAAAACATTGAAATTGTTGTATTTTTAGAGAAAAACTGTTTTTAAAAACTCTGCGAAGTACTTTTTAGGCATATATACGGTCGGTTTTTTGATCTGGGTAAAATTGAGCGACCTTGATAATTTGTTACCAAAATACAATTTTTACGAAATTATTATTTTTTATTATTTCTTTTTCCCCCAAACAATCTACAGATATCTTTTTGTAATTGGTCCTAAAGTAAAATTAAAAATAGAATTCAAATGATCAATTCTAGTAAGTTTGAATAAAATAATATGATCGAATTAAGGGTTATAATATTAATATATATATATATATATATATATATATATATATTTTACCAACAGCCATACCACGCTGAAAAAACCAGTTCTCGTCAGATCACTGAAGTTAAGCAGCGTTGGGCGCGGTTAGTACTTGGATGGGTGACCATTCGAGAAAACTGAGTGCTGTTGGCACATCGTGGGTGTGGTGAGCCCACACTTGTAGTTATTTACTACAAGAAACTATCCACCTAGAAACACTACCCGAATCGTGTAGTGTCACGCCTACCCTGAAACGGAAAGGCTTAATGGTATACATACCGCGATTTCGCTGGTATTATTAGCACCCGCTCCCGACGAAATCCTGCGGTTGTCCTTATGACAAACTTTTAAGCATATATACACGTGAAGCAATCAGATTTTCCTCTCTCTGATTCTCGACTAAACAATAAAAGGAAAATCAAGTAGAAAAAAGTAGATTTTGCGATCCAAGAAAAAAATTTCCGATCCTAAATCAAATTCTCTGTTTTTACAGGGGTTTTCCGAGTGAATAATACTTTCTGCTTAGTTATGAATCAACTCAAAATATAAATTTCAAAAGTTTTCATTGAAAAATTCTCCATGATAAATTTGTTTTGAAAACACACCTTCGGAAGGTAAGAAATATAGTAATGTAACAAAACGAAAAGTTATACTTCTATTGCAATAATCTGCATATAATATGATTCAACCTATTTTCACTTCAAAAAATGTATGTATACCATTAAGCCATTTCCCTTTCAGGGTAGGCGTGACACTACCCGATTCGAGTAGTGTTTCTAGGTTAGTTTCTTGTAGTAAATAACTACAAGTGTGGGCTCACCACACCCACGATGTGCCAACAGCACTCAGTTTTCTCGAATGGTCACCCATCCAAGCACTAACCGCGCCCAACGCTGCTTAACTTCAGTGATCTGACGAGAATATAATATGAATATAATATGAAAATGTAATGTCAAATATTTCAAAGTCGATTTTCTCGAGTACGGCGAAAAAGCTCATATTACTACTTTATAAAATTAATAGTTAAGTAATGAGCTTTCATTAAAAAAATTAGGAACCGAATCTTGAATTCATAATTGGCGGTTTCCACTTATTAGCTTAAATAGCCTAGCATAAATATTTCAGTTATACTAATGTTTTCTTCTTAAAATCAAAGAAGTTTTCCACGCATAAAAAAGTTTAAGTGGATAAATCGAAGTGTCTCATCAGAAAGAGCCATTTTTCAATAAAAGTAACGCCATAATATTAAATGAAGACAAAAATCAATAATTGTTTTCTGCTGTAAAAAAAATAATTTTCTGGTGAAACCAGAAATTCAAATTGAAAAGTGGCTGAAGTTTCGTAAATGGATCAATCGGTGCGCCTCGAAGTCGTCCAATATTTCTTGATCCTAGCTCTTATTTCTTTTCAAGTTATCGAAGACCAAATAAAGTATAACAATAAAGTAGATTTCAAAATTGATGCAATTACAAACAATTCTTTACATCTGAAAGTTATCAATTGATACATTTAGCGTCTTCTCAGCTGATTATCGCATCTCAAATAAAAATCAACTTACTAGCAATTTCCCATCATTTTCGTTTAAATAATTCAGATTGCAAAACAGCAAAGTCAAAAGTTCAGTATATTTCCATTAGGGCCCTGCCTATTAAAAATGCACGTTGCCCTTTTGCTGTTGTATATTATTTAAACGACTCGGTGTTTTCAGTTTACACGAGTACCTCCTCGACTTTCTGATCGAGTGTGCGTTAAAGAGTTTAGTTTCCCAACTAAAAGGTTCAATGCTGCGAAGTACGGCAATTTGGAAAAGTGAGTTCTGCTTGAAGTAGCTCGATATGTATGTGTTCGTGCGTGTTGGTAAAGAGGTAAATGCGAGCGGGCATGCATAACGGATTTACCACGACATGGTGCGCGAAGCTGGGTACTCATACGGATCAAGAGAAAAGAGAGAGCGAGAGAGAGAGAGAGAGAGAGAGGAGTTAGTGCAGCCCTTTTGAAAAATTGAACTAGGATGCCAGTGGTGGCTGCAGCCTAAAATATTAATCTTCGCCCTTCGTCTCTTCACTGCTCTCTTTCTCCCAGACGCAGTTTCCATCCCGGAAGCAAGGTAAACTATTTTGAATTTCAAATTTAACTCCAGCCAAGTCTCGAAATAATGCGCTAAAAAACGAGGCAGAATCCGTCGCGACACTCGGCGTCGATCAAGGATTCCGCGATTTTCGAAGAGAGTCAGCGAAAAGAAAGTCAGGATCCTGCCCCAACGTCTCGGGAATTCCGAGGCTTTATTACTGACGTGCGGCTTTTATTCTTTTTCTCATTTTATACACTCGAATGTCAATTTTCAGAGCGTCAAATTAATGTCGGATTTCATACTGTTGCGGATTGACAGTCCTATTCATCCTCAGCGAGCATTCAAATTACATTTATTCTAAATGAATAAGAGATTCAAATAGCATTTTTTCTTATTGAGGCAATAAAATGACTTGAACAGCTGGGAAATTGTGAAGAAATTATTGTTTTTATTCAAAATTGTATATGTCACATGAAAAGTAATTGTCGATTACGTGCCAATTGTCTATCGCACGACATATGTCATACTTAGAAAGGCTCGTCAAAGTATCAAAGTACGTGAGTTTAGAACATTTCGTGTCTAACAGTTTGCAATCTATAATTTTTATCAGATTCAGCTACGCACTTTCTGAATTCAAATTATATTTTCTCATTTCGTTTACAAAAGTTTTTGTATTATTCTCTTAACTCATCTTTTCTACTCGGTTCTTACATTCTAATTATTTTTATCAATTCAAAACAGGCCATACGTTGATGAGATTCTCAAATCTTACCCTATTCTAACTCTATAACATCACTCACGAAACCAGATTAAATACTGATTCTGCAATTTAGTTTAAAGAAAACAATTTACACGATAAAAATCTTAAATTAAATGAAAATATTTAAAGAAGTAAAATAGTTTGTTACGAAATACTCACTTGATTTTAAATTATGTTACAATAAATTTTTCGATTTGTATATTAAATGGCTGAGAGTTTGATGAGTTAGTACATGCTACAAGGAACGGTTATAATGAAAACTCTAAGTTTTAAAGATAACGAAAAATCTCAGAATCTGAAAAAGAGAAAAAGGAATACCAATGCTACTCACAGGGAGGGCAAAAAGAATACGTATGTGGTGAAATTGATTTTCAAAAGAAAATAGTTATCCGATTTGGTAGTTTTTTTTTTTTTTAAATAATCAAACTTTCCTGGCCAATTTTTAAAAAACAAATGATTTTTTTAATATATTTACAAAAATGGAAATAAATCTAGTTTTTACGTGTGCCGTTTTTTTACCAAATACTTACATTCATTCAAAAATACCTAAAATAGATCATATATTACGCGGCAATAATGATTGTTTCACCAACCTTCATTAAAAAGTGAACCATTTGGCTATTTTCGGACATACAAAATTGGTTCTTTCAACGAAATCAACTGTAAATAACTAACATCTAAATTTTCAAAGATATTTCGATGAGCATTAGCAATGTTTATTGCTTACAACAATTGTTTAAAGCAATGTTAATCGTGTTATAAATTTATAAATAAATTCAGCTTCTTTCATGAAATTAAAAGCCAATTAAGGTGCAAAAGCTCGCGAGCTCGCAAGCTCGACCTGACTCACGCGCCCTTTTTATATGCGGGTCGAGCCGAGTCTAACTGCGAGCAAAAAGAATCTTGTTAGCTGAAAAAATATCACGGGCTTAAAAAAGCCCGCAAACCGAAAAAAGCTCACGGGCTGAAGAAAGCTCTCGCGGCTCGAAGGGCTCATAAAACTCGCAGGGCACCATAATATTTTATCGCTTTGCTGGATGGAATACTACTACATTAACTGAAGCCAATTTTCGATGTATATAAGTCACTGATACACAGGAAAACACATTTTCTTCGAAAACATGACTTTTTATCAATTTCACGTTAAAGAAAAAAAATTAACAAGATTTTAACATTGACTTTGAGAGGTCTTCGGTTAATTTAAATTCCTAGAAAAAAACTTTTAAAGCCTAATGGAAATTGAAACTTTTAATTTTTTTCAAAGTATAAATCTCTGTTGATATTACTTATTTATTTTGCAAGCTTTGGGAGGTTTTTCCTGTCCCAAGCTTTTTTCAGTTTGCAAGCTTTTGTCCAGTCGCGAGCTTTTTTCGGTTTGCTCGACCCAACTAGCACACAGATCGGCTAACAATAACATTTTATAATTTTTTAAACATACCTAATTAACGAATACATTATTACAGACATTTATTTCAGGCACTTCAATAACGATTGACTATTGCCATTGTTGTTAACAAGGCTATAAACAAATTTTTGTTGTCTTATGCATTAGTAAACTAAAAATGGCGTTTTTTGTGGAATATACGCAGAATTACTTAGCAATAATTCCTTGCTATCAGTTGATAACAACTGACGATTTGTTGAAGAAGCTTAATTACTTGTCACAATCCTATATTATATACTATTTACGGCTGCTTTAATCAAATTATTAATAATGATGACAATATTTGATCGTATTCGAAGTTATAAAATGAGTTAAAAAATTTGTTACTAGCAGTTTAATTACGTTAAAACAACAAGGTTTAAACGCTGAAGAATAGCCAAATAATGGATTAGTTAATTCAATTTGCTTGAAAAATCATCAAGTGTTATCAATTCATAGCACAGAAAAAACTGGGGTTTCCATTAGAACCCATTTTTGGTTCCAAAGGAGCTGCAACAAAAATGAACCCCACTTGCTGAAAAGGAACCCAAAACGATAAATGAGCTCTAAATGATACCTCACTTGGGGTTCGAAAGGATCCCAATTGTAAATGAGCCTATTTCTAAAGAACCTATTTTTCGCTTTGCCCACTTCGACATTTTGTTTAATTAATAATACAATTTTTACCTGAAAGCACACATGTAATCAACCTCTGATGGGCATAACTTGATGAAGACAATGAAGGTACAAAATATTACTGTAATTAAAATAGATATAATGACTTGATAGATGCAATTTGCAGGTTATGTAACAAGCTTGTAAACATAAAGGCTTATTCATATGCAAGAAACTTTTCGACATGTCACTTTTTAAAAGTACAACTATATATTATTAGAAGTGCTGTAGGGTCGTTGCAAAAACAAAATTTCCTTTGTTTTATAATTTTAACATAAAATATAAAAATAGATAACCAATTTGACTGTAGAGAAACGAATTTTTTTAAAGTCTTAATGCGCATGCGTCGCACCAGCAGCCTCACTGCATGTTGATCGCGCGCTTATTTGAAATGATAAAATATGCAAATCAATTTTTTACAACATAATTATTATAATATTATTATTATAATTATTGTTTAATAATTTTAAAGTAAAAAAAATATTATGAATTATTCAGAATTGACATTTGTGAAGAAAAGTCTTCCTTCTTTTGAATTTAAAATCAATAATTCATTTGTAAAGAGTAAAATCAAAGAATTAATTTACCTTTTACCCTAAAAGTCTATTTTGTGATCTGAAAATTAATTTCTTTGATTCTAAACTGATGATTTATCATAAGAAATTAATTTACACATTTGATAATTTCAAAAAAAAAAACATATACAGCGAAAAACACGATAATTGACAGAAATGGACTTGTAGATTGAACTATTTAAAAACTGTTACAGATTGAACTATTTTTAAATTTAAACATTAAAAATTGTGATATTTACAGGTCCAATAGTTCAAAATTGTATTAAATAAATGCAGGAATCATCACAACAACTGGTTTTCCTTCCCCAAGCACATACATTTTCAGGGTGGCGATTCGGCGGACAATTTCAAATTCCCGGTTTTTCCCGGTCAAGTTTTTCAATTTTCCCGGTCAACTAAAAGTAACATATTCATATTTGCCGTAAAACGCAAACATTTATTTTGATTCATGACGTTCACTCTGAACATCCTTTAACACAACAGAACAAAACATTGCAAAATAAATGAATTTTCAAAAAATACTTGAATTTTCCACTAAATATATCAATTTTTGACAAAAAAATGAAATAGTTAAACTTTTCAACCAAAGTGATGAATTTTCAAATAAAATTATGAATCTTCAACTGAATAGTTAAATTTTAAACATAATAAAAAATAAATTTTCAGCTTAAATTATGAATATTTAACTGGAACACTTGAATTTTCGACCAAAAAGATGAATTTTTAAACCAGAAGATTAATTTTCAAATAAAAAGAATTATTTTGTATAAAAAATACAATTTTTTAACAAAATACATTAATTTTTAACAAAATAGTCGAATTTTTGATTAAAGGAGACAAATTTTCAACCAAATAGTTGAATTTTGAACTAAAACAAGAATCATTTTCAACCAAAAATGGAATAGTAACGTTTTTTGTGAAAAAAAAACAATTAATTTTAAACCAAACGTAAGAGTTTTCAATTAAAACAATGAATATTCAACTAAAATAGTTGAATTTTCTGACCAAAAAATTAATTTTTACTAAAAAAGATAAATTGTCAACCAAAACTTAAATAATTATATTTCAAGTTGAAGAAATTAATGTTTAAACAAACAAACGAAGTGATGAATTTTCAAATAAAATTCTAAATATTTAACTGAAATAGTTGAAATTTAAACCAGACAAATGAATTTTTTTACTGCAATGATGAATCTTTAACTAGAATAATTGAATTTTGGACCAAGAAGATGAATTTCTACCAAAAGACGGATTTCCAACTAAAAAAGATCATTTTTCTACCAAAAATTGAATAAATAAATTCATAGGCAAAAAAAGACTGTTAAAAAAAAAGAGATGAATTTTCAACTAAAATTATGGAATATTCAACTGGAATAATAGTTACATTTTCATTAAAAAAAAATAATTACCTAAAATATTGTAAGTAATTTATTTAATAAATTACATTTTTTTATACAAAATTATAGACAATGAAATGAATAATTGGATGAAAAAACTTTACTTCATTGGCGGATTTGTTGATGACAGCTCTCTCAGCTCGCGGAAATTGTTACAAAACATTTATTTAATTTTTTTTGATGAACATATTGCTTAAAATGTGTTGCCTCGAAAAAAAAGTAAATAAACGTTTTCGAATAATTCCCGCGAGACGAAAGTGCTGCCATCAAATTGCCACTTCATAACCTCAAAATCCTAGTACCGATTGGTCCTATTGGGAACGATTGAAACTTTGCAACACTGAATCTTTCCCAATCGTGCACACACGATTAAGAAACACGATTAGAAACAATTCAAATTTCTTTCTATCATTCTGAATTGTTTTCAATTAATTATTTCTATAAGGGTAAACAGTTTGCTTTTTCCGAAAATTGTACGCATAATAAATAATAATATCGTTTGTGTTTGCTTTACCGACAGATTCTGGAACTCGCGAAATTACCAACCCGACTTTGCAAGCGGTTCGTTTGTGAATGCGCCTTTATGTTGTTCTTTTCAAGTGCGCTCTAAACGAACCCTTTTGGGTCTCTGCAGGTATCTATTGGAGCTCAAGTTCGAAAGGATACCAACTTTTATTTGAGCCGCAACATTAGTGAACCCCCAGTTTTTTCTGTGAGCATGAAGTCACTACTAAATAATTAGCTGTTAATTCTATGAAGAAAACTGAATTTTATTTACATATGAATACATAACATGAAGAAAATTGGTTTAAACAATTGTTTTTAATAATGAAAAATATTTATTCTCATCAGGTTGTCCTTAAAAATTCAGAAATTAGTGATTTACAGTTGATTGCGTCGAAAGGACCAAGTTTATATGTCCAAAAGTAACCAAATAGTGTATTTGTTAATTTAGGTTTTTTAAACCATTTTTAGTTTTTATTGGATGACCAAATATGATATTTAGGTTTCATCGGAAAGTAACATATAATTGATTCAGTTTTTTCTTTATAATGAATTCAATACATTTTTTACATTTTCGTTACTATTGATTGAACAAGTCTTTTTTTTCAAAAATTTCAATTTTTAAAATTTTTGTTATTAAATAGAAAAAATTTAATTTTTTTCAAAAATTGACCATGACAGTTTGATGCGGAATTTTATTAGATTTTATTTTTTTAAGGTTCAAATCATATAACAATTGTCTTCTGAAAATCAATTTGTCCACGAACGTTTTTTTGCTCCACTGTGCGACTGGAGGTCGTTAAGCGAATGACTGCATTTAGTATTAATTTACCTAGTATTAATAAAAGGAGCGGAAGACCTTGAAGCATTCGTTCCTGCGGAAATAGCGGCTTACAGTCAGAATATGTATGTACAAATCGAACAAAATGGAAGATAAAAGGAATACTAAATGTGGTGTATGCAAATCTAGGCGAACAGGCCGGTAATACGGACCAGGTTAAACTTGCAATCTCCACCCCCTTTCCCTCAATTCACTTCGCCAGGACTGCTCGAACCTCTGGTATAGTGAAAAAGTTTGAACGCTGGCGACGAATACTAATTAAAGACTTGCGGAATGAAATTAGTTAGTTGCAGGGTTGGGGTGGTCGCCGGAGGGCACAGAGAGCCGCTTATGATAATATAATAATACTTATACTTGGCTCTCAGAGTGCTACCTTTAAGCTTATTATGCGTTTAGTTCATAACTTCAATTGGACTCGTGCTTACTTTATTATCTAGTCGGAGTTTTACCCGTCTTTGGAGAATTTCTTTTCAAGGATTTTATACATTTTGTATTCTGAGTGACCTTATTTTTATCTTGGCAAAGAAGACCAACTGGGTTGCAAATAATTCATTTTACAGAAAGAGCACATTATGTTTTAATAATGTGCTACAATAAGAACACTGCTGTAATACCTTCCCTAGGTTGGCCCAAAAAAGGGTTTTCTTGAGAAGTGAAAACGCTTTTCAATTATTTTCAAATTTTAAGTCAACTAATAAAGTCCTGTCTCAAAAATGTTCACGTCAAGAACTTTGAATAAAAATTTATTTGTACCGTCAAATAAATAAAAAATTATTCGGACCATCATTTAGGACGTCTATTACGGTTATGGGAAGAATTGAAACTTTTTTATTTGAGTTTTGGACGTCTGTAGGAAGTTGAAAATTATTTCTTTTTTGCAATAGTAAGAGCCTTCCATTCGGCATGATTTTTTTCAGCACAATATTGCCAGCAGGCCATTTTTTCAGTTCCTGATGTACCTACTAAACACAAAGAAAATTAGCACGAAGAATCGTCATTTCATATCTTTTTACTGAAAAAAATTGATGAGAGTCGCCCATTGCAGGTCGAAAAAAATTTGTGAAATTTTCTAGATATATATTTCAGTTCTAATGCATGATAAACAAGTTTCCTGCAAGTTTTATATCAATCAGTGCAACCCTTTTTTAGTTATCGACATTATGAATATATTAAAAAATGCTGTTCCTAGAGCCAAAAACTATTTTTCTTTGAACAAGCTTATCGTACCTAAGTAATGTAAAACAAGTAACCCTAGGATAGGTTTTTTAATCTTAAGAAATCTTATTTTTTATATCTGTTTAATTGTATAGTTAGAGATTTCTAAAACCAGCAATGAATATGCATTTATTTAAAAAACTTTTTGTTATCATAGACAGAAATAAACAATAACATTTTCAAGAAGTTGCCGATTCCTCAACTGATGACGTCACAGTGGTCCAAGTGAGTTTACTTTTCCAACTAGTGGGAAAAGTACTCTCTTCGACCACCGTGACGTCATCAGTTAAGAAATCGACAACTTCGTCGTCTCTCGACAACCTCCTCAGCCGCATTTCCATCACGAGTGTTGGACATAGTATTATGTGAACCTAGTGGGAGACGGCGATTCCACTCGTGTGATTGCCGAGCTCGCTGCGCTCGCGCGGCAAACTTCACACTTGTCTAGAATCGCCAACTTCTCCCATTCGATGCACAATATACTATTTGATACTATTATCCACGAAGGAATAATAAGGAGACCGATCTTCGTACATGCGATTTGTTAGGATCAACGGCACCGTAAGTGCCAGGCCTATAAGTAGTAATCATTCTTCACTTAGTGCGCAAGCGCCACGTGTCCTTTTCTCATGCACAGAAAAGTGCGAGGCAGGTAGCTTTCGAAAATAATAGTATATTGTGCTACAAGTTGAAAAAGCGAGAGATTTAAAACGAGTGTGAAGTTAGCTACCCGAGCGGAGCGAGGGTGGCTATCACACGAGTTTTAAATCATCGCTTTTTCAATGTGTGGGACACGATACTTTTTCTATAATATGTTAAAAAGTGCTAGTTTTTGTTTACCTGTTTTTTGTGTAAAAAGAAGGCGATTTTTTGTCGATTGACGCAACAATGACAATGGCAATGATCAAAACCATGGCAATAATATGGCAGTAATAATAAGCTGGTTCTCACAATTGAATAGTTGGCCCATAAAGTTGAGGGCTTCAAAACTTCCGATTTTTCGTGAAAAAAACCAAGCACAGTATTTTCGGAGAAACACACGATGTTTTTTTGCTTTTGCCAAGTGACAAAAGTACATACAAAATACACAACTCGAGACTTTTCAGGAAATTGCTTTTAGGTTAGGGACGACAGTCGGAAAATAGAATGAAGTTGGCTGCGCACGATGCACGAGTCCACCCGAGGCAGCACGAACCCACCCGAAATAACATTTACTTTTTCCACTGTGCCTCACTTTTATCACTGTCCATTTACTTTTTCCACTGCATCTGTCCACTTTTGTCACTGTTGCCCGGAAAGGTTGGCACTGCGCATGCGCCACGTCATCGAGCAAAAATCGGTAACTTTTTTCACCAAAAACAGGTGGAAAAACTGGCACTTTTTCGCGAATTATAGAAAAACTATGTTTATCATGTTATGCGAGTTTCTTTTTTGCTACCGGCAAAAGTTTTTCGAGCTGTCAAATAAAATGAGTGTGTATGTCATGTATAATATAATTAATACTTCTAGTTAAGTGAATGACATAAGACTGCGGTTATCAAAGAAGTGAATTATTAAAGTGCTTAGTATAAAATTTAATGAAATTGTATGAACATGAAATCTTGCAATTGGAATTGCAATTTATACTTACCACTTTCATAACAAACTTCTCTGATTAACGCAATCTTATGAAAAACACTTGACTTAATTAGGTATTCACTTAACCAAAAGTCTTCATTATTATAGTTTACACCTTTTACACACTGATTTTACTTGACATCTCGAAAAACTTTTGCTGATAGGAAAAAAAAACTCGCATAACCTGATAAACATACTTTATTTTCAAAAGCTGTCTCACTCGCACTTTTACTGTGCGTGAGAAGAGAACTCATGGCGCTTGCGCACTGAGTGAAGAGTGATTACTAATTACAGGCCTGGCAATTACGGTGCCGTTGCTCCTATCAGATTCGAAAAAGTTGTCCATGGCAGTTCAGTTTCCTTATTATTCCTTCGTGCTATTATCGTATAAAACTGCGAAGACCCTATTTATAATTCTTAATATCGAAAAATCAAGTTTTACAAAACAACGAAGTCGGATTGAGTTATAGAAAAATGGTATTTTTGTATTATGTTCTCCAAGAAAGATTTTTTTCAAATTTAGTTGCTTATCGGAAAATTCATCCGAGCCGTGACCTTGCAACAGTTACATGGTTATTAATAATAATTATAAATGAAATGAAGGAAATAAGTGCCTAAATTGTCCTAGAAGCAAAAATCATATGACTTTGGTTTTCAATCATATTCTTTGCTATTTATCAGAGTTATTCAGTTTGCAATAATGAGATGTCATCAAAAGTTGTAGATATATACCTGAAAAATAGTTTTACTCCACATATTTTTAGATAGGATAAACCTGCTTTGGGCGAATTTTCTTTGTCTTCAAATTTTTTTAAATTTCAATTACGTTCTTTGGACGAAGGGAACCCAGGAAAATCGTCCGCTAACAATATTATGATAAGAGAAAATCATGTCAAATAAAAATCTCAAACTATTACAAACAAACAATAATTTTCAATTGACTATGGATGTCAGAAAGTCAAATAAAAATTGTTCTTGATTTTTTTTCTTTTAACTCTAATATATATCCTAAATGATGGTCCTAATACTGTTGCATTTATTTGATGTCACAGTTAAGAAATTCATTGAAAGATGAAGATCATTTTTTAACTTTTTTCCAGTTTTTATTTTAAACATTTCAGAGGCAATACTCAAAATAATCATATCGATTTCTTCTAAGAGTCAAACTTTATTATTTGACTTATATTTTGAAAAAATCAAAAAGCTTTTTCACATTTCAAGAAAAGCCTTTTTTGGACCATCCTAACCTCCCCTTATAGTTTGAACATGAGAATAAAATTATCATAGACCATTTTTCGTTGGAAGCTGTGAGTTCAATAAACTGCAATAAGATAAAACATTTTCTGGAGCATAATATTTATTTTATTCAAGTATGCAAAAAGCGTGAAGTGATCCAGTTATAGCTAAAAGCTGAGGCTTTGAATCTGAGTCGATCTACGGTCTCTTTTAAATCTTCTTTCATATAATAGTGGATATGAGGAGCTCTGGAAAGATCTACCCCTTGTCTCCATAAATAAATGGCACCCATTCCGAATAACCGTTCCACATGGATATATGCAAGCTCTTGAGCTGCCACTGTTCATATATTATATAATGCACGCCTCAGTAAGTTTGTGTGTTTAAATCACAAAACTCAAATCAAGCCCCAATTGATTCAATATTTTTTGGACTCTAAATCCTTGAGATTCATTGGAAGAGACAAAAACAGTATTTGCATAAAATATTTCCTTCCTGTTTCTGAAGTATAACTAATATCGTATTTATAACTCAAGCAAATCGAATGTTTATAGACAGAATTGTAGGGAGGAGAGAAATCAATCTGAAAGCACATTATTAGATTTTGAATCTGCAATTGAGCTTTCTGAGACATTGGAGTGGTACATCGTGAAAGCTGCAATTTTCTTCCCTGCCACGCGACTATGAAAAAGAAAAAGCACCTCTCGAAATCTCTTTCTGAAGGTATCGATTAGCAAACACTCGAGTGGCTAGTGGCGTCTTTTGAAAACGCATATTAAAGGCCTCAAAGAAGTATGTCACTCGGGAGCTTTCATCGACTTGTTGAAGCATTTCGAGGAACAGAATGTCACTATTATCTGTGATTTTTTAAACCTCAATCCTCCCTTTCAATTTTTCTTTTACTTAAGCGAAATTCCGTGTTATTTCATTCTTCTCATAATAACTTTTTTGTTACCGCATGAATTTGAATTCGAATTCAAAGATATTCACATACAAACATGCTAAAAATATTCACGAGAAAAGTATGCACAAAAAATCGTTATCATAAGTTTTTTAATATAATTGTATCTCCTCAGTTTGATAAGTGAAATAGTGTCGGAAGTCTCATATATCAGAAAAAAGTATGGACATTGTTTACCTGTAGTATAGAGCAGTCAAATTAGGCGAAAAAAGGTTTGCTAGAACAAATTAGTAGCAGCAGTTTTTATTATTATTGCTTGTAAGGACGTCCTAATGAAATCCTGGAACCCCTCGGTCTGGAAGTATTGTGGAATTTTTGTTATTTAAAAAAAAAAAAGAAAAATGACACATTTTTTCAAGAGGTTTGTGTGGGTTGTTGGTTTTTGCAAATAAATACATGTAAATGTATACAAAATGGTTTGTAAAGAATAGAAGAAGCTTTAAATTGAGTCGCCATCGAATCCTCTGTGACTAAGAGTTAAAAAGTAATAAAACTGTTAATTAACGAAACCGCTTTTTCTATTACATCATAGCTGTAATGAATTTTCATTGTTGTGAAGACAATTTTTATCTAATTTTACTTATTAGGTTCTTAAAGTCAATAGTCGAAAGTATTAGATAAATTTTTTTTAGTAATGAAGATCCAAAATTGTTGGAGGGGTTGAGGAATACTTTTTTTTAAACAATAATATTTACCTAAAATAAGTCATGAGAAAATATAAGTCTGATTTTTAAAACTTCTTTCTATTTCGAACAACGAATTGTTATAAATAATAATATTTTTCCATACTTGCGCTTGTCCTAAAAACCTGATGAAAATCAGGTACAACCATGTACTTACAGGATTCTAATTATTTTTACACGAATTTTCTCTCTACAACAGTTTTGTTGCAAAAAACGAGGAATACTGTGTTTATTTAACTCATGACTGATGACACTTTAATTCATTTTTTTCAGTTAGCGTTTGTTTAAAATTTAATTGAAGCGTTTATTACTTAACAAATAAGATTAGCGTATTTATTTTGTTAAAGGTGTAACAAATTCACAAAAGAAGTTAATCTAATTATTAATTTAACGATCTTACACAAATGTGAAAAAAGTAAAAAGTAAAATTCTACACTTACAAAGGTTTGAAATAATATTACTGATGATGTCGTTTTAAACAAAAAACATTACTATTAATGAAACAATTTTGAAACTTAGAAAATGATTTATTTCAACAATGTTTTTTGCAATTGAATTGTATGATGATTTATTATGATGGTGGCTCTTTTCTTCGTAAAAGCATTCTCTACAGCTCTGTTTCCAATTTTGAAAGTAAAATCTTCTATGGATGAAATCGTTAAAACAATTTTTGATGAACAAAATAGTTTTCTTAAAAAACTATTCTTGAAGATTATTCACTTATTGTCTAGATTGCAAATAATAATTTCATAAGTTATGTTTTCCTGAGAAAAATAAAAAATTCCATTAAAAAACTGTTGTTAAAAGAATTATTTTTCGTAACATTAAAATTTTTTTCGTGATAAATAATGTGACGTTTCTTCCGAAGGCTTAAAATAATTTCAAACAATCAGAAGCTAAAAAATAAATAAAAGTTTCTTTAATAATGAGCTAAACATTGTTCTTCTCGTTTGTTGAATTTTATGTGATTAATTAGCGCTGTTGTGGAATGTTTATAGAAATTGTTTAAACAATATTTTTTACTAAGAAACTATCGCAAATGAAAAATTGCTGTAAAAATAATGGACACCTTCTTGAGCACATGGTTGTATCTAATTTTTTCAGATTTTCCAGACAAGAGTAAGTATGGAGAAAAAGTTATTTTTTATAACAATTCGTAGTTAAAAATAAATTTTTTTTTTAAATCTTTCTAACATTTTTTCTGAAGTATCGTTATGCCGTAGATGTTTCAGCTAATTTCAATTTACTAAAAAGTTTTTTTTTTAAACTATTATTGTTAAAAAAAGTGTTCCATCACCCCTCCGCCAATTTTGGATTTTAAGTACTGAAATAAATGTTTTCTAATACTTTAGACTGTTGAGTTCAAGGAACTCATAAGTAAAATTAGCTGAAAATTGTATTCATAACAATTAAAATTCATTGGAGCTGAGGCGTAATAGAAATAACAGTATCGTTAATTAACAAATTCATAACATTTAAACTATTAGTCATAGAGAGTTCGATAGTGGCTCATTTTGAAGATTATTTTATGCTTTATAAATCATACTTCACACAATTTCATGTATTTCTTCAATAAAAGCAACAATCCACCCAAACTTCTTAAATAAATGTATCAATTTTTCGTTCTTTGTTAACAACAAAGATTTCGAATTCCACAACACTTGGAGACCGGAGGTTTTGAGAATTTCATTAGGACGTCCTTACGAATAATAGTACAAAAAAATTACTGCCACCAATTGTTTCTAGGAGAAATCCTAATTTGACTGTACTAGTGGAGAATTTCTGATAAATAAAAGATGAGACCTTAAACTGGAATAATTTTTGGAAGTGTTTACTTTTCTCTAAATGTTGCAATAAACAGATAAGTAAAAAGTACAAAGAGTGCTATTAAAAGAAGAGAAAAGACAACAAAGAGGACTCACCTTCCGATTTAAGTGCCGGAGGTTTACGTGTGGCCCAATTTGTTCGGATGCTTCTACTCCCCAACCACTGGCCATTCATGGCACCAATAGCGCTCTCTGCTTCCTGGAACAGTCACATGAGAAAGTGAATGACGATAAAACCCAGGCATCACGAAACAAAAGTGATTTAAGCAGGCATAGGAAACCTCAATCGAATTTGCTGGGCGCGACATAAAACGGGCGGGGCCCCTACCGGACGAACGGCCGGTTCCGCAGAAAGCAAGGGAAAAGGATGAGCGGTTGTAGCTCAGGAGTGGAAAAGGGAACGGAAGTAATGCTAGATCGTATGAGCTCGTAAGGTTGGTACGCTCGACCGAGCGGCCAATCAGCCGATGACTCAGATATCTGAAATGAGATCGGATGACTTGGTAGCGCATACAAAAAAAGTTTACAGTGGGCCAATTTTTCCTTCGGAGCTTGAAGCATGAATCATCCGCATTCACCGTATCAATGCGTGATTCTGTGATTTAAACTCCAACAAACAGATTTCAATGATCGCAATTTATTTACGCGCGATAAAAACCAGATAACAGCCTACGGAAAATTTACAACTATTATTCAACTGGTTCGAATGCAATTTGTGAGGTTCAATACCGGGGTACAATACTGGGAACTTATATGCTGAACGTTTTTATGTCTGCTTCTGTTAACATTAATGAAAGAATTGAAAGAGGAAATTTTTATTCTTTTGCGGTGCAAAATTGTCGAATTTTAATTCATCTTGCAGAATGTAACAATTTCAAAATTTAATTTTTACACCCATCTTTATTCTCAAAGCAGTACACTGAATCTGGGCACCTTAACCTAGTTATATCTCGCTGCATTTCGTTGTTTCCAACGTTCTGAAAATATATCTTTCGGGTGGCACACTGAATGACGCGGACTTTGCACAGCAAAGTGAGCTACATTCACTCTGACATCCGGCAGCCTCCCTAGCCAGGCCGCCATTGAGAAGAGACGGCCAGGTTAGGGTGGACGGGAAGGTCTTTCTAAAATCATCAGTTAGATGCCCACATTCAGCGCACCGTCACAGTGTACGTGAAATGTGTTCATTACTCGAAATCATCCAGCGTCCACCAAGCGATAGACTCCCTCGACATGAAGCTCCTTCACAAGGAGATTGCTAACTCTTTCCCGAGTCTTCTCAAAGTCGAATAGTGACCCCCAAGCAATTTTCCTCTCTATATGGAGCCTGTTTCTTGGGAGGTAACTAGTCTATGTTAAGGGGAGCTACAATTTAAAGTAGGTTTCGAATCACGAAAGCCCCGGTAGGAACACATTGAAAAATTTCCATTACTACTAGCACAGGGATGGAACCCAAGGCCTCGTGCTCGGAAGCCTGGCGTACTATCGCCTAATTGAGGCTTTTTAAAATTGGAAGCATACAAAAATTAAAAAAATTTAATTCTCCAAATTTTCAAATTAGGAGCATAAATAATTGAAAAATTATATCTGCGTGTCGTCTAGAAATGGAGAAGTTCGAGAGTATACAATCTTAATCTTTCAAGATTAAAATTCTAATATTTTGAAATTATAACCTCACCAGGCGTTACGTAACTTCTTCCACAAAAGGTAATTAATTGGATAAGAGGCAGCGCAAGCTTGTTAACGTTAAAATTATGTTTTTTATTTTTAAAATTATTAATGATTCTTTTTATAAATACTATAGACACTAAAAATATGAAATTACTCGTATTTTGTTAGTGTTGCGTCTCAAGGCTAAAAAATCAAGTTCTTCTGACAATTCATCAAAAAGATATTGCAAAAAATATCAAAATTTTAAAGTTTCTTCAATTAAGAATCACTCCCGAAATAATGGATATTTTTAAATGTTCTGGGGTTAACTTTAAAAATAAATTTACCAAAAATATCCGTAAACTATCATTAAAATTGCATTCTTTCTCCCCCGAATTCTGTCAATCGGAACTTAAAAAAATCGTAAAAATTTAAAGTAAAATCATGTAGGAAAGAAATATAAAAAATAATTTTATGAATTATACGATTTAAAAAAAAAAATTTACGCCTTTTACTCTGAGCTCAGACTTTGGCTGCAACCAGGGAATAATTAATAACATTTTATTGAAACATTGCGAATATTCTACGTGAAACGAAAACACTTTGACTGTTTTCCCAAAATCTTCTGAAAGATTTTTAAAAAGCACTTCATTTTGAGATTATCGGTCGCACTTTGTTATCTTTCATGTTATTTTGCGAAAAAAAGCTTAATTCATGAATTATCAAACATAGCATATATTTTATGCAAATTTACATAAAAATATATATCTTGACAGCGTTACGTATGAAACCTCTACACCTCCATCTTACGTAACGTAGCATTGGTGAAACTTTGAAATGAATTTGAAAAAGCAATGGTTTAGTATATCCGATCTTACTTTGCACCAATTAGAATCCAGCTTTTCAAATAGTAAAAATTTACATTCGTAATCAAGTATTCTCAAGTCTTAAATTCGTGAACATTTGAAAATTCAAAAACTGAGAAACATCTGAAATTGAACAATTGCATGTTGAAAGTTAAAAGTTTTTTTATGAAAATGGGAAAATGTAGTCTCTTTGGAGAAATGCGTACGAAAATTTGGAATTACCGAAGTTGCGCATCGACACCGGAATCAAGATTGAATCTGAAGTATTATTATTTTCCTCTTTTCATCAAATAAACTCGTTAATGCAAAGAATCAAAAATAGCTTCCTTAAAATATTTGTTTACTGGTTAAATTCCTCTTGATGTCCAAGTTTATCTCACGCAACTTCAAATTACTATACTAAGAGTTAGACCCTGAGCAAGGGCTAATTGTCGGCCATTCCCTCTGGAATTTTCATACGTAACGACAGACCATATTCATGATCGGATGTTCTTGAAAAAAGAAAATCATCATTATCAGGAGAAACAAGTTAAGAGTTTTGAGGGATGGCTTCTTTCATGGACACCGAACAAAAATGCCCTATCCATTCATCCGTCCATCTGTCCATTCTATGATTCGCATGAAAAATAACTGAGAAGTGACTACCGCGAGGGGTGGCTTCCTGTTAGGAGAGGGAGAGGATATGTGGAGGATGAGGTGATGAATGATGATATCGTGGAAGAGGAAAAGTAGCACGTGTATAGTCACGGAATTAATGGTTTCATGGGGCTGCCAGGAAAACATTTGTATCTCTGCTAATTTAGCGACGTCTGTCTCCTGTTTTCAAGTCCACTTCAAAAGCAGCTTATCATTTACCCTGAAGTCAAAATTAGTAATTAGGAAAGGATAGAACATTTTGAAATTCATGCATCCTCCGAAACTACACACATCCTTGCCCAAATCCATAAATTCCCCTCGCCACTCCAATCCTCATAATTATCCACTCCCTCCCCCATCTACACTCGCCCTCACCCACACCTTTTCCCATCCACTCCTCCTACCTACCACCGGTCCTCACTCTCACCCGCCATCATTCTTCCCCGTCAAATTCTCCTGCCCCACGTCCATCCCTCCACACGAACCTCACCCTTTATATCGCTCATAACCTTCAATTCTTCCCATCCCTCCACCCTTCCTTATTATCCCATCACATACTCCCCCATCAACACTTCTAATTGTCTCGCTATCACCCTTTCTATTAACCCCTCCCTTACTCATGATCCTTACCAGCCACAACCCCATCTGGCCCCCTCAACCATCCTATGACTACCTCCTCTCACTCCACATCCATCCCATGACTATCTCTCACTACTGTCTTTCCCTTTCCTAAAACCTTGACATACACATTTGTGTGGGTTCTAAATATTTTTCTCGAATGCTGTTCAAAACTTGAGCTTAATACCTCCAATACTTTAGATGTTATAAGTGGTAAGAAGAGCACGGATACCCGACCGAGTCCAGAAAAGTAGCCCGGGGCTATGAAACCCTAAGAACACTATAAATGTTTTTACAGTAAGGTAGCTCGGAAAAAAATTGGAAATCAAAAACAGTCTAGCGCTGAGAAATTTCATTCTGAGTCCCTTATAACCTCTGTAAAATTTTAAGTAGATCGATCAATACACTGAGGTTCAATGGGGCTAAAATCAGTTAACAAAATTCGTAATTCTAAGAGATTTTCAAAAATCACTGACAGTAAATTTTTTTTGTAATCACCTAATGTGCTCAATTTTCAAAATTTTTGTAAGATTGAAACATTTTAGTTTCTTTAGGACAAAATCTCACTTGTATAAACATCAGCAAAAGAAAGATAATTTTGAAAGCTTTAAAATATATCCACTAAAAATCGACCAATGAACAAAAGAAGCAATTAATGCAGGGTCTTCACGGTGCGGTGAGGCTGAACCAAATTTAATTGAAAGGTGCTTGCATATGAGATTCTCTGGGTAATTATGGTTCCCTGACACTCCATGACAAGAGGCTTAAGACCAAATTTGAAATAATCTTCAAAGCCCTATTGAAAAATTCATTTTTTTTAAATTATGATTTTCTGGATTTGTATACAAGTTGATAGTAAATGTTGCTGCAAAGTTGCTTTTTTAATGTTTAATTTAATTTTTTAGTCTTGTACATTCTAAACTACGATGGAGACAATCATTAATTTGTTTTTTTAAATCAAGCCTGTAAAAATACCTACTCATTTTTTATTTTATTTCAGTACCTAACTTAAAATTAACTTCAATTCAGTTTCGGTAAGTAGGTATTTGAATAAAATAAACAATCACTAGGTATATTGATAAGCTTGATGATCACGAGAAATTTTTAAACGATGGTCTGTATCATACATTAAAATGTAAAAAAGACTATAAAATAAAATAGAAGAATTAAAAAAAACAACTTTGTCCTACAAAGTAGGAAAATATTGAAAATCTTACAAGATTTTTGAAAATTAAACAGATTACGTGAATTATGAAAAAAAAATTAGCGACTTTTAAAAAGCTATTGGAATTAGGAATCTTTTTAGCTTATTTTTTCCCCAACGATCCTCAGTATATTTATCAATCTATTTCTAATTTTACACAAGGTAATAAGGGGTTCAAAATGAAACTTTGCAGTGCCAAGCTTTCTTTTTTTTCCAATTTTCTTTGGGACCCACTTTACTTTAAAGTCTATTATGGTCATTATTAGATTAAAAACTTTAATAATATTTAAGGATTTCTAAATAAAATATCTGCAATTAAAATTTCTATTCGTGATATGACACTTGTAGCCTAGATAGTCATTAAGCGACCTTAAACTCTAATTTGAATCTGGTCACATTTAAAGATAAGCCAACTCCGAACTAGGGTCGATATGTGTGTATAACATAATTGTATACAAGTGTAAATTACTTTCCACCCTCAGCTTTGTCTTTTTCTGCAAGTATATATAGAAACGTGTATACATCGCTTCTAGCTTCATTTATAGATGCCCAAGTTATTGTTAGCTATGGATTTAATGATTCATGCAGGCGCAGATTTCATAAGCGTTGTGGAAAGCTTGGAATTTTTTTTAAGGAAAACACGTTTTAAGAAGTAGGGCACGATTGTCAAACGTGTTGAACACAATATACTGATAATTCGTTACGTCATGAAAGATTCATGAGACCGATATTCATGGATGAAGCATTCAAGTAGCAGATTATGTTGCATGTGTCAAAAGTATTTTTATATTTCTGTTTTCGAATATGAATAATAAAACAGTCCATTTTGAATATTCAAATTGCATTCATTAGTGCCACCTCTTATGAAAAGAGACATATAGATGGTATAGAAATGGTCTTCTGGGAAACGGTCAGCTTGGAATATACATTAATTATACAAGAAGTTATTCTATTATATCTTTAAGACAAGTATGTCAATGTTTTCCTTACGAAGGTGGAGAAACAAGCTTTGCTAAAATTGAATGCAAGAGCTATTATTAATTCTGAATATGGAGAAGTACTAATGGACTAAAGTTGTTTATTTTATATTGGATATAAACGAGAGTCTACTCGGTGGGTTTCCTATCACCACTACGTAGCCCCCAAGGTTAACTGCGAATACAAGAATAAGCAGTCGCGGACA
>CAKNYM010050280.1:131664-170010 GCA_932195095.1 Andricus curvator
GAACTGCTAATCTATAATAATAATAATAATAATAATAATAATAATAAACGAGAGTATTTTCCGCCCCTACTCTTGACACAAAGCAGCTTTGAAAAATAGAAAGATTATCTTGGCAGCTGCATATTGATGTAGTACCAAGGGGATTGTTTGAAACTTTTTTAAAGTTTCAAAACCGCTTTAAAATCATTTAAAAAAATGGCTGAAGCTTTTCATTTCAGTTCAGAGGGTTTCCTTTGTCGAGCTTACACAGATTGTGTATGTATCGCGTTTTTTTCGCTTACTGTAGGTCGGACGCTAACACTTTTAGAGCTTTACATGCATTACTAAATCATGAGGCTTCGTCAACGATCTTCACTATGTCGGGCTTACGTGGCCAAATGAAACTTTTGTACAAATCGCACGTGGATCTTGATCATTGGACTTTTTTTCCTTGCCTTTGTTTTACTTTAAGTAGGATTTATTAAAAAAATTGCGATAATAGAAGAAATATTGACTCTTTTGGAGCTAAAGCACTTATTCAGGTGCAAATGTGAAAATCGATGAAAGCTTTTAGTGAATCTAATATTATTTTATGAGGATGTGTTTATTTACTAGTAGTGAGCTTATAATGTCAACTATTTTTATAAAAACGTGAATGAATATTCTAATTTGAGATTACAGTTTCGAATTTCCTATTACAATTTGTATTCCGTTTTGAAACTTTACACTGTTTCGGTTGGTTAGTTTATTTGAGAATTTGAAAAGAGGCTGCTGGTCAACATGGCAGTGTAAATATCATGTTACGCAAAGCATATTGATTGGTGAAATTTAAGCTGTTTTGAAATCGATTCCTCGTATTTGACAATGTTCGGTACGAATTTTATAAGGGTTTATTTGAAAATGGTAAACCATTTTGAGAAAAAAAATGTAAATTAACAAGTCAAAAGGCAGTTGTTTTATTTTAAAAGGGTGGCAAAAACATAGATTTGAGACTGAATATCTTGCGAAAGAAGCTGTTAGAATAGTTTAGATCTTTTGTGGCGATTGAGCAGGGATAACATTATGAACGGAAGTAAAAAGACGAGTTGAAGGAAATCGCCAGTTTTCTACGGAAAGCAGTTGAAACCGTGGTCAGGAGTCACGATTTAGATTCGTGTATCCGGCGTGGCTGGTGGATATAGAAAGTCGGAGGAGCTGGAGCAGGACGGGTGGCAGAATTTTCGCGTGTTCCTCGAGGTTAACGGAGACACTCGGGAAATTTATACTTCGGCAATAGTAATCTCGCAAGGGTGAGGAGGGGGTTGTGGGAGGAAGAGAAGGCCAGATGCCCGGTGGTCCAGATCGATAAGGCATTAAAACAGGGACGAACAGGGTTGAGGTCCTTCTGCTGCAACCAACCGACGGAACACCTTCCTGCAGCAGCAGACTATACAGCTCCGAATATCCCCGCCATAAACGAAGTAAAGCCTCCTTTTACTTGGCCGTACATCTATCTCCAGCCGTGATTTATGTCACGGATTTTTGACCAAGGCTAGTATAAAAGTGATGCCCTTTTGTCCTGTAGTCGAGCCGGAAAACGAGGCTCTAAACTTTCCAATTCAAAAACCTGATATAAACCTTCTTTTACTACATTTTCCGTATGACAAGATTTTCTTGTGTGGATGATAGGCAATTTTCTGATGTTAAAGATCACATTTAGTCGGATTCCCATTTTAGGATGAAAAAAGACAAGATTAATAGATCATGTACTCTTTGAAAAAATTCGATTTTTGTATTAAATTATTAAGAAATGCAGAAATTTTCATAAGATTATATTGTAAATATTGGTTAAAATGTTGTTAAATAGATTTTTTTTATTGATTGGGATTGTCTGTAACACGAAGAACATTTTAAGATGAAGATAAGAATAATCAGAAAGGTGCCCAGGTGAAAAAATAATATATAATTTACGTATAGTGGACAAGACAATGATCTTTTTCATTTGTTTTATAAATTTTTCTGTATGAAACAAATGAAAAATATCAATGTTTTGTCCACTATGTATAAACTATATATAACTCTTTCACCTGGGTGGTTTTTGAAAAACATTCGATTTTTTCATTTAATTAAAATGAAACCATTCTGAACATCTAAATGAAAACTGTATTATTAGCGTATATTTGATATTATAACATTTTATTAATTGTATATGAATATCAATGCAGAATAGATGTTCATCGGTATTTTAGAAAGTATATTACTCTTAATTGATACAAAATTTTACACTAAATAATACAATAGTTTGTCTTATTCAAATTTTTTCAACATGCAATAAAAAAATCTATAAAATTTTTTGCTAATATTTGCCATATAAAACTATCATGATTTCTTAATTTCTTAGTAATTAAATACAAAAATCTAATTTTTTCAAAATATGACTGCTCCGAATATTTTCATTTTTATCTTAAAACGTTGGTGGTGTAACAGACAACCACATCCAATGAAAAAATTGAGAAAAAAAACAATTCAACAAACCGGTATGATTATATTAATTTTATAATTTTTTCAATAATTCATATCTTATTGAATACTTCAGGTTTAAAATTAAGTAGGTTACAGAAACGTATTTTGAAATGTGGTATTAGGGAACTGGATAACCAACAAAATGGGAATTTTTCAGGGGAGCGATAAAGCATTCTGTAAAATCGAAATTACTATTTAAAGATAAAACACAAGTCTACTTCCAAGCTGAAGAGCTGTTCAATTAAGGCCAAAAAGGTTTGATTAAAAAAAGTTATCCAGGTTCAAGAGAATGTATGTGGAAGTTGACAATCTCAAAGTGGCACTAACCTAAAATCCAAGTAGGCTCGGCTGCGGATTGCGATGAAAAATTATATTTTTAGTTAAAATAAAAAATAAAATATTCTTCCAAGATATTAAGTATGTATTCCGAGAAAATTGACCAAGAAAATAAAAGTTGAAGATCGCGATATCACTGTACGAAAGACATATTTGGCTAAAAATCCGAAAAACATGAGAAAATATATTTTTTTCAATAAATGATACTAATTTGAAGAAAAATCCGTGCTAAAAGGTTGAAAAGGATTATTACTACGTTAATATTTTAACTAAATTTTAAATTAAATCGTATTAGTTTTTTTAAATCTTATTGTATAAAAAAACGAGATTTGTAAAAAATTCTTTTACTAATAAACCCATTTCCGTAAAAAATGTTGTTTGGCGAGTTATGTATTCCCTCTCTTGAACTAAACATACGAAAAAACCACCTTTGACTAGAGTGTTTAGCTTAAAAAATACATTAAGAAAAAAAATAATTTAAAAAATGAGAAAATTAGTGTGTTTCATGATTCGTTAATTGGATTGAAAATCTCACTTGATCTAAAAAGACCATAATTTTAAAACTGATCTGTAAAAATCGATTTACCGCTTATTTTATTGCTCATGGGGTAGTTTTTGAGAGTGGATAAAAATATATCATGAGGGTAGAAAATAAAAAGTAATTTGAAATTCGTATTCATGTAATATTTTTCAACAGAAGACTAAGCTCCAAATCGAATTTGGGTTTCATTAAAAAAATGTTGTATTAAAAATATTTTCTCCTAAATTATGCAGGAGTGAGTGGAGTATGGCGCCGCGGGGCACGGTGGCAATTACAAATAACGCCCGTGTTTTTATATTTTTATATTAGTTTTTTACATGAAATAGCTCTCTCTGTTTGGAAAAATAGTGATTTTATGCAATTTTTGTTTTAAAATACGCGTCAGAAGAGTAATTATAAAAAAAAAGTTTTGGTGGAAACCGATGAAAAAGTCTCTGGCTAAAATTAAACACTTACAGCATATTTTGAAATACTTAAAGCATGGTAAAGTAAGGTTTTAATAGGTGAAGTCTCATATTAAACTTCTGGTATCATAATTTGTTTCTATAAACTTTTTAAATACATTAAAATTAATTAAATCTTGCGCCGTCACATATGGGGCATGATGCTGCGCCGCAGCGCGCTCATGTATTTCAGCAGGGAGTTAAGAGGTTATAACTGATTTTGCCACATACTTCACTTTGATTAATAAGAAAACATTAAATTAGGGTTGAAAATATCTGGAATAATTTTTTTTTCTTTACATTACACTTTCCAGAATTATTATATTATATAATTTTTATTTTAAAATGTTCATATTGTTTAAATAAACGGCAGTAATATGACGGTCACCATACCCCAGGGTATGGGGTACGCTGGCTGAAATGCAACATCCATCAATTAATTCAATTTAAAATAATTAAGTAATTAAAAAGCGGTTTGGAGTAATAACATATGTTCTCAGATAATGTCAGCTTCACCTTAAAAAAATACACACATCAAAATCAGATTTCAATCATAATTTATAGGACATTTAAGTCAAAGCGCGGCACCCCACTCGCCCCTATTCTCATACCCAAATCGCATATTTTAAAATATTAAACTTTTCTCAATTTGTCTTTTTAAAATCCATGCTTTATGGCTTTCTTATTTACTTATTTGAATTTGCATTGAAATTCAATTAGTCTTTAGATCATGAATGGCATCACAATAGTTACTTTTAGTTCTGTGGGTTAATCCCAGCAACATTTTCAACTGTAATGTATACTTCGTGGTTTCCGCAATTGATTGGTTGTATAGGTCTTCTGCTTTAACGTCTATTGCTTTCTGGAAACTGAGAGCTTAGCAAACAATCGACCACCGTTTTTACTCTGATGTTACGGAGTAACTAGTTAAAAATATCGAAATTACTGAAAGTGTCAGTGCTGAATTATCTTTTCTAGTAACTTACATTACAAAATTAATAAATACAGATACAGAAGAAATTTCCCAAATTATTTTTTAACGAAAAATCATTAACGTTCGACGAATACTTAAACTGCGCAATATAGGAAAATTGGAATTCTTCTCGCACCTTGAAATTCAAAAATTTTCTAAAACATTCCTCGTTGGTCCTAGGAAGTTGTAAATATCTTAGAAGTGGGAGTTGAAACTAGCGAATTCTATAGAAACAGGTTAAGAAAGAAAACAATTAATATTCCGAGTAAAATGTTCGCTTTTTTATGAGAATGAATTTTTGTAACTAAACATTTAACTCTTCCAGTTGAAGACTCATAATTTTAGTTGACAATTCAACTTTTTGCTGAAAATCACACTATTTTTAGCTGAAAGTTCATTCTTCTTGGTTAAAATTTTTATTATTTGGTTCCAATTTCCATCACTTTTTTAAAAATTCAAAAATTATGTTAGAAAATTATTCATCAGCTATTTCATTTTTATTTAAGAATTTATCCTTTTCAATTCAAAATTCAACTACTTATAGTGAGCTGAAAATTTGTCTTTTTGGTCGAATTCAACTCTTTTTGATTTAAAACTAAAATGCTTCCTGTTTGAAATATCGACTATTACGTTTTTCGTTAAGAATTAATCTCCTTAGTTGGAATATTGATCTTTTTGGTTAGAAATTCACATACTTGGTTGAAAGCTGAACTCTTGTATTAAAAATAAATTTTTGTAAAGAAACATTTAACTATTCCATTTTTTGTTGGATTTTTTTTAGATGAATGCTCAACCATTTGGTTAAAAGTTCATCCACTTTATTGAAAATTAATCTTTTCGGTTGAGAAATCAACTACTTGGTTGAAAGTTTAACTCTTATGTTAAAAATTCATTATATTGCTTGAAGATTCGTCTCTTTGGTTGAAAATTGAACTATTTTCTTGAAACTTTACTTTTTTAGTAGAAAATTAGTTTTTGAAATAAAAAATTTAACGATTTTAGTTAAAGATTCATCATTTTGGTTGAAATTGATCTCCTTTAGTAGAAAAATCATTTCTTTGGTCAAGAATCCAGCTATTTTGACTGTCAATTTGATTTGAGAGTTTATCATTTTTGATTAAATTTAACTACTTTTTATTTGAACTTAAAACTTAAAACTTTCGGTTGAAAATTAACTTTTTGGCTAGTTTAAAATTCAACTTTTTTGTTGAAAACTGATCTTTTTTATATGAAAATACTGTCATTTTTTTACGCGGATTGAGATATCAAGTTAAAAATTTGGGAAATCCCAAATTTTATTAAACATTCCTTGCTTTAGAAATATTATGTTTTTTATGACAAACCTACCAATTTCAATAAAAAGGATAACAACTGAGATTCGACAGAATGCGTAAAGTTGTGTAAAAATTAATTTTTGGATCCGCAAAATTCGATCATTTTTGTCTGAAGTTGATAATCATAAAGATATGAAACGGTTTGATATCCAGCGATTTACTGCGTAGTGGTTAATTACTTCTATTTCCGTTGGAATTGATAGATTCAACAATTCTTTCTTCTAAAAAATGAAAATTTGAATATAATTTGAATGTCTTATAAGATACAAAAATATTTCTAGATCGACAACGATTTCTTGGTGAATAAGAGTTACAAGCTTTACAGAAAAATGAGAAGGGAGATAAGGATCTGAAGAAGGAACGTCGGATGATAAGAATAAGTTCCACTAGCGACGCGACTATATGCTTCCCGACTAAAATGGTATCGATGGGACGTCATGAAGGCGGTTCACGATTCAGTCAATCTCAGGATTTTTGAAATTCGAAGTGGAATTCAAATGCGAGATTTGAACACATCGAACGTAAATGCGGGACAATAGATATCCAGCGGAGGCGAGTAGTCTAGGCGAAACGCTGGAAGCTTTACCGAATGATATTCGTTTTAATATCGAGACTGAATTGGGTTCGTAGTTGTTTGCTGGCTTCATAAAACCAAGCTCGGAAGGTGACGCTTTCTCAGAAAGCGGATCAACGCGCCAGGTAAAAAGAAAAATACGACAAAACATCAGTCTGATCATGCAAACAAAAGCCAGCAAAGAGACTTACGATATCGAGTTACTTTCATGCGCTAAGTAATAAAAAAGAAAAATTTATATTATTAATTGAAATATTTTTAATCAAAGGAGTAAATATATATTCAAATGCATTATATTACGATTATAATAGATAGGGCGAGGAACTTAAGATGCATCGGGGTCTACAATAGGGTGCCTCGTGAAATAATTTTTGTTCAGAGTTTCTAAAACCTTAAATCGGAATTTTTGTTCTTTTAGTGAGAAAATGATCCCCTATTTTTTCAGGTAAAAACTATTATTTAAAGCTCGTTACTATCCTATCTTGTACAAAGCAGGAAATTCTTTATCAGTGACGCGCGCGTGTAGTTTTTCGATTTGACAGGAGAAATAACAGATAAAAAAATAAAAATTGCGAACAACTGTTCATTTTTTAATTTTAATTTTTTTAAAGTTATATAAATATAATTTTCTTATTATTCTCAAGAAAATTCAAAACGATGTTTGAAGATTTCAGATATTTCAAATCCAAATTTTAACATAAAAGTTAAATCTTCAACAAGAAAAAAGGAATTTTAACCAAATATTTTAATTTTCAACCAAAGAGATGACCCTTCAACTAATAGATTAATCTTTTACCGAAACATAAATGTTTTACAAATTAATCCAATTTTCGACCAAAAAAGATTAATTCTCAACGAAAAATGTAATAGGTGATAGTTCACCTAAAATATTTTGATGTTTAATACCAACAGTTTAATTCAAAGAAAAAGACAAATCATTAATAAAATAATTGAATTTTCAAACAGAAAAGATTTTTAAGTCAAGAAAGAAAAAAATGTCAACCAAATTATAATTTGAAGGGAAAAATAATTTTTTTCTATAATTCGCGAAAAAGTGCCAGTTTTTCCACCTGTTTTTGGTGTAAAAAGTGATCGATTTTTGTTCGATGACGTGGCGCATGCGCAGTGCCGACCTTTCCGGGCAACAGTGACAAAAGTGGACAGATGCAGTGGAAAAAGTAAATGGACAGTGATAAAAGTGAGGTACAGTGACAAAAGTAAATGTTATTTCGGGTGGGTTCGCGCTGCCTCGGGTGTACTCGTGCATCGTGCGCAGCCAACTTCATTCTATTTTCCGACTGTCGTCCCTAACCTAAAATCAATTTCCTGAAAAGTCTCGAGTTGTGTATTTTGTATGTACTTTTGTCACTTGGCAAAAGCAAAAAAACACTGTCAGTTTCTCCAAAAATACTGTGCTTGGTTTTTTTCACGAAAAATCGGAAATTTTGAAGCCCTGAACTTTATGGGCCAACTATTCAATTGTGAGAACCAGCTTATTATTACTGCCATATTATTGCTATGGTTTTGATAATTGCCATTGTCATTGTTGCGTCAATCGACAAAAAATCGCCTTCTTTTTACACAAAAAACAGGTAAACAAAAACTAGCACTTTTGCACAAATTATAGAAAAAGTATCGTGTCCCACACATTGAAAAAGCGACGATTTAAAACTCGTGTGATAGCCACCCTCGCTCCGCTCGGGTAGCTAACTTCACACTCGTTTTAAATCTCTCGCTTTTTCAACTTGTAGCACAATATACTATTAATAGTAAATAAAAATGTAAAATAATTTTTTTTTAATTGATTGTTTTTGAGGTTATATAAATATAATTTTCCTAGGATTCTAGAGAAAATTCAAAAACATTCTTAAAGATTGCAGATATCTCGAAAAAGTATCTAGAACATTTTTGAGAAAGTTTCTTTATTTTACAGGATTTTACAAAATTTTATAGAAAATTCTTGTCAGTTTGTTTCGTAATTAGGACTTGTAGACGTTTGAAAGAAATCAAAAAAATATTTCAGAAATTTTTAGAAATATTACAGTTTTTAAATATTTTGAATGTCTTTGAACTTCTAAAATTTCTAAATATTTTTTAAATTCAGTCAAACTATTCCTGAAATTTTGAAAAAAAAATTATAATTAAATAAATTGCCTCGAAAATTCACAGAATTTTTTGAAAATTTCAGAAGTATTTTAGAATGTTGAATAATCTACATGTTCATATACATTTTTTGAAATTTTTCAAAAATTTTAAATATCTTTGAAAATGATTCGATCTTTTGCTAAAATATTTGGATAATCTTTGATTACCAAATTTAAGCATTGTTTATAAACAGTGTTTAAATTTATAAAACAGTGATTATTTATAAACAGTGTTTATAAATAATCTCTTAAAATGAATTTTTCAAAATAAAAAATTATTTAAGATTTATCAGAAATCTTAAGAAAACTTTTTGTTCTCTTGAAACTTCATAAAATCTTGCAAAATTAAAAAATTTTGTTTTAAAATCTTCTGCATCCTTCTTAGAAATTTCAGCAAATCATTTGAAATCTTTTGTATTTTTTTTCAATTTTCTCTTAAAAATTGTATATACCATTAAACCATTTCCCTTTCAGGGTAGGCGTGACACTACCCGATTCGGGTAGTGTTTCTAGGTTTTTCCTGTAGTTATAAATAACTACAAGTGCGGGCTCACCACACCCACGATGTGCCAACAGCACTCATGTCAGTATTCTTGAATGGTCACCCATCCAAGTACTAACCGCGTCCAACGCTGCTTAACTTCAGTGATCTGACGAGAACTGGGTTTTTCAGCGTGGTATGGCCGTTGGCAAAAATTAATTTTTAAAAATAAAAAATCATTTGAATTTGTATCCGGAATATTAAGAAAACTTTTTTATTCTCATGAAACCTTTCAAAATTCTTAGAGAGCTTCGTTTTTTCGAAATTTTGAGTAAATTATGTATTAAAAGCTGAATAATGTAAAAATATCCTTATATGTTAGTTACGGGGTCAAAAATGTTTTTTTCTTCAGTTCTATATATTAAAAGATAGGTTATACGGACTTTCCCTTCACAAGAATTTATCGATTTTTTTTTTCAACATTTTTTTTTAATTGTAGGACAAGCATTCCTTCAATTTTTGAAGTGAAACTTCTCTTGGGACGGGAGTGAAATGAAAAAACGACGGACAGACCTATCGACTGACTTAAAGAACGGGTATCACTCTATCTCTTGGCGACTCGCAATTGTTCTAAAGACTCTTCTTCGATATCCCCACTACTGCCATGCTAAAAGCTAAACACGTATATGCTCTTTCTCTCTCTTTCTCTTCTTTCTCTCTCTGCACTCGCTTACTATGCGATCTCCTAAAACCTCACGATGATTCCTGACGAAAAATTTCAAAGTTAATCCAGCAATGTTTCACTTCTGCCATGTGGCCCCACTGCGACACACTGGTTTTTAGCCATTAGTAGAAATTGTGGTTAGTAAAAAATGTAATTTTTCCTGACAGCTTCATAATTTGATGAAATTTTTAAGGGTTGAATTTCACTTTATCAAAAAATCGCAAATTTAAGGGTGATAATATCTATCTGAAAAAGTTTTGTTCGTGACGAACAAAAGTTGAGGATCACATAGCACCCTGAAATTCATTTTTCTGTATAGAACACGATAATATAGTTAAAATTGTAGAAATAAAAATTTAAAATGTTGAAAAATCGAAGTTTCGACATCAAAACTTCCTTAGTGGCCTCTAAACACGGTTGGTTGAATCTGTCAAAAATATGGGATAATTTGATCGCCAAAGGAAAGATATTTTCGAGTCTAGGTTTTGGAAAATCTAAAAAACGATTTTATGAGGTACCCTAGTCTACATATGAATAAAAGTGGATTTTTCTCTATTGTTGAGTAAGTAAAAAAAAAGATAAAGAACGTCTTCTTAAACCAATGTTTTCTAAAATCTGATAGACATTTAGCTCCCTCGCGCAATTTTTATCTAACAATAAGACTATATAGAAATATGAAACATTAGAGTCAGATATAAGTAAAACTGACTTAACTCAAATATTATACCATGTGAAAAAATATGTAACATAGGAAATTAAAAAACTTACCGCTTTTTTAACGAACGATACGAATCCATAGCCCTTGGATTTCATAGTTTGTGCATCTCTAACTACTCTGCAATCCCTGAAACAGAAAATGCAAATAAAAGGTTAATAATTATTTTAAAAAATTGAGTGAAAACAAGTATAAAACTATGAAGAGAAAAGTAAGAAAAGTATAACCATTTTTCTGTTTCTTCTGGTAGTTTACTTGCACGCGGTTGATCACCGTGTTGCTGTTTCCTTCGATTTTCCCAACTTTAATGCGTTTACCTCGCATCAACGAATTCCTTCTTATCGAAGAAACCATTCGCTCACTTCCTAGCCTATTTCTAACTTTGTTGAGGCGGCTTCACTCTACACTAGACCAGGATAAATATAAGAGGTTCTCGAAAGTATCGTGCGGGTCGAAAGCGTTTCTTAAAAATAAGTGGTGCGTAATATATATCTGAGAATCGTTTTAACTCAGATATTCCTTCATAATAGAAATTTACAGTGTGAATTTTCAATTGTAAATCATTTGTTACATTATTTACGCAACTTTGTATGGCAGAAGCACACCTCAAACACCAAGTCTTTGAACCAAGTTAGTGTAGTGAAAATTTATCCCAACAGCGTTACATGAACTAAATTAGTGTTTACACGTATTTCGAATGGGTAAGCATAGCCGGCAGGTAGTGTATAGAGGAGAACTTTTGTGAGCATCAAAGCCTATTTTCGGAAAATTAATATGGGTAGATTACAAGAGCCTGGAGTAGATGGAATTTTATGCAACTTTTATGCGGACGCGGATCTACAGGGTGGCGAAACGGACGATCGGCTACCCCCCTCCCCCCAGGATTTTCGTACTGACGATCACTTTTTTCTTTTTCACTGGGAAATGTAGGAAAATAATTTGAAAAATTAGTATCTAAAACATTGCAAAAGATTATTACATATAATAATATACTATTTAAATCTGAATTAGTAGAAATTTTACGAATGCAGTTAGCAGCATTGTGTCTGATTGCTAAATTGGTAATTTTATCACTTTCGACTCAATTAAATGGAAAGATTAATGTCACTAAATAAATAAGTAAGGGTACTCTACTAATCTGCTTAGTAGTAGTAGTAGTAACTTACTAATTTAATGAGTAGCAATCCATTGCTAGGGAAACATAATTCGATAATTTTTTTAATAGTTTCTGCTGGTTTTTGAGTTCTAATCAAGAAATTTTAATAATTTCTTGATTTATATTTTAAGTTCATATTGTTATATTAATAATAATTCAGTTCTAACGATGCATAAATTGTATATTTTTTAAACAAAATACGAAAGTGTTTGTTGAATTGTAATTCAGTGTCCCGTTGACTTAAGACAACGTTAAGGAGTTAGATAAGTATATATGCAAATTTATAGTAATATGGTAACCTGATGAATAAACAAAATTTGCAGAAGTTATATATATATATATATATATATATATAAGTGTAGATATTTTGGTAAAACATATAAGTAACCAAAAAAAAAAAAAACCTTTCAGGAAAGCAAAACAGCGTTCTTCAAAATTGAAATATCAAAATTATATAATTTTAAAGAATCTTTAAAATAACACAAAATTGGATTTCTCTCATTACAATTTTAATTATTCAAAAAAATTGAAAAAAATTGTACTCTCGTAAAATCATTGTGAAACTAATGCAACAAAAAATAATAGATAATTCTTCAGGAAAAAAAAATTTCTCAATTGTTGAATCGAATAGCGTTACTAGTTTTTATGTATCTCGCATTTTCAAATAATTTGAAAATTAAAATATTTCCTACAAAAATGTGTGATGGAATTTTAGATAATTTTGGAGTAAATAAAATGAGTTTTCAAAAAAAAAAACAAAGTATATTTCTTAATCTCGTAAATCATTATTTTTACACTTATTGTAATTAATATGCATAAAAAAGATGTTTTACGTTGATCAATTTGGTCAATTTATTTGGTCATAGTTCTCTATCTATACAAAATTTTCCGACACCACCACCCCACACCCCCCCCCAGGTCACTGTACTGGATTCGCGTATGTTTTTATGCAGTGCTGATATTGTTGATTTTCTTGACTTTCTCAATAGTTAATTAAACAGGGATCAACGCGAAATATGGCTCGCGGTTCGACTCGGAGGATATTGAAGCCGTGTAATAAAAGCAGTAATGGCGGATTATATGGTAGGTGATTCACAAAGGATGTCATTTTAACGGGTAAAGTGTAATAGAGGCGAGTGTTCAGTATGTCGAGTCGCGTCTGGTGTTTCACGACGACGAGGAAAGCAAGAAGGAAGGAAAGAAAGCAATACATTTGGTGCGATTAAAGAAAGCTTTCGAGGTTCTTGATGGGGCGTAAACCTCCGTTAATTGTTCGCTACCACGTCGTGAGACCGTTACGTTCTGTGTTACTAGGCTCTCTACCTCGCGCGCAAAGTGCCGAAACACACACAAACATATATACATACAGTACCGTCCGGGAGTGTAAGGACACCTTTAAAAAACTAGGGATTACAAAATTTCACTCACTTCTCGCAGGATCTAACTTGAACTCCGGGTAAAATCTAGGAAAATAATGATAAAAGTTTTTAATTTTTTATCATTATCGATCTTCTGTCATTCTCCAATGCAACGGAAATAGAGACGAAGGACTGCAGTCGCCACTTACATTTTGTCTTGCGCATGTCTCTACATTTTTTAAATGATAATTCGAAAACCAGTAACCATTTTTACAGTTTCTTGGTCTCATTTTGAAGAGAAGGTTTTATGGTTTATTTTGTGTTACGTGCATTTTTTTCCATTATTCTCGTAGATTTTTCGAGGATTTGAATCTTAAAAATTAGAAAAAATCATAAATGAGACCGGTCTTTCTCCCTCACTAATTTAGTCTCTATTTATCAGAAATACTCTAAATAAGACTTATTTGACGCAGATATCCTGCGAGAAGTGTGTGCATGTTTTTAATTGCTAGTTTTTTTTGCTTGCGGGGAAAATGCAGAAGCCGGTCATCCTTGGGTCGCTCCATGTTTTCATGATGCACGTGACTTTGAACAGACTGTTACCACCTATCACACTTTCGTGAGACGTGGTTCGAATGGCTCCCTCTCCCCGGAAAATCCCGCGGTTGTCTTTATGACAAAAACTCAATATATATGTAGTTGACGACTCTCTCGCAGACAAAATTAGTAATATATTACTAATATATAATATATACATACATATATATATATATATAATAATATATATTACTAATTTTGTGTACATATATACGTCACAGTAGGTCTAGATGTAGGTAAGTAAATTGGCGATGGAGCGATGCATCTACGGCTTCTTGCCGCCGTACTTGGAGGGATCTAGAGAGAGCGGATAGTCGTTTTATCGTTTCGTAATTCCAAATGTTTTACGGGTCAGTCGACGCTCAGCGTATCAACGTCGCTCGGCGGGTGTAGCCAAGCGCTTTCTGAAAGGTGTCGACTCGATTCAAATCGATTTTGGATTCAAATGTGCCGAACGCTTCACACCCGTTTATGTTCAGATTGGAAAATTTCGCTTCAGTGATTGGTTGCGACGAATATAGGAACTTGATTGCATCGATTTTTTAAAATAAACTAGACAGAATTCTGGAAAATCATGTGAGGTAACAATTACAATTTAAAGGAATCATTTATTTTGAATATGAAGAAGTTCAATGAAGTGTGTCAAACAAAAGAGCCTCGCTTACAAAATTGAAAATTTTAGAAGAGAAAACAAGTTTTTCCAGGTGGAAAAATTATACATATTTGGAATATATCATTTTTATTTGTTTTTTGCGTTTTTTGTATGAAACAAATGAAAATTATATTCATTTCTTCCACGATACATAAACTATATATAATTTTTTCGCCTGGATTATTACACTCTAAAAACAATTCACATTTTTTAAATTTATTGTTCTTACTCTAAAGGTAAGTCCGCCTAGTATTTTTTTAATTTATTAGGACAGTTTCAGTTTTTTTCCACTTTTGCGACTTTTTGTACCAAGTTTGATCCCACAGTACAATATAGAGAACATTCTAAAAATTACACTATGCAAGCTTTTCCTTAAATTGAGCAGAAGTACTTTATAAACTGTTAATTATTTTCAGAGTTAATCACGTTTTTTTGAAACACAGGAATTTATATTTTTTTTGTAATATATTTTTATAAAATTGACATTTTACCTTCGACTTGGGCTCACTAGGCAGGACAAAACTACCTATATCCCCAATCATTGAAATTACGTATTTTAATTCAGTTTTAAAGCTCTGGATAACCTAAGTAATATGTGTAAACTATAATCATCAAGAATATCAATAATTACGAATTGCTAGAAATAAAAAATTCCCCATAAGTTGTTGGTTTAGAAGCTGAAATCAAAATAATAATCAGGATTAATAATAATAATTTTTTCATTCTTCTGAGACCGAAATAAAATCTACTTTCTTATGAATCTTTTCATGTACCAAAATAAGAATACAAAAAAGCTCAAAATCATAATTAGATTTTAAAATTACCTCCTTTCCGACTTATTAGAGAGAAATATATAACAAAATAAAAAAAGGGAAAAATGAAAGAGTCAACCAAAATTAACCTCTCACAATTTAGACTTCCTCATGGGGGATGATTTATAGGAAAAATACCGGTATAAACAATTGAAACTTATATTAATTAAAATTCACTCAACACCTGAAAATAAAAACACAGAGATTATTATAAAAAGTTATTTGGTCTCATTTTCCATCCATTGGTGAAAATTGATTTGCATATATAAGACTTTATTATCGAAAAAAAAGAATCGATATATTATTCAATCTATCAATAATGTATTTAATATTCACGTTTAAACTGTGTATCTGTGCATGGCAATCTTTTATAACCAAATTTAAGATAGATTTTCCAAATTTATTAGTATTTTCGTGAAATTTCTCTTTGGTTCTTTTGTTTTCGATATCACGACATGCTTTCTTATTGATCTCGAAATATTTTCAGGAAAAACTCTAATATTCTTGCATTTAGTCAAAAATTCTTTTTGTAATACAGTCAATCTTAGTTTTTTACTAATTGAATGAAATTCCTTAATATTTTTTACCGGTCGTTCAATTACATCTATCGCAATTCTCCGATTTCTATCAATTTCGCTGGAATCTATCATTAAAAAAAACAACGATTAATAGCAATAATAATAATTCCAATGGTAGTTTGGGAATCTAATCTTGACTTCTGAGCTTTTTTTGTGTTCTGATGTTAGCACATAAAATGGTTCATAAGAAAGCTGATTTCTGTTTGTTGCCTATGAATACCATTAAGAGTTCTCTAAATTCAGGCGTCAATGTTTATCTTAATTTATTGAAAAATATCTATATATTGTTTAAATATTTTCCAAAGGATCATCTGATATCAGTAATTTTTAGAAATGTCTGATTTTGCGGATTATTACTATTCCTACTTCGAAAATGCAATGATCTGAATAGATTGGTTGAGAATCAACCACTAATTTTTTCAAACTGTAATACATAAGAATAATGATCAATGCATGCTTATAAATACAAAATTGTTCATAGATTGTTATTTTAGGTCACAAGCAAATATTTTTTTCAAAGATTGGACATCTTTTCATATTTTTTTCTTTAGGTTAAAAAGGTTTTATTTCAAAAATGTTCATGTCAGTAAAAAGGGCTTCGTAAAATATTTCCTTCAGGCTGTTATGATTTATTAACACCCTTCGACTGTATTTGTTTCTGTGTATTCTCGGTATATTTGATTTTTTCAATATAGTTTAGGGACCATTAAACAAGTACGAAGTGCCTGCAGGAGGTCACCTTTAGCGATACGCCCATGTTAAATTAATATAAACTCACTACAGAAAAAGCGTGTCGTAGGGGAGGGGGGTTAGATTGTCAGAAAATAGCGTTTCTTTTTTTTTTTTAAACTCCCTAACTTTTCAGTAGAATTCGTAACAATGAAGATCCTTGATGATGGAGAGCAGCTTTAAACTTGCGATTTCAAAGATATCCTGAGGTGTAAATGATGAGCAAATATAAAGTAGGGGGAAGGGGGGTTCGCTGCATCCGACATCATAGATAAATAAAAGAAGTTTGAAGCGATTTCGCCAGCTACGGACATCAAGTTTGATTTAATGAAATCTGGATAATGAAAGAATCCTCGTTTCAGCAAGGTAATCCTCGAAACGAGAATTCTGAAAGCTTTCTTTCAATATTTCATGTTATATATTCGTCAGCTGATGTGCCTACACCGTGCTCCTTAAAGAGGAAGGGACTAAGTAAGGAAAAGGAAGTGCAACTTAAGGCGATACGTACATATATATATATGTACATGATATTTAGAGAATAGCCGATATTCTAGACTAAAGTCTCGAATCTATACTACACCGTATTCAATATTCATTCATTCAAGAAGACCGTCTCTTAACTCTCTCATACTCTTCAATTTTAATATTAGTTTTATAGCCCAATTAAAAAAAAAACTAAATTTACATTAGAGAACAAAAATCTTTAAAACTAAAAACTCAAAAGTAAATCGTTTTTCAGATGAAGGAAACTAGCAAAATTTAATACAAGATTAAGTTAGAAGTTTTGAAACGAAAGTTTCAATGTTGAGTGCTGTCAATGGGAGTGAAGCCGAAGTTTGAAAGTTGTAATTCAAATTCAATTTAAGTTGGCATACCTAATCCGATTCGAAATTGAATGGAATTTTCAACTTGAAATCGTTCTATGCTTTTGTAGTTTTGAAAGTCAAAAATAAATGTTTAAGTTTAAAGACATTTCATCAAAGTTCAGTGCAAAACATTGATGTTTAGAGTTCTTGCGACAGGGGAGACTACTTAATTTTACAATAGTAGATAACCAACAGTAAATAATCGTCGAATTCCCCCAGCATGATTGGTCGCACAAGAAAGAAGAATCGTGAAAAGAACCGCCTTCAATGTGTCATGACCGTCATGGGGTCATGGTGGTCGGGTATAAAGAAAAATATATGAGTAATCTCTTAGGAAAATTAATTGTTCTGAATGAAGTGCTTCATCTGAATAGTTCAACAACAATGAGTTTGATTTTGCATTCTTGAAGTTCTTCCAATTTTAAGGTTATTGTTTTTTGTTAATTTTGATTTGGAAAGTTTTTAAATTCGAGTTTTTCTGAATACTAAAAATTTTAATTAGCAGTATTTGCGAAGAACCAAAATTTATGCTCTTAAGAGTATGACGAGTATGGCAGTGTCGAAATTCCGCGTTTTTCTACCATCATAAGTTACTTAGTTTGAGGTGTCAAAATGTTACGTTAGGCGGCATACAATAAAAATGTATAATACAACTGAGTAATTAATTTCATGAAATTTGTTTCTATAGGAATAATTAACTAACCCTCTCAGCCTACACTGGGTGTATTACACCCGGAAGATATTTTCGACTCGCTGTTTTTACTGAAAAGTTGTTTCAGTTTTGTGAAAATATTTACAGTATGTGTTGAATTCATCTTATTGATTTTACAACACTTATTTTTGTGAGACTTTTAGCTACAGTTTAAAAAAAATTTATTCTGATGCGTTAATTTTATCCAAAGATACTGAACTTTAAACTTTGGCCGGGCACAAAACACCCAGTGTAGGCTGAGCGGAAAATTTCGGAAGTGTAGGCTTTGAGGGCTAAATATATAGGCATTATTTGAATACGGAAATCTTTTCTTCTTGTTACAAATTGACGGAGTTAAATACTTAAAATTTTGGCTATCTACTGTAGGGTGGTCTCCCCTCCATCTAAAAAAGAAACACTTTTATCTCATACCTGGCGCCACAAAATAAAATTTTTCTAAAAACTGTGTTATTAAAAACAAAGTGTCTTATCGTTCCAAAATTTTCGAACGACTAATCTATCCCCTGTTCCAGTTCCTCCGAATTTTGAGGATAACTAGATGTAGCCTATTAAAAAGTCCCTGGTAGAATTGGTTTAATATAAAAGATCTTTAAACGAGGATTTTTACTTGTTTTGATTTAGAATCGGAATGTAAATTCTTGGTATATTCAGGAGCATTCAAAATTTTGAAAAATCTACTTTTGTTACTTCCCAAGCTTCAGTAAGACAATTTTTTATATTATGGTATCATACGCTGAAAACACCAGTTCTCGTAAGATCACTGAAGTTAAGCATTGTTGGGCGCGGTTTGTTCTTGGATGGGTGACCGTTCAGGAATACTGCGTGCTGTTGGACCGTCGTGGGTGTGGTGGGCCCACATTGATAGTAAATATCCACCTAGAAACACTGCCCGTATCAGGTAGTGAGGCAATGAACTTTCGAGTTCAAAATGCTAATCAATGTATGTATGTATGGTATCATACAGATATTTTGGTTCTTTTCAGGTTTATTTTCAATCATAAATCAAATATATTAAGTGGATGACAAATCAGGACAACAACCAAAATGAATGTTATTTTCTTTCTACTTCTGTAGAATCTAAGCTTATGAGTTAATATTTTCATTAGTAGCTCAAAAATATAACAATTTAAATAGTAAGCAATGCCTATAGTTCCAACCAAAAATAGAATAGTTCAATTTGCAGGTGAAAAAATCTATTTCAAACCGAAAAAAAATGTTTTTAACAAAATAGTTAGATTTGCAACCAAAGAGATGGATCTTTACACAATAAAATAAATTTTTAACAAAGCAGTTTAACTTTCAGACAAATAGGCGAATTTTCAAGTAAAAACGATCAATTTTAAACCAAAAATAGAATAGTTGAATTTCAACTTAAGAAAATTAATCTTTAAACAAAAATAAATAAAATTTCCAAACAAATATTTCAATCTTCAACCAAACAGTAGCATTTTGACAGTATCATTTTTTCAAGCATTTCAGAAGATTGTTATACACACTTTTATTTTTCATGTGTAATGTGCGATAACTCCTCCCCCTCCACTACGTTGAAAATCGTCAAAGAACTTATTAACACCCCTCCCTCTGGCAGTCTGACTTATTTTTAAATGGCCCCTAGAAGTATTCTGGCAATCAGAGAAGACGACAAATTTGAAAGTAATTTATATTCACAATTTTGCAGGCTAGTGGGTCAAGAGATAGTGCAAGAGATGGGTGGACTGACTGAATGAGACGGCGAAAGATATGTGATGTTCAAAGGGGATGCAAGAAGGAAAGGTTCAAAAGAGGAGACACATATCGAGTCGTGAGTTGTAACTCTATCCTAGACAACCTCCTTCTGCCTTCTCTACTATCGATTACTTACTCAGGCGCTCTCTCTCTCTCTCTCTTTGCTTTCTCTTTGCTTTCTCGCACGCTTCAACTATTCGCACTTCTCCTTCTTCCCCACACATTGCACCACTTACATCACTCACGTTGCATGGCAAGCTCAAATGCTCGTTCGGATCGTCACAGATGCTGATCGAGTTTAGACACTCGTCCTATGTTTTATTCAGATAAGATCGATATATACCCATTAAAGAAAATAGATACTCCATTCTCCTCCTAATTAAATTATCTACCACTGTTTCAGCTACTGCACGAAAAAAATGAGTTTGTTGAAACTTTACTTGACTGTCTAAGTCTTTGGATAGAACACAAATTGCTAAACATTTCGTATAACGTTTCTCACAGGGTTCAAGAGAATCAAGATATTCTGAGGGTCATGGAATAATTTTGGACTTTAGTCTGAGACAATGAAGAAAAGTTTAAACAACTCATTTTTTTTGCTGTAACGATTAAAATAATATTTTTTGATTCAATGATCAGGATTAAGCGACTGGTTAAGTCTAGAAGACTCTTTTCATACCTTGGAGAACAATTAGGTAGACAATAGTGGCGGATCTGACTGTAGAAATACGTACTGTGAAAATCGTAAACAACTTTTGTCCGGGGTTATATTGGACTTTAATGGCTTAAAATGATGTAATGCGACGAGTGGTCAAACCGGATCTCGGCGGATTTTCTTTTTGGGAATATATTGGACGTTTCATGGCTGTCTGGGGAAAGGAAACTCGCCATAGTCTCGCCGACATTGCACGGTACATTGCGACCGCCGGACATAGCCGAATTCTTCCTCACAATTAAGATTCCAGCGGTGGCTGCCGGGTGGAATTAGGGAACGTCTGGACCCATAGTGTCCCTCCTAGACCAATAGCAGCGTTCCTGGATGCTTAAATAAAATACTCTTCCGGAAAACCCAGCATGCTGCACGAATAAAATTTCAAACTACTCTCCTTTTCTTAACATCTCCTCACTCTCCTCTAACAGATATTGCTTCATCGGGCATTGTTCACTTCTAAGGACAAACACTGCATTCCGTGATTTTCATAAAACCTGCTTTTATAAACATGATCACAAAAAATACCTTCGGAAGTTGAATATTTTCTTTTTTGATTTCTTCATTTTGACTTCGTTTTTCACCGTAGCATTCGTAGCTCAACCTTTTTTTATATGAACATAAATATTATAAAATTGAACATGATCTCCAAAGCTTGGTCTAATATGCAGGTGTGGACCAAGTAGACATTTCATTGTAGGTTCGAGTCCCAATCCTGAGAAATGAATCATCTCTCTCGATTGTAAAAAGCGTTTCTGCATATAGCGAAATCCCACTTAGAATGAAATATTTCTCCGGTCTCTTGAATCGGCCTATAGTGACTAAAAGTTCGCTTATAACGAAATCCCATTTATAAAGAACTTCTTTGGTGGTCCCTTAAAATTCGTTATATAGCGTGGTTTCACTGTAGGGTAAGGAGGGGCAGCGCCGACCAGTTAACAGTCAATGATTTTTTTAAAGTTAATAAGATGTGGAATTGATCCATTTTTTTTTCATTTCGAGTCCTCCATTATTGTACATCATATTTCTATAAGTAACAATTACATGAATAAAAGAATGATTTAATAATTGAATTATTTCTGACAAGCTGTATTTCGTCGGCTTTGCCCCACACCGGAGGGCAAAGCCAACCGCAGCTTTTTATGAAAATCAAAACATCTGAAGAGTGGAAAACATGATGTTCCGCGTCTGTGGTATTTTATGTATTGGAAAAATTACCTTTAAACATATTCAGCAAGAAGAATAAGTTATTTTTAATAAAAATAGTGATAGCTGTGATATAACCTCTTATTAGTTGACATTCAACTAGAGACGGAGTACGCGCAAAGGTTTCTACCGTACCAATACAAAACACCCGCTCTACCGACCGGCTTGAAAATAATAATATATAATAGAGTTTCTTGCATGTAGCCCAGAAGATAAGTGGCTGTTCTACATTACCGATGACTTATCGACAAAACTTATGATACGTTTATAACCTAAGCACGTGTAAACTATTATTTTGGTCGGGCTTGCCCCACTGGTGAGGCCTTAATTATTTACGATATTAAATACACTTTGGACTTGTATTACGTTCAATTATTATAATGACATAATGTGATATTGTTTTATCTGTCAAAATATCAAATTTTCATACTGTAAGTATTGCCATTAACGTCGAAAACTTTACATTTCTGCCACCGAATCTTCCATTCTTTCGTTGTCAAAACTGTTTTCTGCATAATTTTTCTTTTACAACGTCAATTTTCAAGATTTCAGTAAGTAACGCTATCTCTATAATAAAATAGATTTATTTAATGCAAAGTAGAATGAAAATTGTTAAATAATAGCGATGTTATAAGCAAAGTTACCTTTGCCCCACCGGTCGGCGCTGCCCCTCCTTACCCTATATAATTTTTCTCTGCTATAAACTTTGATAAAATTTGTGCAAAACACCAAGATCATCATTATTTTTCAGGTAAAGATAGGGGTCTGGCTCACACCAATGTCATTGTAATTGTAAGCTCCTTAGCTTTCAGGATTCAGGTTCTAGTGGATGTCATTTTAATTGCATACACTTAATGACTGAAAATGGCGGAAAAGCGCATCTTATTTCTTTGACATATACAACTTTGGTAATTACCGTCAACCGGGGCTATGTGGCATGTAAGGGCTTCAAGGTAAAAAATATAGAGGCTTGCAAATAAGAATTATAAAACTTAAATTGCAATAGTTAGATTAAGCACTGTCTCAGCCCTAATTTTCTTCTCACATTTACCTTAAATAAATAACAATTTATAAGTTTTCCGTACAGATGTTTCAAGGCAATCTATCAATGAGGAATTTTTTACCCAGCAGGAGTGTCTGTAAGTGATAGAATGCGATGAAAGCGCAGTGAATTTCATCTCATCTTGACATTCGTGGGTTCCTTCTCTCGCGTTTTCATCTCGATGGAAACGGCTCGAAGGTGGGTAGCGGGTAGTATGGTTGGAAGCCAGAGTAATTAACGCGATCAATCAAATCGCAGAGGGTACGATAGGGCGGAAGAGATCGGGGTTAAGGGCGAAACTGAGCGGGAGGATCTTGTAGGTGTTGATGGCTGTAGCAGGATTGTCTGTAATGGTGGTGGTCGCGTCGAGCGCCGCAAGAGTTGCGGGTCGGTAATGTTGAGTAATGGTCAATACAAGTTGGACGTGGAACACGCCAGTGGCACATGCCGTTGCCCACACCTCAAGTCGCGCCACCCATTATAACCCCAGCCACCCCCCGGCTCTGCTTTGACCTCTCTCAACGCTTTTGCCACCACGAAAAGCAAAACGGCAAAACAATCTTCTGTGAAACCCCTGCCACCTGTGTCATACGACAGTTTACGGGTATTCGCGGAATCGTAAATTAATGCGCGGTTATTGACGCGATAAATTTCAGAATTTAATTCAAATCCTCCCCAGCTTGTCCCTCATCCTCGATTGCCGATTTCCCGCCTTTTGGTGTCTCCCTTGATACTTCGATTGCGTCGCCTTTTTCTCGTGCAAAGCAATACTTTTGCCCCCACTCTCTTTTCCTATTCACCCGCATACAAACAGCCCTTTTTCGTTCTTTAGACACGTCGATAACCCCGACAACGCGTGACAAAGAACGGATAGGATAACGTGCGGATTTATTACCCACGGGAATGGGAAAGCGAGAATCAAAGAAGAGAGAATCGAAGGGAAGAAGAGAGAAAATCTATAGCAAAATGTACGTGGGGGTAGAGCGGTTGGCTAATACAACAATTCTTGACGAGTTTAATATTTTAATCGATAATCTACGTGAATGAAGTTGAAATGCTTTTGTTCTAGGTGCAAAAGATTCTATCTCTAATTTCAAGAATTAAATGATGGAGCCTTTGTTATATTCTGATAAGAAGAGTGAGAAAATTAGTGGTGTGAGGGTTATATAACTTTAACTACATTCTAATTGTGAAATTTATTTTATTTTTGAAAGATATACAAGACGTATTGTGATTGAAATAGCGTGCAATAGCGGGGGAAAGTGACGCAACCTTCATTCTATAAATCGTTAGTTGCAAAACTCCATATTTATTTTACTAAAAAAAGTCAATATCGCATTCAGAAAAGCAGAATCAAGGAAGCGCCGCTTTCCCCCATATGCGGCGCTTAGTCCCAGTTTATGGTATGTGGAATTTAAAGTGCAAATTTCAGTAAGTTGCTCTTCACTTCTATTTACTGCAATCTGTATTGAATATTTTGATCACCGAGGATTATAAAAAATTCATTACTAGACCGAAAAACAAATTCAATACTTAAAATAATTACCTTTTGATGGTGAAAACTGTTTTGGGTATGTGATAAAAGCTTTTTAAAGTGCTTCATGATTGCTGTTGTATAAAACGAGCGAGAACGTGACATTTTATGGGTGTTATATTAGAAAATATTATAATGATATAACGTTAAAGTTATCCAGTTTAACGCAATTAATAATTGAGCATCAAAATATTTTATAAGTTACTAAAATATCATTCAAATTTAACAAACAATAAAGTTTAGCAAATAAAAGTTTTAAGTATTTAAAAGAAAATTATTATCAACCATTCATTTTAACTTAATCACGTTGTCTGAACTAAATTGACTTAAACCACTGAAATTATAAATCTGACCTGTAAAAGGGATATTTTCCACAAAAATTAAAAAGCTGTTTTTTATATTTTAGAATAAAAATGTTCCTGAAGAAAACAATTACAATTCTTTGCCTGACTAATTTTGTTTTCTTTTACTGAAATAGTTTCATGATATTAAGTGAAAGAATCTAATTTGGTTATGTTTCGCGGAATTTTATGTTAACTGTACAGAAGAGTTTAATATATTGCAAATATAAGTTTTCGAAGAGAACAAAGTGGAATAAAAAATAACAACAATGAGTTGAGAAATTTCCACTGTAAATTCAAATGGATTGGTAACAATATAAGTAGATTTGTCAGATTATAGTCAGACAAATATAAATGAATTAAAGCTCTTATGTTGGCTGAATAGAGTACATTTTCACTACTGAAGTGAGACATTTTTACTGCCAGTATTCATTATTTCAATGCATAAATCAACTTCAGTCAGAAAATATGTATTTAGAAATGGCGCTTATCTCCTTACTAAATATTTCGAAAAGAAGCCTTAAAGAGGCCACTCACGCAAATCCATAACGTAAAGACGATACGTGATTTGAAAATTCCAATCGCAGTTATGAAGGAAAAGAAATAGCGGATCGGGATAAGAAGTGAGAGAATTACCTAAAATTTGATGTGATTCTAGGTAAAATCTCCTTTAATCTAAAATAGCTTTAATTTCAGATTTCCCTTCATCTTACTAGTTATTTCTTATAACCTATTAATACTCATTACTTTTTACTCTTTTCAATTTTCGATCGAGTTTAGTGAAGTGCAAAAGAACTGGGTTCTTCCTTCTCCCTCGGGGGTAATTTTTCTTCATTGGGAGATCTTTTTAAGGATTCCGCAAGGGTACAACTTTTCTTCCAGTATCTAACAATTCTATGTGGTGGTCTATTTTGCCGGAAGAAATTGGAGTTAAAATAAAATTAAGTAGATTCACAGCTATTTTGTACCTAACGATATTAAAGGTTTTCCGGGCAACAATTGAATTTCAAAGTGTGAATGATAATTACGAGCAGTTATAAAGATAAAAACACGTGAATAACATCCAATTTAATTTAATTTGGAAACTCGGACTTTCAAAAGCTATATATGCTACAATCCATCTAACACGTATAGAAAAAGAATATGAGAATTGAAGCCGATAGAAGAATAGGACAAAGAGGAAGAGAAAGTATAAAGGAAAAGAGGGAGAAAGGGCAGCCCTTAGACTCTTACACTCAATCGGAAGCGATCAAAAGGAGCTGCCCAGGAAAAGAGGGTGCCGAGCCAAAGCCAGAATTGGCAAAATCGCGGATCGTCATGTCTGCACCCGTTCCAACATTGTTCAGATACCTATAGAACTCTCCGAAGTATGTAGCTATACTTTTCGTTTTCTAACCGACCAATAAGAAAGGACAACTCTGCTACCCTGATTCTAAAGTTTTTTCTCCTTATTTGCACCGGAAACCTAAACTCATTAATTATGCGCGAAAAAAAGCGCGTCAGCGGAAAATCTTTGTACCATGAAATATCGCAACTATGGCGGTTTATCGGATAAGCGACGAGGAGAAACCAGACAAGTTTGAAAATACCAAAAAGTTTGTACCACAGAGCTACTTCATCGTAAACTAATGAAGTTGCTCAGTAACTAAATGTCATGAATAAAAGCGTCATTTTTGCGAATGTCAGGGGAAAAAGTTACTGCGCAACAAAAGCGTTCACGTGATTTGAGAAAAATTTGGTTTAACTGATCCAACTAAATTTTTTGTTTGTTTCAAACAAATCTTTTGATAGATGGAGTATTTGGTTGATTCAACAAAAAAATTTTGTTGGGTCGAATAAATATTTTGTTGAATCAACAAATGTTTGTTTGATTCAACCAAACTTTTATGTATGTAGAAGAAAACTGTTCATTTGGTTCAAGAAATTTCTTCCTGAGTGCAGTAATTCTAATCTTATTAGCGAAAAGTTACGTTTGACTATCAGGAAAACAACCATATAGTGTTTTTTATTTCAAATCAAATTTGAATCAAATTAGATCGATTTATAGTATGCCTCAAGAGGACAAATTTTACAATTTTTCGTGTTTGCCCATTTCATCGCGCGCGAGTCGCAAGTTTGAACACACCTAGGGCGAGTTTCTGGCGTATTTTGCGTTTTAATTTTTTGTTAAAAGGAAAATTAATATACTTAAAGCTCTATCGGTTTCAAGAACTCGGTCTTTAATTCAGTATTCATTTAGTATAAAACAAGCATTTTCATTTATTACATTATTTTAGGATATATGGAATAATTAACATTCTACTTCTGATAATATTTTTCTATTAAAAAATTCGATTTTGTAGGTCTTTTTATAAATTACAATTTATTTTCTAGACTTCGGTTTCGTACCTCGCTTTGTTTGGCTAAAAATTTGAATTTTTGATTTGATAATTGTATTTTCAATGTTTAAAATGAAAATAGTAAGTTCTATTTGAAAATAGTAAGAAAATATATTGCGTAGGCCTTTTTAAAAGAAATAATTTGTTTTTTGGAGGAAAATTGAATTTTTCATTTTTTTAAAAGCATCATCGCGATTGAAACAAAAACTATACGTCTTCTCAGAAAATGTTCATAAGCAAAATTTATAGATCTTTTTGAGATGACTAACTTTTTCAAACATTTTTTATTTTTTCCAATAGCGTTATCATGATTAAAATAAAAACTATAAGTCTTATAAAAAATGGTTTTAATATAATTTGTAGATTTTTCAGGATAAACAATTTTCTTTTACATTCTTTTTGTATCACGCATAGTTTGGACAGAAAATTGAATGTTGAATTCTTTAAAAAGCATCTTTGATGGATAAAACCAGAACACTGACAAAAAGAAGACAAGACAATTATTTCCAGTATTTTAAAGATTTTTGTGTCCACTATAAATTTGTATTATTAACTTCAAAATAATGTATTCCACGCGATAACACTGTGGTTACTCTTTTATAGGTAATATGTTGCGTTATGTATTCAGCTCTCAGCTCCAGCCGTCTCCTTAAATCAAGATTGATAAGAAAAAGGATCATTTATTGGAAGTTATAAATAATCTTTTTCCTCAAATGTGCTTTTAGAGTGCCTTTTTTCTCAGGAAAAGGACATAAATTGAAACAAAATTTTTTAATAAATATTGTATATTTATTTAATTATTATTATTGTTTTAGTTTAGTATATTATGAGACTTTCTGAAGGATTTTGGAAGTTTTTGAATGCGTTTTTATCAAATGAAACCGTTTCAAATTCACACAAATCCGCTTGTGTTAACAGAAAATGAAAATAAACATCATTTTCGTTCTAAAATTTCTCTGCTCTAAAAATATGATTCTCGATCTCTAAAATTGGCATTTTTGTTCAATTTTTAGTGTGGAATATTGAACAAAATACTTCATGTCTTTTTTCAAAGTCCCATTTGAAAATTCATAGTTAAATTTTTACAACTTTTTAGCACCGATCCATATCTGATAAGGATACATTTTTATTTTGAAAAACAAGATCAACTTGATAACACCTAATTTTTAAAGAAGAATGCTAGATTTGTCATTGTGATGCTCGTAAGAAAAACTATAATTTTACGAAAACAGTAAAAGTTGAAAAATTATATATTGAAATTAAACAGGGTCTGCAGAAATGAACTCTTCCATTGAATACATTATTGAAAGATTTAGCAAATATTTGAAAACGACAAACATTCTGATATCACCTGCAGAGAAATCTAGTACGGTCATAAGAGCAAAAACAGAGTCAGCCTTGGTGCCGAGGTCGTAAGAACTAAGACAAAGGTAGTGAGCTAGCGGAATTCCGTAGGTTAAGCAAACGGATAAAATTTAGCCCTTGACAAACGCGCGCAGTTCGAGAGAATTTATGCGAGAGTGGGAAGGAGAGAATCTCGAGTTGGTTCTAAGAGGAAAGGAGAGTGAAAGAGCGATACGCGAGTAGGAAATGGGGAAGTGGTAGTAAGGAATGGGGGAGCCTTTAGGGGTGAGAGAGGAAACCGAGTTTGCTTACTTTTCGCTAAGTGCACTCCATCGAGCGCGAACTAATTGTTGGAACGACTGGAGTTTCGTCCGTTCTCAGAGAAACCTAAAAGTGGATTCCAATATCGATATATGTACCTATGTGTGTACATGGTACACTGAGTTTACAATACAAGAATCGCAGCTACGATATGACCCCAGCCCACGTTTGCATTTTCGTCGTATAAGCCGCTTATGAATGTCCCGTGGTATGACGCGACGCGCCACCAAAGCACCAACACCGGCGATTCCACTGGAACAATGGCAGCAACCACTCTATATCGATGGGTTAACTGCCTTTACGCCAGCGAGATTATTACCAAGATAAACGGAAAATTAACTGCAAAATGCTCAGTTTTATTGCCCTGGGTTACACGGTCATTTTAATAACGTATTTGTTGTGTATCAACTGCAGGAGATACGAACTACTTCAAAAGGTATACTTTTATTATAAAGAATGATACCGCAGTAATTGGTACATTTACCCTAGTTCTTGAATTAGTCCAAATTTTCAAATTTACTTTTCTGATTCGGATAAGGTTTATTCTCCTTTTTCGAAATCCGTTCCAAAATATGAAAGAAGCCAAAAAACCCAGATCAATGATTATGAATTTTCTAACAAATCAGAATGATGGAACAACATTAAAAAAAAGTGCAAAATTATAGAAATGGCGGAGAATAATAAAAGTGCTTTTTTTCTTTGGTCAACTTTTTCTAGGGAAACGATAAACTTTATAAAGCTGTAACAATCTCGATTGGTACTAAACTAATACATAGCGGTTTTAAAACAAGGCCACTCATGAGATCACATAGATTAAATTTTTCCGATGAATATAGCAAAGCTAAGACATTGATCTACATGTTACATATTTGGCATTACATTAATAATTATATATATATATATTTTTTTTTCCTATGGATTGATACATGTTATGCGCGTCACGATACCCGCTTTTCCCCTATGTTCTTCTATGAAACGACGCATTTCACCCACGAGAGAGTCAGCAACTACTGGGTGTGGAACCTGCCTGACTTGAAATGTATCCTGTGTAAGGGAAATAAATAATTTTCATCAGACATGATAAAGTTCAAAGCTGGCTGACCAAATAATACTTTTGACTAAAAAAAAACAATTATTGCTTTAGTAAAAGAAAACTACTTTAGTCATACAAGCTTTAGCTTATTTCGTATTTATTTTTATTCTCATTGCTAATGAGCAAGTATAATATTGTGAAAATCACTGAAATTTATTGGGGCTGACTAAAAGAGCTCGTTCTACTGAATATAACATGAATTATAAAGGGATGTAAAGGATTGAGAAAATATTTGCAGAATTTTCTGTTAATTATGCTTAATTATAAAAAATCGGATAAAAGTCATTCGCGAATTAATTTAGTTAGCTTCTGGTGCTGCATGCTGGTTATTTTGGCTCGATTCAGACTACTTCGTAAATTCTGTTTTAAAGTTCTGATAAAAGCTTCATAAAGTACGAAGCAACATTTTAGTAGTTAACTAACGATCTTATTATTCTTTAAAAATATAAGTCAGAAATAGTTTCTCGATGGCTCTGAAAAAATTTGATTTAACATAATATAGTTGATAAACTCTCCATTTTGAAATCTCCGTTAATACAATTTCCTGCTGGATAGTCGAGATGTATGTCGGTCATATTTTCAGTAAAAAGTAGTATTTTAACACTTTGCGTTACAACAATGAACCTTACCGAATTAAAGAGGATGGTTTAGTACATAAATAGTTCAATTTTAAGTTCTCAAATTTGAATTTTGGTGTGGTACAAAATCAAAAGGTGAGATGACGTGAAGAATTCTCCATTAGGCGCATGCTACAATAATCATTTTCAAAACTGAATTCCTCGGGAATTAATACCACTAGAGGATCTGAAATTTTTATAGAAAACATATTTCTTTTATAAAGAGTGAGTATTTTTATATCAGCTCTTTATGTTTATTTATCAAGTTTTTTTATTGCACTATTACAGGATACGGGGTGAAAGTAATAACCTATTTGTTATGTGACAGCTACAGGAGCTACGATATACATAAAAAGTATGCTTCGATTATAAAAAATGCATTCTAGGTCCAGTAAAAGCAGCTGAAATCTAGCGATGTTCTATTACAAAACAGTTCTATGATAATAAAGAGCTTTTATTTTACGCGTTTTGTTACTGAAACGAATGGGTAATTCTACTTCCCTTTTTACTCACACGTTTAGAGTTTATGGTGTATTAAAACATCAATGAAGAAGTTTATTTCATAATGGTGTTCACAAAATTATAAAATAAAAAAAAGAGAATCTAAAGGTATTTCGAAAGCGAAAGGTATTGATAGCTCAAGGTGGAGTTTGTTAAACATGATAATTTCAAAAGCGATTGTAAGAAAGAAAACTGGTGTGCATTTTCTGTGATGCAAGTATCTTATCCCCAAGAGTTTAAAAATATTCATCGATCGCGGTCTTTTGTGAGCATGAAAAAGAAAGGCGTAAGATACCGCAACATCTCTAAGATTTCCCAGGTCTCGAGATTCTGACCTCCCCTGTTGCAGAAAGAAGAAAGACCAAGGTTTCTCCATGTATCATACCAAGATAAAAGTTTATCATTCATTGCCGAGAAGCACTTTATCCTCGAGACTCTCATTCAGAAGAACCTTGGGCCACTGAGAAATTCTATTGTTGCATTTGGAAGCTCAGATGGAAACCCGTCAGTGTGCAGAAATAACAATATGCAAGCTGCCCAAGTATACTTCAAGAAAGCAGATTCTTCCAAATTAAAAGACAAACAAATGAAAAATACATTTTTTAAGATATCGCTCTCCAGAGGAACCTTTATAAATCCAAATATCTAGACTCATGTTTATCACTCGTGTCATTTTTGCCATCTCTTTCATTTTGAGGATTTCTTTCATTTTCCTGCTTGAGGGTTGCATTGTGTCTTGAAATTCGCACCTCTTTTTGTGGGAGCGTTGAATTTCGATCGGGACTTTCGCGGAAGAGTCAGCACTGCACGAGGTCGTTTTCTTAAGATTGAGAAGGCAGAAGAACAACAGGAGGATGAAAAGAAAAAGGGAAAAAGCAAAAGTGGCAGGGGGAGAAGACCAGGAATCCGCCGGAGAATAAAACAACGAAGATGTCCTCGATGGAAGTACCGAGTAAAAACATATGATAATAAAGCACACCGACGCTCTTTCTCTAGCTCAGCGTTGGCGATGGTGGTGGAGATGGTGGTGACGTCGATGGCAGTTCCTGGCGGAGCAAAACTTCCAGCCGAGTTGTAAATGCTGATTGCTCCCCTAACCCCCGCTCCTCACAGTCATGTCGTTCTTTTATACTACGATGAACGAAGAAAACCAACCAACCTACCACTTTTCTAACTCTTCTATCAAACGTTAACTAAATAACCTTTTACTCCCCCTTGTAATCGGTGAAACGCAAGACATAAGTGTATATTACTTCACTTTATCAATTTCTTCCAAGATGTCTGCTCTTGGAATTAAATTTTTTATTTGTAACACTTTTAGGCGAAAGAATCTATGACTATAAATTATTCTTCAGAATAAGATAACAGTAATTCTGAAGCTTTTGTTTTTGCTGAAAAGTTATTCAATTGATAGGAAACTCTATATCAATATAAAGTTATAAATTATAAATATTTTTTACAGATCAAATTGATGCCTTCATATTTAGTGCGGTTCAAAAATTATGGCCTGGCTGAAAAATATATTTTCTACTGGAAATATAAATTAATTGAATATCGCATAACTATAATATAAATTAAAAAGAATAAATTAAATAGAAATTAATTAATTAATTTCAAGTGCATAAAGCTGTAGTGATTAGAAAATACATGTATGTCTACACTTGAGAAATACTTTGTAACATTCTGCTTTTAATACATGTTGTTTCACTGCAAGTGATAATAAAAAACAAAAGTAAAAAGAGATAAAATAACAAGGACATTTTGTTTGACCAAAGTGGTGTTCATTCATTAAAATAACTTCATTTTTATGGAGAAGCGCATAATTTGTTTATACAATATTTTATAGGGTCTAATCAAAACATATTTTCTGTGCACTTATAGTAAACCTGAAACATTAACGGAAGTACACCTAAATAATAACAAACAGAACTTCTAACAATGAATGATGTTATTTCTAGTGGAAAAGGTACATTTACATCAGGCAATAATTTGATTTTTCTGCTGCATAATAATTCTTATATTGTGTGTCCTCTGACAACAATTGTTCTTTATCCGTAAATAAGAACAATATCTCCAAAAGGCAATTAGAATAAGTAGTAAAGACTGAATGTTTTTTACAACAAAGTTAATTTTCTTTATTGAAACTCTAATTTTTTTAAAGTGAAAAATATATTAATGTGTTCAGACAGCGCTCTATTTCATTTCAACTGAGAAATGTAGGTAATAAACATTATTTTGATTTATCACTGCTTCTTAAGTTGGTCTATATTATTAATATTTATACCGAAAACTACGATTTTCGTGGAATTATTAAAAGATAATTCTGAAAATATACCATGGCTGACCAACATATACTTTTACCACCAAAATATTTTATAGTATAAGCCACCTAAAATAAAACGAAATTTATGCTATTATTTTTGTACAGCCCTTTATTTGCTAGCGTAATTAGTATTTTTCAGTGAAAGAAGCCCAATTTAGTCAGATATCATGAAATGGGCATTTTCTTATAAATGATCATTAAAAGTTTTGCGTTTCTTAAAAAAAAACATATTGTTGATTAAGGACGAAATACTAAAATTACTATTGCTCATTTAAAAAATAAATTTAGAGGTATTTTGAAAATCTATTATTATTATTATGAAGTTTTGCAAATCTTACAGGTTACAGTAGAATGAAAATACAAATTTGAAAAGATCGAACCTATTTCAAATCAGTTAGGATCTACACTTCGTGTCGCAGAATCTCTCAGCTACGATGATATCTTACATTGTTTACGGAAAAAATTCTTAAATTACATTTTCATGAAAAAAAACTTCTTGTATTTTCAAACAGAATCTGAAAAGAAAATTTGAATATCTGAATTAGATCAAAAACAGGAGAATTTCTGTTTTTTAATAGACGTCAAAATACAAATACTTGTAACTTCGTAGACATTTTTTTTCTCAAATCGGAAAATACGTGTCGCCTAATTTTCTCCAAAAACCACATATTTCGTTGCTAACAGATTTTGCGACATTAAGTGTAGAGCAAGCTTGATTTTAAATGGATTTGAGCACATATGTAAAATCTTTGATATCATTCAAGCCGTTTAGGTATTATATCTGAATACTTGAATATTCTTTAATACGATTTGATCAAATATTTTTATATAATGTAATTTGACTCATTTGAACATCACGATACATCTGAAAATACTAACAAAATATTTAACAAAGTGTTTCTCATGTATGAAAGGCTCATAAATCTCAGAAAATTTTGTGAGTTACATAAAATTTTATGATTTTATTTGCGTATTGGGAATTAAAATTGTGTAAATATATTATTATATTTGCACACTCTATAAATATTTCTCCTTAAATGTTGGAAATTCGAAAAATATTGTATACAGAAAAAGAGTCTTGACACACCATTGAATCAGTGGTTATCATTTTTGTACTGTTTGACTTTTATACAGACATTTGATGCATTCTATCTTGAAAAAGGTTTCATAAGATGTTCATACGAAATGTATCCTATCCAATTTTAACATTACACAGTAAACACCAAGATATTCAAATGTTGCATATTATTCTGATTATCAATTTCAGAATCAAAATGATCCACTTTTGCGGATCTAAAATTAATTTTTACACTTCATTCATATCTGCCAGGTGACAGTTGTTATACTTCCGTGAAAAAATGAGAAAGAAGTAACTACATTTTAGATTTGGTCTTAAAATCGTCGTAGTTATAATTTTTTTGTTTTCCACGGCAGTATACTTTTTATTGAAAGTCGTTGGTTAGTCATGACCGAACCAAAAATTCAAAATTTGTATAAAAGCGTTGCATATCACTTTGGTGCACTTTGGGTACCAAATTGATTAAGAGGCATGTAATGTGTAGAAGAAATTAAAAGTATTTCTAAAAGATCTCTGCGTTCATTTGTTAACCTATTTTAGTGGTGAGGAAGGAAAAGTGTTGTTAAGTCAAAAAGGGAGAGAGATAATCTGACATAGGAAGTTAAAGTGTAAGAGAGTGAGACAGAGAAAGAGGGTGAGAGAAGGACAGGGGAGAGGAGCGCCATCCTCTCCTTCATGTGGCTTCGTTAAGAGGATTAGTGCTTTGAAGCTACGTCGACTGAAATCGAGGTAGATCGAGCGAGAAGGCGATGAACTCGGGTTGAGAACGCTTGCCACATCCCATAGGAGCGTACTTTGAATAACGACTCTTAAGATTTACTTATTAAACCTAAAGAGGGATAATGAAGTATTTCTACACCCTCGTTATTTCATACAAATATTTAGTAAAATGAGAACTTTAAACCTTACAAAAAAGCTGAATGGCACAAATAGCTGAATTTTTTTGTACGTGTAGACACTTTCTTTCTGATACATTGTATCTAAGAATTTCGAAACTTGTAAAAAAAAGTTTTACGTTTCGAGTAACGGAAATTTCATGTCGTTACATGAAACACACAATTACAAAACTTTTTTCCTAATTTAGAGTAAAGTTACAATTCCGTTAAAATTTCGTGATTCCATGAAAATTTTTGTGAATTTGAGGTGATGTTGCGTAAAAGTATGAGAAATTACGTAAAATTTTCCGTTAATTTTGTAACGTTTTAACTTTGCAAATTTCAGAATATTTCTAACAGTGTCTATTTAAAGAATATACAGTTACAGAACTTAGATTTCTCAGAAGAAAACTGGTAAAATTATGATTGTTGTTGATATTTTTTGATTAATTTAATTTCTTTACTAGTTTTGACGTTTCTGTTTTTTTTCTTATTCTTCTCCTTCGATTACACTGTTACTGTTACTGAGTAAAGTGAGAAGTAAACCTAATAAAAACAGAACAGAAAAAATCATAAGTTCCTCAATTCTGTTATTTAAAATCTAAATGATCTGATATTTCTGAATTTTGTGAATATATATTATTTTGGCTTCTTCAAGATATAAAACTAAGAGTGTTAAAAAAAGAATTGATATTTTGAAAAATTTATTTTATATTGTAAGAAATAAGTTTTTCCATATAAAGGAATAGTTTAGCGAGGATAAGGCTTACAGGATATCTTCCTCATATTACGATAAATCTAAGAAAAAAAATTAAGAAAGAAATCAAAGGTAGCCTTTCTCAGAAAATGCCCTTTTTAGTTTTTTCTAATTTAATTTAATTTTGAAAGAACATTTTTATTATTATTTTCATAATCTACCTACATTTTACGTAGCCCTGAATTCATGAAAAACATTTTTTGATGAAAAACAAAAAATACTTGTCTCATAGTTTGCCGTGAAAAAGAATATATTTCAGCCTCAAACAATTCCATCATATCATCAGGGTCAAACTGTCCGATTTCATATGGAATCGGTCATACATTAATTAGAAATCTGTAATTTGGAGTCATCAATCCCATTTCTTGTATGAAATCTTGAGATATTGAATTCTGCAATAATTGAATGAAAACCATCGAATCGTAAGATGTCCTCCTAGTGAGATTGAATAAATACTTAGACCTGCAAACTTGCTAAACTCAACTTGGCGAGCACTGCCGCCAGTACTTTGTCTATTCATGTTTCTCCCGCAATTTCTTCTTTTAGCTTTGAACCACAAATAGTTAGTGAGAATTGAATGTACAATAGAAACCACTGGCTATCCGGGTAGCTGTAGACTAACTTCCATTTTGGTCCTTCAATCCAATAACCTTTTGCCAGTTTATCGATCGCAGCGCACTATACTACAAAACTTAATGGTGTGGGGAAAGTATATTGAAAAGTGCGGATCACATTTTGTCCATCAATTTCCGCTTAAACTTCAAAAGTTACTACAACGAATCGCCTGAAGACGCGAAGATAAAAAGGAAATCTTCCACCTGATCTTTTACTACCCTCATTTACTGCTTCCATTTTCGTCATTATATTTCAAGAACGAGAGCAAAGTATCTTATAAGTTCAATGAGGTAACATTAGAGATTTAAATTTTTTGAAGCAGCAATTACAATTTTTTTTTAATTTTTGCTGCATAAAAAAGGGACAAAATTTCTATATTTTATTTCAGAATTTTTAAAATCTGGTTACTCAACGAAATTCAACGTCATCAAATTGAAATAAAAAAATTTTTTAAATATAATTCCATTTTGAATTGTTAACCAATTTCAAGTCAAGAAAGTATTGAAATTGATGAATTCTTGAAAAAAATTTCACGATAAAACAATGTATATTCAAAAAAAAAATTGAAAAGTTTTCTAATTTATAAATGCTAAAAGTTTCAAAAGTTGAAATATCTTCAATTTCAAAGCACTTCAATTTGAAAAGTTCTGAATTTAACACTTTTCGAAGTCTGAAAATCCGAATTAAAAAGCCCTCTTACTTAGGATTGATACATTTTCAAAATCTCAATTATAATTGAATTTTTTAAAACTTGTAACCAGTTGAATAATTGCATGAATATAACAATTACACAAACATGAATCGGAAGTTATTGATTAGACTATTACCTCAAATTGCAAATATTTCTGCTTTCAAATGATTCTGTACTCGTATTCCTTCAATTAACAAAGAATTCATTCTTTACGCTGCTGTGCAGACGATCAAGTTGAAACGAATCGAAGCTTGCTTTCTTCCTTAATGAGCTCTCCAATCAATTCCTTTTGAGCGTTATAAAAATTCCATTCAATATACTCCTGTCCATGCGGTGTTTATAAAACCTGCAGGAAGTTATAAAACCAGAGAAATGAACCTTCCTCGTATAAAAATAATATGTTCATTTTTATCCAGAGACTTGACATCTATTCTTTAAATTATTTGCAAAAAATATATATCAATATTGGCGGCAGCGAATCGTCGCCAAATAGACAAATACTTTGAATAGCCATACGTGAAAATTATCTGCCATGAACTACGTAGTGCGAATAAGAAAAAAACCGCTGCCGGGTCACCGGAAACCGTTATCTTTAACAAAAATGATTTTGCACACTGAAAGTGGAATATCACGGTTAATTTATGAGATATCTCAGCCAAAATTGGTGGTTATATATAATTCCCCAAAGTAAAACAATTCTGTAAGTTTGGAAAATAGCAATTCAAAATTGTCTTCTGCAAGCTACAGTTCTATTACAATGGTCATAAAACTTATTTTGCGATTCTATATATTAATCGGGACAAAATAAATTTGCGATTGCATCTGTTAAAAAGTTTTTACATTCTCATCATAATGAGAAAGTATTGGTTTTATGTGAAAAATGACTTTCGCGGATTCCATCAAATGTCGACGTTTTGAGGCCCCCTGAGTCAGAAAAAATGGTTTTTACGTCGGTGTCTGTCTGTCTGTCGTTGTCGTTGTCGTTGTCGT
>CAKNYM010050280.1:182918-418629 GCA_932195095.1 Andricus curvator
AAGAACTAGGACATGATTACTTAAACTGGATGGAGAATGCACAAGACGTGTGGCGGTCTCGGGTAGATGAGGCAATGAACTTTCGAGTTCGAACTGCTAATCTATGATAATAATAATAGGATTTAAATCTAATTATTTTGGTTCTAAAATACCAATTTCAGGTGAAAGACACCAACATAACGTAAACTTGTAAAAAAAATGTAAATATTCTTTCAAATAAATTGAATTTTATAAAAAATTACTAATAATTTCCGACGAATAACACTGACATAACATAATAGAAAATTGTTTCCAATTGTAAATCTTCTTTAAAATCAAATCATTTCTGTTTAAAATAACCAATTTCATGTAAAAGAAATTCATATAACCTGAAACTGTTCAAAAATGGTGAACCTGCTAAAATACTGTCATTTGGTGTAAAATGCCAACACAACCAAAGATTGTTACAGAGTTGTGAATCTTCTTAAGAGTCTAATTTAATAAATATTAAAAATATCAATTTCCGACAGAAAACACTAACATAATCCAAAACTGAAAGAAGATTCTACATCTTGCTCAAAGCATAGTTATTTTTATATAAAAATATCAATTTTCGATGTAAGTCGCTAAGATAACCTAAAATTGTCGGAGAATTGCGAATCTTGGTGATAATTTTTCTTTCAAAATGATAATTTTCTGTGTAAAAACTAACACAACGTAACATTTTTAGAAATTTTAAGTCCTTGAAAATTTATTATTTCAGATTAAGATTCTTTTTTGAGCATACTAATTTCCAGTAGAAACACAACTAATTCTGAATTCGAATGCGATTTCGTATGATTATTTTACTAATTTTAAATATAACACACCTTCAAATAATGAAAAGCCAATCAAGTTTTCAACAACAATGATTTCAAGATTTTCGAAATATTTTGTTTCAATACTTTTTTCAGATAGATAATATTTTGTCAATATTTTAAAAGGCTAGATTTTGATGATATTTAGGAACAAAATCAGAGCTTGAAGATTTCTAATCATTTCCAAAGATTCTCCGAGTCACGTCAAAAAATTCTACGGAATTTCCATGGAATTTATGGAATGCTTTTCATGAACTTCACGTAGAAGTTCTGAGTAAATTATAGAGGACATTTGTCTAATTTCAGGTGGGCCTGCCAGCAGTGCATTCCCCTAGAATTACCGTATAATTTCTCAAGAATTTCTATAGAATTTCTGTACAAATTTCGTAGAATTCACTTCAGAATTGGAAAATATTAAAAAACTTCTTTCAGTTCTCAATGTGAAATAAATTAGATAACTGAATGCCTAAACTTTAGATAAATACAAAACTTTTTCCTAAATTTGAAACGCCTTATTCTTGTCTAATTTGATGTCTAACGTGAACTTCTGGAACTAGAAATACTGTATTATAAGTTCTTTCCTGCCATCAAAAGAGAGGAACTCAATTGTGCTTGAGCAAAAATAAAAAACGGGGCTGTTTTAAGTGATTCGATTAAATTTATTGGCCATTTGGACGGACAGGTTTCAAAATCAGGCAAGTAGTTGGTACCGTATAAAAGCGGACCTTGAGATAGATTCTGGGCTAGCCAGCATTGTTTGGTCGCAGCAGGATTTGGTCCGGTGGCCCAATCAGTCCTGGGTCGTCTGATTTAATGCGCTATTTTATTAGAAATCTATAAAACCATCGAGATTACGGGAGGAAAGGTTTATAGCCTCTTTTCTCTTGGTTCCCTCCCCACTTTGCGACCATAGTCCTTCGTCATTTTTACCATAAGGGCACCGGTCATTCAGCCGGTACCGTTCGTTTCTCCTACCCTTCCTATCTCTTAACCACCACTCGAAGTAGCCGTAAAAAAGCCCCGACACCAAGTTAATTTATGCACGGGCACTTTATTGGGTCAATCCTCAGCTCGATCTCTCTGGAAATCGGAACTTCTGATGCGGCAGGAATGCCGACGAGAAAACTCAAAGAGAAAGAAAAATAGGTTCCTGCTCGGTCGTAAAGAAAGTTCTGAACTTAAGTGTAATTTTAGGTCCGGATTTGAAGAAAGTGACGGAAATGTGATTGCAACCAGAAAAATACCGCTGCGAAGTACTCTGGGTATACTTACTATGGGCACATTTATTTGTGCTAATTTTTTGAGCACTTTGCTTCCTCATGGATATCAAATAAATTTGTTTCCTCATAGAGAAGGTTTCTTTTTAACGGAAAATCTTATCTTCATAAAATCAGAGAGACCATCGAAACGTCAATTAGTGTGTTCTTTTGTAACGAACAACTTTTTCACTTACTGTCGTTTGATATTCCAAATGTGAAAAATATTTTGTTCATATAAAAAATGTAAACACTTATTTTAAACTTTATAAGTCGCTAGTGATTGAACATGAAAACTCGTCGAAGGTTCGTCAGTAAGTCAATCGATGCGTCTCGAAAATGTTAACAAATACATCATAGCACTGTCGTACTTCTAATATTGAAGGAGTTTTCCTCATATAAGCAATATAAAAAATACATTTTAAAAACGTAAGCATAAGTATTCCTAGATCATGAGAGGCCATGGAAGGTTTTTTCAAATGTCATTCGACGCGTCTCGGAGACGCGAAGAATATATCAGATATAGTACTGTGGTGTTTCTAATATCAACGAAGCTTTTCTCATATAAACAAAATAAATAATTCATTTGAAATCACATAAATCCGTACTGATAGGTCATAAAAAATTCTCCAATAGGTCAATCAATGCATCTCGAAGACTCGAACAAATACGTCAGATATAGTATTGATGCATTTTAAATACCAAACAAGTTTTTCTGATATCAACAAGTTACACATTTTTCTTCTTCAAGTTTTTAAACGCAAAATTGAGCCAACTCTAACTGGAAAATCTAGATCAAAATTCTATCGGATCTGGACATCAACCGGAGCTAAAATTCGTCAGATGTGGACATTTTCTTAAACTGCATTTTCGAGTTCCTGGAGACAAATTTTATCAAAATATGTTAAAAAAGTAGATTGGAAAATTTACATAATAACAGACCTCCTTCTATGAGGAAACAATAGATTTTAAATTATCACGGGATTTTTTTAAAATACGCTTTCAAGGTATATCAATTTGGTACAATAGTTTTGATCATAAACCTTAGTTTCGAAAAATCTGTAAGCATAATCTTGCGAATATTCGCGGTTAACTTTTCTTTTGAGTATTTATAAGGATTTGGATTCACATAAACTACTTTTCAATGCAGTTCAATTCTCTTCTAATTAGGTTAACATCAATTGCATTTACTGTCATTCAATCTGAGTTAGGTTAAATCAACTTTGAATTTAGTAAAATTAACATTAAATACACTTACATCCAGATTTTTTCACCACCATAATCCAGTTAGATTAAGCTGATTTTATTTTAGTTTAATTTATATGATCGCAAGAAATGGGTTGAGTTTAGTTTAACTGACTCTAATATACTTGAATCACTTGAATTCAATTTAAATTCAACCTCTTTAATTAGAACTTACTTGAATACAGTTTGATTTGCTCAAATCAGTTAAATAAGATTTAATTTAGTTCAATTTACTTGGATTCTCTTCAGTTCTCCTTGAATTCATTTTGAAGTCACCGGAATCCAGCTTAAATAACAATGTATGTATACCATTAAGCCATTTCCCTTTCGGGGTAGGCGTGACACTACCCGATTCGGGTAGTGTTTCTAGGTTGATAACTTGTAGTAAATAACTACAAGTGTGGGCTCACCACACCCACGATGTGCCAACAGCACTCAGTTTTCTCGAATGGTCACCCATCCAAGTGCTAACCGCGCCCAACGCAGCTTAACTTCAGTGATCTGAAGAGAACTGGGTTTTTCAGCGTGGTATGGCTGTTGGTAATCAATAATAATAATCTGTTGGTAACAATAATTTATCTTAAATTTATTTACATCAATTCGCAGAGAATTTCGTCGTTTTCACCTGGAATTCAGTGCAGCTTGCCTGAATGTGTATTAAATTTCACCTGAATTAATCTTAGCTCACCTGGAGTCGAATAAACAAAATTCAATTTTTTTAAATTACAATTCACCTCAAATCGTTGTAATTCGTTAAATTCTTTCCAATTATACCAAAAATGTTTACTACCGAAATTTTTAAATCTGAAATTTTAAAACCTGAATTTTAAGATTCCCGAAATCATCAAATACCCGAAAATATTAAATTGCCGAATTTTGAAATTCCCACATAAAAACCTCATGTATACTTTTTCTGCTAGAATAATTTTCTATTTTACATGGTCGAATTACTTTCAAATCTTCTTTATTTTTTCGGAAATTTGAAAACTCGGCAATTTGCTACTTTTGGGAATTTGAAAATTCAGAAATTTACTATTTAAAAATGATTTCACTTCGCTTAAATTAATTTAACGTTACGTTGAATGAAATTAAGTATATTGCAAGACTTTTTTAATTCACTTGAATTTGCTTTGAATGATCACGGTGAGCCTCAACTAACTTTCACCTCAAGAAGATATTACAAGAAGTTTTTTTGCGGAATATTATTCTTACCGTAGTATGTGCATATTTTGCGCAAAAAATAAAATAATCGTGTGAGCACTTTTTTCCAATATATAACATTTTTATTAGAAAAAGAAATTATTAAAAAAACTTTTTCAAAGCAGGGATTGATTAAAATTAAATATAGAATTATATCACTGGACTTTTTTCACCCAATTTTCTCCTCGGATGATTTTCGGATATTTCTGATATGCAGTTAAAAAAATCGTGGGAGCGCTTTTTATAAAAAACCATTTTCATTGTTATTTTTTTAAATTCCTGAGTTTCAAATATAATAAGCTTCTTTTTGCTGAAAAGCTGAGTAAAAAATTATCATAAAATTATGTTTTAAAATGAGAACTGTAGATTATACAGAGGTTTTTGTATATTTAAAAAAACCCTTTTATCACAGCAAAAGTTGTTAAAACATTTCCGTATTCACCGATTCATTTCAGATGATAATTAAAGGATGTTGGCATAATTTAAAAAATAAAAAATAAAATAAATAAAAGCTTAAAATCTTGAAAAAAAGGTTTCGGAAAATAATTTTGTATCGGAAAGTTTTTTTTTGTTTGAAAAGTACTTTTATGATAACATAAAACAGTATCCAATGAATATAATCTAACTTCAAGGATCTTTTGGCTAAAGTTGGTTGAGGCTCACAAGTGAAGTGATATGAATAAAAAAAATGAATTTGATTCCATTGAATTTATTAAATAATCTTGAATTAATTTGAATTTTTTTAATTCACCTTGCGTTCAGTTGATTAAGTTTACCTCAAATCGATTCGCACTAAATTAGTACATAATTTACTTGAAATTATTCGAATTTACTTTAACTCAATTACATTCGGTTATAATTAGCTCACTTCTATTAATTGATGTAAATACAGTGGAATTTGGTGCAAGTTGATTTTAATTTTGTCGAAAACATTCAAGTTAATTTCACTTCATCTTTAATTTAGTTAAATTAATTCGCCGAGAATTCCATTTAAAAGTTTGAATTCTAAGTTTTTGAAAGAATCGAATTGATAATACATTTTTTGTAGAAAAATCAGCCAATACAAACTATTGTATGTGCTATAAAGAAATAAAATACATCACCTGGAAATTTTAATATGAATTCCAGGACAGATTTTCTGTAGAAAATGATTGTATATACGACACCTTGAGCTTGAGTTTCGACGACGAGAGCATTCGGTCATCGAATATCCAAGCTCAATATCTGTCTGCTTGAACGCAGTCTATTCACCTCGGTCTCGCGATTGTTTTGCAGTTTTAATATCCAAGATGGTGAATGCAATGGCAGTAAGGGAGGGTTGCATTTTAATCCCTCGATCCTGTTTCAGCAACAGCTATATAGATACATCTATCGCGAGAACTCAGGTCTCCATTACAGAGTGATCAAAGAATATTGAATATGAATTTTATCCAACGGACTTAACTACTCGGTCCTATTGCTTGCTTTCTTTCTTCTCTTTTCCCTTTTTCACTTTTCTCTCGCTTTCATTTCCGAGATCTTTTTTTTCAAAGAAGACTACGGATCACCGTAGAAAATGCTCTTCGATTGAAATGGGTTTCGTAATTGAAATGAAAGTAAAATAAACCTCAGAATGTTGCACAAAGGTATTAGAAGTTCAATTCAGAAGAATTCATTAATTATAAAAGGATTGCTTTATTTATAACACATTCTGTTTTCAGAAATAAAAATATTAGGAAACATACATTTGCGTCGAAAATGGATTAAAGTTCGATGCTTCTTTCCTTGAAGTAAAATTTTTCGAACTCTTGTTTCTCCACATAACTCTTCTAGAAATAATTTCCTCTCTGATATATGATATATTATGATTAAATTATGATATATTGGTAATTTTTCATATAATGGTCGCTTTTGCTTCCTTGTGATATATATTTTGCAAGTTTTTTTTTTCAATTGTCTCAAAATTTAGTATTTTTGTTCATTTTGATTTTCCTTGTTGACCTCTTGCAAGTTGCTAATTTTGTGAAGGATTTTCGAGACCAAAGTTAAAAAAATAAAAATTCTGACTCATATTTTGAAATCTGTCTAAGTCATCTGTGTATGAATCAACGGTGAGTATTAAAAGATTTACCTCTAAACTAATATAAAACATATTACGGTTCTTCGCATTTCTATTTTGTGTGATGCATACACTGCAGGTAAATAAGACACTTTTCATGTAAATATTTCAAATTTAATCTAACATATCTTTAGAGGAAGTGATAGTTAATGATATTTTCAAAACAGTTTTTACCTTAACCTCTAAATAAGTAGAGCCAGTGTTTTGTTGTTGTTTGTTATTCCACGACGTGCAATCGCAAGTCTTAGAATCAATATTTAAGAGATTATAAGAATTTCCAAAAAATAAATCAAGGCTGTCATGTTTATTATTTTCAATTGAATGTTTTTTTTATGCAAATCTTTAAAAGTGAATAAATTTCAATGTTACATCTTCAAAATTTATCCAATTTCATTTTTAAATCTTCAAAATTGAACTATTCCAAAAAAGCATTGAAAATGGCATCACTTTATATTACACATTAAATGTTGAAGCCTTAAATTAAAAATCTTGAAAAGTGAAGAATTTTTAATTTTTTATCTTGAAAATTGCACCATTAAAAAAAACATTCGAAATTACATGCTTTCAAAATATAAATCGTGAAAAACAATTAATTTTCAATTCTAAAAATATTTTTGAAATTCAAGAATCTCCAATTGTATCTTTTCAAAATTGTAGAACTTTAACTTGCGAATCTTTAAAATTAAAAAATTGAAGATTTTTAAATTTTGAAAATTTAGAATTGAAAATCATGCAAATTTTAAGTTTTACGATTATAAATTCTGTAATTTTTATGATTTATGTATATTCAAAATTTCTTCAATTTGGTAGTTCAGTATTGAGCAATCTTGACTCTTGCGAAAATTTAAGAATTTTTCTTTATGCATCTTTAAAATTGAATATTTTTCAACTTTAAATGTTTAAAACGGAACTATTCCAAAAATGAATCTTCAATTGTAAATATTAAAAATTAAAGAATTTTAAATCGCAAATAGTTGAAATTGAAGAGGTTTTGATTGCAAATCTTGAAAATTGAACTATAAAAAAAAAATTAGAATTACATACCTTTGAAGTATAAATCTTGAAAATTGAATAATTTTCAATTCCATATTTTCAAAATTCAAGAATTTTCAATTGTATAGTTTCTTCCAAATTGTAGAATTATGAACTGTAAATCCTTAAAATTGAAGAGTGTTTAACTTTGAAAATTTACCATTATAAATTATACATTTTTTTAATTTAATAAATTTTAATTTTAAATCACCAAAGTAATTATTCTTCGATCCGTCATTCACATATTAAATCAACAATTCTTAATTTAGAAATTCTGTTACTATATTTGAATCGAGCGACCCCAAAAACCTTAGTATATCCTTTTTCATAAAATTGAGAGCATTTTCGAATTTTTAATTAGCCATATTGGATTAGCCAACTTGAGTTTGAAGATTCGGTCATAAAATTCGGATTCAGCAACTCCAAAAACTTTAGAATACTCATAGAAATTGGATCACTAATGCATATTCTAAAAAAATTACCGATGAGTTTTTCAAAAATTTGTTTAAAAAAACATGAAAGAAAAATTTTTAGGCTCAAATACTTTTAAATTTGCTCAGTCTATCACCAATTAATATTTTGGATCAAAAGAACACATATTTTAAAATACTTTTGCAAGAAAATGGTTCCTAGAAAAAGTGATCACGATGCACGAGATATGGATATTTTGCGGAAAATAAGCATTTCGCGGGAAAGTGAGGAATTTAGATTTTGCTTCACTTTGAACTTGAATTGTATTTGGGGTACTAAATAACGATGCTAAGTTGTAGTTTGAAATTGTTCAAATTTTTAAGGATATTTGCATTAACAATTTTAAGCGACTTTTCTATTTTTATTATAACTCAGTTGTTAATAACGATTAAGAACAATGTTTTAGACAGTTCTAATGTGAAAATTATTTAAATTTTAGAAAAAAAGATATGTTAACTTTTTCATTTGTTTATTGAAAAATAAAATTTATTTTTCATTCTAATACCTGTTACTTGCGATATATTTTTTTTCAAAAAATCGTAAATACGCTTTAGCATGTCTTAAAGTGCATCATTTTCAAGTTCAAAATTTTTATTGCGGCACCCCACAGATTGGTTCCATTGGTTGTAAAAAAAATCCTGCGAAGTTTTATGTCGATCAAATAAGGAGAAAGGGTGCCCCAGGCTCTCAAATATTCAAATAATCATTTATATGCACTTTAATGCATTTTAATTTTATTCGATATCTTCTAAAATAGATTTTTCTACATATAAATAATTATTTAAATATCGACTCTTTCATTCCATACTGCTCCACGTCGCGTCGATATTCAAGAGTCCGGGGACGTTATTTCCCTGAATCCGATCGAGCTGAAACTTTACAAAAATTCTTTTTTCACCAAATGGAACCAATCTGGAGGGTGCCGCAAGAAGAATTCCAACTTGAAAATGAGGGCCAACATAGTACCACATATTGGTGAAGCACTTTAGGACATATCATAGCGTATTTATCATGTTTGTTATAAAAAATAGCTCTCGAAGAACAAGGTTTTAAACAGCTATTTTGCACCCCAAACACTATTTATAGTTCAAGGAAGAACAAAATTTGAGACATGACCCCTAACTCTCCCAAGAAATGCACCAATATCAGACTTCTGTTTTTAATGTTTCCCCAACTAGAGCTGACAGCTGAAATGAAAACGATAAATTGTGATTTAAAATTCAAACAGTAATTTCAATTCTAAACTAAGTTTTGTATTCTCTGAGTATTAAGATCGAGGTTTCGCCTAGTGATGAGAACTCGCAACTGAACTGTCACGAGCGGTCTGAGTTCAATTACTTTTGCAACGAGTTCTGTTATAGTTTCAAGTTTACTTTTACTTTCATTCATCGTTTACTTCAACCCCGATCTCGTAGACTGTATATTTTCTTACGCTATTCTCAAGAGGTCGTGTCTCGGAGCATATTATATCCTTATTCTATTCTACATTCAGGAAAAGCACCGCAGGGTGTTAGACTGTAACTGCGTGACAGCAAGCTCGATGGCAGCAGTGAAATCGTTTCAGAGTGACGAGGGTTTTCATTGGGGACGTGCGCTGGGGTTGATTCGACTTACTGTGTCTATCTTCACCGTACTTGGAACAAAACCGTTAAAGTAATAAAACGCCAGAAGGAGCAAAACTTCCTCCAGATTCGTACGTACTCATAAAAGTTAATGCGAGAACTTTACATTTTTTCAAATCTGCACAAAGTTGGCGGGTCATTATTTTTTTAAAATTACATCTTCAAAAAAGTCACAAGTGCTCTTTAATAAGACCTGTATGAAAATAAGCTTTTATTGACAGAAGTCTTTTTCTTAGAAAACTCTAAATTATGCATTTTTGATTCACCTTGAAACTCTCGAAAATCCTCTCTGCGAAAACTTTGCGAATTGTTTCTGAAGTTACAAATCTCATATCAGAAATTCAGAAACTTTTGCCATTCTAGAAAGTTGCTCATTCTCAGACAGAATTTTAATGAATTGTTTATCTATTATGACATTAATCTGCTAACTCAAGATTTTTTCTAAATATGAAATTTCAACCTAAGTGAACAGATTTTTTATTTCCAAATTCTTAATAATAAATTAATCTTACCACAACCTTGAAGCTGATTGTGTAGTGCCATATTGAAAACTTACCTGAAACAGAAAAAAATATTCTTTGATTAAATATTCTTTATGAAAAGATAAGATTTTTTCAAATTTGAATCTCGACAAGTATTGACTGAGTTGTTCTTATACATTTCTATATGCCCAAAAAAATTATATTTAGCAAATTTGAGCCGAATTGGTTGATATTTAGGGTTTCCGCAAAGACTACAAAGTTGCTCATTCTTTTAACATGGGAAAAAGTCAGCTTTTTGTAAATCTAATATATAATCGCAATGATATATCACAAATAATTCCCTGTTTTAGTATATTGTTTAGAATTCGTTAAAAAATAAGAAACAATTAATCCTAAAGGTTAAGGTCGATTTGGGTGATGCTTTAATTAGTCTTCAATTGTTTAAACTATTTTAATTTTTATACCTAAGTCGTGAAATGAATGTATCTTCTAGTCGTTATGGATTCTTTAATCAATGATACAAATAAAATAATTCGTTAAAATAATTTTACAATTATTTGAAAATATGTGCTTGTTGAAGTATATACGCAGTTTACCTAAAAAGATAATAAGAAACATTTCATTCAAACAAATTTTCGACCTTTTGATTATTTTTTAGTACTAGTTTGTTTTCTAAGAATACTCGTAAATGTTTACCTAAATCTGAATTATCAAAACAATTTTATTTCGTTTACATATTTTACTTTTTGCCATTTTTTCGGAAGATTAATATATTTTTAGGTACTATTTTATTTTTTGAGAATACTCTCAAATGTTTAAACAAATTGACATTCTTAAAAAAATTTATTAGGAGCGTTTCTGCAAAACAAAAAGATAACTCATACCAATTAAATCTGTGGAAAATGGAAGAAAAATGCAATTTGTTCTCTTTACCGATAAAGACACACAGAATCAATATTAGAAAATGCATTGTTTAAATAATCGAAATTTGTTTAAATATATACAAGTAATCTTAGAAAACAAACTAATACTGAAAAGTATTCATATCTGTCTAAAATTTTGTGAGATAAAATGTTTTTCCTGAAAGAAACAAAAGTTTCATCAAATAAAAATGATTACACAATTGAAAATAATTAAAAATATGACTAGGTCTTCTCAAATTAACAATTAATGATTATTTATGAAAAAAAACTTTCAAAAAGCGGTTATAAAAATCAAATGTTACGTAAAATTCTAATTTGTCACTTATAGGTTTTTTTACCGCGGACCCATTTAAAGTCATTCACCCCAAAATTTATTATTGATTCTTATTCTCTGACAAATACTGAACAATATACTGAAACACGAAATTATTTGTAATATATCGTTGCGATTGAATATTAGGTTTACATAAGGTTGACTTTTTCCCACGTTAATTCAATGGGAAACTTTACGGTCTTTGCGCCACCTCTCAATATTAACCGATTTGGCTTAAATTTGGAAATTTGTTTTTTTGGCATTCGAACAAAACTTGGGAGGGGGGGGGGGGGGTGAAAGCAAAGAAATTCAGAAATTCGAATATAAGGGCCACCCTAATGCACAATACAAATAAGTACACGACTGTTCCTCTTTTTCTAATTTCTCGCTTAATCAAAACTTATAAAATTCCCCCAATTTTTGCTCCTTGTCATTTTGAAAACTTTCACTTAATTTCAATAATAATAAAAAGACAATATCACGCTCTCATTCTTTCTAGTCCCATATTTATTTTCATATATTATAATATAATGAAAAAAGTATAATGGAATAATAAGTAAGTTAGGAACAGGGCTCTCGGTTATTCCATTTCCTGATAGCCCCTTTCTTATTAAAATTCACATTTCTTGGGTGGGTATATCACATGAAAAGCTCACCCGCAGAGCTTAATTTGAAAAGGCGGATGCTTCTTCGTCCTTTTCTTAAAATACAATACATTGAGACTACTATCATATTTTATATTAGATTTATCAAAATTTATGTTATATCTATTTAATATTTTTATTTATTTGTAATTTTGTTAGTTTTACGGTGTTGTCTAGATCTTTAAGAGTAATTGTAATTGATTCCAGTTGTTTTCCTCAGCATGGTCTTAAATCAATATCTTTTTCAATACTGATGTTTTGTTTAAAGTTGTGAAAAACTTTTTCTCTTGCTCCGCTGTGTTCTGAACCCAGGTCTTCAGATTGGTGTTCTGTGTGCTCTAACCCACTAGGCTGCGAAAAAGATGGGATTCATTTCACACGAACTCTTACAAGCGGATGTCATCTTAACACTTTATTCTTTTATGAACAATTTCGAAGATATTTCAATTTTTTTTGTGTTATGATGTTAAACGTATATTTATTTGAGGTGTAAATTTATAAAGTCAATTTTCAAAGATTTTCCTAAAAAATCTTGAATTTTACTTCAATATAATGAGAAAATGACTTTTGTAACATGTAATTTGACGAGAGCACGGTCTGGTTAGATGGAGGATCAGGAAGTAATCCCAAAGATTATTCTCGCTGGTCTGAGCCAAAATATATGTTCAAATGACCCTTCCATTCCCAACACCACTAGCAAAGGCTTCTCCTTTTCTGACTCCAACGATTAGGTTCCACATGACACGTTTTCATGCTTCCATAAAGTCCTTCAAATAAAATGAGATTTATTCAAGGAGAAATTCACAAAATAAATTTGGAAGTAAAGTATTATCAAAAATGCAATTCAATAAATGGAATGCAGTTTGGTTATTCGGAAACTGCTTCTAAGAAATTAACTCCACTGGAGCTGCTAGAAATAATAATTGACGACCTGGTTTCCTAATAAATAAACCGAAAGGATTATTTAAAAGTTGACGAATATGCAGCAAAATATGATATGTGTATTTGGCTACCTTCGTTCATATAAATTAATTGTCAATAATGAAAAACTTAATTCTCTTTAAATTTACCACCATATTGAGTAATAGGGAGTTTAATTGGTTTCATTTTTCATCTGATTTTGTATTAATCCTTATTTGCAGAAATCTATGGAGCGTACAAAATGAAATTCTGTTAGGAAATGAAAAAACAACACTGACGAAAACTGCATAAGTGCAAATTCACATGAATCTAACACCTTCTATGATAAATTATGAGAATGTAAAGATGCGAGTATGTAACCTTTTTAGCTTTATTGAAGCAATAAGAAGGAATTATTGTAGAACTTGTGAATACGCTACGTCACTTCTACCAACATAACATATTCACAAGTTACTGGTTCAAAATCCACTTAACCTTACTCAATTTACATTCGAACAGAAACCCATGAAATTTGATAAAAGACAACTCGGCTCTGATACCTAAATGTCATTGAAAATAATCAAAATATGTCCTATAACAAAGTATATCAACATGTGCTCATCGTCTGAACAAAGATCCCAACATTCCAATAATATTTCTACCGAGGCTTTGAATGTTTAGTTTAAATTATCAAGTTGCACCATTTTTGTTTTTAATTTAGTGTATAGGAAAACGTACAAAAATTAAAGTTAGGTATATTTTCTAACCGAGCAAACAAGTTTTAAATTTGTAGTATAAAATATGATTATCGCATTCTCAAGACTGTAATCTTATACTACACTGTCAGAAATGTCTTAAAGGAAAATTTTTGACAAATTCTACAGAGTGTAACATGTCAAAAGTTTCGCTTTTATTCCTGAAGACTTTACTTTATTTCTGGATTTCATATCGCCTTATCTTTAAAATGTCTTTTTTTTAATTTATAGGAATTATAGTGACTTTTATGTCACAATGGAAATATCAGCATACTGCTCGAAGAGTTGAAGACGTACCAGCTAAACTAACATGTGACGTCACAGCATTTAAACTGTTACCTACACATAATATCTCAAAATCTGCAAATATTGATCTAAATGTGGATCAAAGCTTTGTATAATTGAAAAACGAAATTCACATATACGTACGAAAATATGTTATACTTGTGATTTTCAATGTAGTAGTTACGTAGTTTTCAACAATTTTTTCATTGTGCAACAGTCCAATTTTGGATAAAAATTGGAAACCCAAACCCTGGTTTTTAATGTGTAGTTTGAAGTCTTTTTTGCCTCATGTATTACACAACACAAAAGAATCTTATGAAAAATTATCATCAATGAGCAGAGATTATTTTAATGTAAAATATTGAAGCCAAAAATAAATAACTAGCTTTTGAAAACAAAATTTGTTCAGTGCTTAAATTAATTACGTGTTAAATCCGTTAGGCAACAATTAAAAATCAAAAAACCACATGTCATAGGTAGGGGTATTATTTTTGGAAGATAGTGAATAAGCTTTTTGATGCTTCATACCCATACATTTATTTAACTGGATACAAGTATATCAATTCGAAGTACATCAGAATTTATTCGAAACCAGATTGAAGTATTAGAAACTGGACACTGCATGGTTATTGTGATGTAATTTCAAATTCCTTATCTGGTGTCTGCGTCTCAGACCGGGTCCTGAAATGGGTGACACATAGCGCTTGGGTGGAGGCGTCGGCGACCGCAAGCGAATCTGCACAAAGTACCGATCGTATACTTTATGGTGTAGTGGTTTCATTGGAACATGGCTATAGAATGGTCTACTTAGTAAAATCTGCGTTTTATCTTTATCATATATTGGAAGAATATTGTTCTTCCCGTCATATATTCCAATTATAAACTTTTTATTTTGTGCCACATCAATAAAGTGTATGCCATTTAGTCGCGCAAAAGAACCATCTGTATCTTTGAAGTAAGTGACCCCGTAAGTATCAAGTGAGTCACGAGATAATCCTCTAGAGATTTCCGGTGGGGGCGTTGTTTCTGTAAGAAAAATATATTTGTAGAAATATTTGCTGTAGTTCAAGCTAGAGTCAGGCTTGGCACTAAAACTAGGCATGAAACGCCAAACCACACCTGGGCCTGGTTTGGCGGATAAAGATTTGAAACGCTATCTTCTGAATTTGAAAAAAATATTCATTTCATCCAACAGGTCAACCAGCCTTGCTGTAAAAAAATTCTAAATTCCAAGATGAAGTTTAAAAGCGGTTCCGTAATTTATTTATCTTTTCAGAAGAAACTTACGAAAGAAAGCCCGTCGAGTGCGACGTAACTTTTTTTAATATTGTGATATAAATGGATTTTTAGTTGAACAATGTCGAATTGAAATGGATTAAAAATTATATAATAAATTTTGTTTTGGGCCTCAACAAATATACTTAAAAATATGTATGATATTATAGTATTATATTTACCATCTTCAGAATTAACTAAATTCGCTATGAATAAGAGCAGAATACTAATTATGATCTTCATGTCGTGAACGTTGAGTGTAACTACGAGTATAATGAATCTGTTACAAGGTTTTTCTATTATACATAGGTATATAATCGTCGCTATCTCATTCGTCGGCTTAATTTTAATCTTTTAGATATTTGTATTTCAAAAAGTGATTTTTATTTGGCAATGGAAAGATCCACAGAAGGTTGAAAATCTCAATAACATGCTGGGTAAGCTAACATGTTACGTCATCGTATTTATACTGCGTTAAATAGTTTCAAGAATTATTTTCCTCCTGTTTTAGCCCACACAACCGAATTTCATGCAGAGTTATTACAATCTAAAGGTATTATTTTTTTGTAAAATATTGTAGCCAAAAATAAATAAACAGCTTTCACAACAAAAAAAACTTTTCTAGTACTCAACTCAAATTATTTTTGAATCTGTTGGGAAAAATTAAAACACGTGGCGTAGAAAGCGGCATTATTTTTGGAAGATAGTGAATAAAGATATTGATAACTCAAGCACATACATTTTATTGAGTCCATATAATTTTATTATCAAAAAATTATATCATAATTCAGACAAAGCAGGATTACAGTATTAGAAGTTATAAAATACATGGACATTGTAATATAATTTTCAATTGCTTGAATGTTTCCTGCGTCAGCGATGGCAAGCGAATGTGCACAAAGCACCTATCGTATAATCAATGTTCTAGTGGCTTCATTGGACCATGGCGCTATAATGGTTTGTTTAGTAAAATCTACTTCTTTACTTTATCATATATATTTAATGAATATTGTACCCGTCATGTATTCCAATGATAAACATTTTATTTTCTACGGCGTTGATAAATTGTATGTCCTTTAGTCCTACAAACGAAACATCTATATCTCTGAAGTATGTAACACCGTAAGTATCAAATTTACGAGAAAATTCTATGAAGATTTCCGACATGGTTGTTTTTTCCATTGTTATGACTCAAGCTAGAGTTATGCTTGACGATGGGTATTTGGACTTCCACACATTTATGTAAAGCCATTTCTAAATTAAAAGTCAAACCATCGAAAACTGTAAGTTGGTGAATGTGAATTATCTTTTGTTAAAAAATCTTCGGCTTCAACGAACACATTCTCATTCTCGTTCCAAACGCGAATTAAATTGCAAAATAAGGTACTTTTTTATAATTATTTCAATATGAGAGCCTTATTTTACATTATTCTTTATTGGCAACTACCCTGAAAAATGTATCACTTCAAAAGATGTATATTTTCAGAATTCATCATATCAATTTATATTGGAAGTGACGAACTGGAATTGGAATTAACGAACTAGACCTTTCTTTTTGATCCCTGTAATCGTGTATCAAAGCGTAATCCAATACGATTAGCCTTCAAAAAGTTATTCAGTATACGGAAAAAAACGACAACGACGATGACAGATATACACCATCGTAAAACCTGTTTGTTTCGGATTTAGGGGGTCTCAAAACATGGGGATTCGAAGAAATCCGCAATAGTCAGTTTTCACATAAAACTAGTACCTTCTTATAGAAATAGAAGTGTTCTGTGTAGAAATCAGTCTAGCTGTAGCCAAGAAAAGAATCTAGAGTGCCAAAATAAAGTTTGAAAGCGGTTTCATAATTTATTTTTGTAATAATGTTTTAAATTTTAATAACTAAAGGTGAACAATTCATTGAGAAATGTTATTTTCGGAGAAAATTACAGAGGGAAGCCCGATAGGGTGCTACGTGTATTTAAGTGTTTTTTTTTACATTCTAATAATGAGAAGGTATTAGTTTTGTGTGAAAAGTGACTATCGTGGATTTAATTGAATCTCCATGTTTCGAGACACCCTGAATTCGAAAAAAAAACTGTTTCACTATGGTGTCTGTCTGTCATCGTTACCGTTACCGTCGTCGTTCTCGCCGTCTGTATACTGGATAACTTTTGAAGGACAAATCGGCTTGGATTGCACTTTGGCACATGTTTCTAGGGACCAAAAAGAAAGACCGAGATCGTCAACCAGGCTTTTTCCACCAATGGTTCTGGTTCTAATCAAAAAGAAATACTTAAAAAACAAAAATTCTATTTTGTGTTAAAATTATGTAAGATACGAAAAAAATTAATACACAAGAGTTATTCACTGAAAAATGATCTAAAAATCTGTAATCAATTATTTTTGATAGAAGGTGTAGTTTTTGTTCTAAAAGTAAAAAATAACATTAATATTAATAGAATTAAAATTTTGTAAAAACAATACTAGATACGAAAAAAAAGTGAATAAATAAAAGTTGCTCACTCGGAAAAGATTTACGAATTTATTATATTATATTTTTTATAGGAGCGTAGTTTTTTTATTTAAAAAAAATAAGAAACAGAAGCTAAAGTTTTGGGCAGATAACACAAGATAAATAAAATATTAATTAACAAAATTGTTCTCCTAACTTATATCTACAAATTTCCTTTTAAACATTTTTCATAAAATACGTACGCGTAGTTTTTTTCATTTAAAAAAAACATTGAGGAACAGAAACTAAAGTTTTGGACAAATGACACAAGCTAAAAAAAATATTAATGAACAAAATTTCCCCCCCAAATTATATCTACAAATTTCCTGTTAAACTTTTTTTGATAGGACACGTAGTATTTGTGTTAATCGCGAAAAAATATATAAAAAATACACTCATTAAATGTTTCGAAAAACGACGAAATAACATGTATAATAACAAAAATGTTCGCCTAACTTAAATCTATAAAATTAATTTCGACCCACTTTTCAATAGAACGTTCACTTTTTGAATTACAATAACACGAATATGAAAAAACGTCTGTTTCAATATCAATGCATATAATAAATTTCAATGATATACATTTACTGATATGATACATTTTTTAGGGTAGTTGCGAATAAAGATTAATAAAAAATTAGTAACAAATATAAAAATAATCATGAAGAAGAAAATGTTGTACTTCATTGTGCAATATCTGAATAAGCTGTACCGGACTGTTGTACAGAAATTAATATATATATATATATATATATCTGGGTGTTTTTTTTAACTTGAGACATCGAAATATCTCAAAAAATACGCATCCTATGAAAAAAAAAATTCGTGATAAGAACTTTTTATTTCTGAGGGAGAAAAGCGACTTTGAAAAAATTTACCCCACCCCGCCCCCAGGAGGCAGAGGGGGTGGGTTTTTTTTTCGCGAATCGAAAAATTTTTTTTGAATAAAACTTACGTATTTCATAAAGGAGAATCTGAATCTGTGATAAAAAATTGGGGCTCCCATTTGAAATTACAAAGTTACTCCCACTCCTGCCTCCTGGGGTGGGATAAATTTTTTCAACGTCGCTTTTCACCCTCGAAAATAAAAAGTTTTTATTACGGATATTTTTTTCATAGGATGCGTATTTTTTGAGATATTTCGATGTCTAAAGTTAAAAAAAAACACCCGTATATATATATATATATATATATATATTATATTCAATATATATATATATTGAATATAATAGAGTTGAACACAAAATATAGAGAAGTTCGCGTTTTGGATATCTTTTAATCGAGTGTGAAGCACAAGACACGTGATGAGAATGTATGTGTTCGTTAAAAATCAAAAACTTTTCTTTCTTCCATTTTTAACTTCCAGGAGGATGAATCTTCATTTCCACATGTCAAGCTTTTCAGGTTTATTTGAAAATGAGCATCCATACGAGTTTAGAGTTCTTGAGACCCTGTGGGCACCTTTCCCCTATAAGTATAATACAATTGAAAATCGACTTGAAATTATATTTTACATTTTTTTAAGGCTTTCAGAAAATTTATTATCTCATATACCAAAAATGCACACTGAAAATTAAACATGATATTATGTTATTATATTTACCATTTGCGGAATTAACTAAATTTGCTGCGACTAAGAGCAGAATACCAATTATGATCCTCATGTCGTGAACGGGGAGTGCAACTACGAATATAATGTATATGTCACCAGGTCCTTCTATTGTATATATGTATATAGTAATTGCTATCTCGTTGGTCGGACTAACGTTTATTTTTGAGATATTTGTATTTCAAAAAGTAAATTTCATTTCGGAATGGAAAGATCAACAGAATGTTGAAAATCTCAATAACATGCTGGGTAAACTAACATGTGTAAGCTAACTAGTTTGAAGTATTATTTTCACTATATTTTAGCCAACAGAACGGAATTTTATAAAAATTTATTATCTATGAGAAGGGCTTTTTCAAGCATTGTAGCGAAAGAGAAATAACCAGCTTCCACAGAAAAAAAAACTTTTTTAGTACTCAAATAAATATCTTGTTAATTTACGTGGACAAAAATTGAAATCACATAACATAGGAAGGGGTATGATTTTTTTTAAGATAGTGAATGAGCTTTTTGATGCATTAAAACCGTACATTTATTTAACTTGCTATAATTTTATTATTACGAAGTATATCATAATTTATCCGAAGCCAGATTACAGTGTCAGAAATTCGACAATACATGCTAATTGTAATATAATTTTCAATTCCTTGAATGGTGTCTGCGTCTCAGACCGGCGCTTGAATTGGGTAAAAAATAGCGCACGGATGGAGGTGACGGCGAGCGAATGCGCACAAAGTGCTTATTATATAATCTTTTTGTTTGTGATGTCATTGGAACAGGGGTATAGGATGGTTTGCGTAGTAAAATCTGATTCTTTCCACTATCGTACATTGCATGAATATGTTCCCCAATGTATAATCCAATTACAAATATGCTATTTCCTGCTACATGATGAAACCTTTGACCCATAATTTTTACATAAGAACCATCTGTCTCTCTGTAGTAAGTAACTCCGTAATTAATTATTGATTTAGGAGCAAATTCTCTATAGACTTTCTCTGGCGGGGATGTTGTTTCTGCAAGAAAAAATAACTTTGAGGAAGCATTTTCCGTGGCCCAAGCTAGAGCGCCGTTTAGAATTAAAACTAGGCGCAAGCTTAGCATAAAAATCCGGTTAAAAGCTTGCCGGATAAAGAATTGCAACACTGTCTTCCGTATTAAAAAAATATTGCATATAATCGACCGGGCCTCGGTCTGATTTGGCGTTTTATACACAGATGGAAATAGATAGTATACTCTCTTAAACTGAACCAGTGAAATTGTCACTGATTGAATCAGTATTTTGAATTATCACTGGTGAATCAGTGATTTTTCCACTTTGACTGGACGAACCAGTAAGTGATTCAACTAAAATAGCGCTACTGATCCTACCAGTGACGCCAAATCATAGATTGAACCAATGATATAGCGCTCCACGCGGGCAAGACATGAACCTCCAGTCGTCTGGCACGCGCGCGTCGTCGGTCAGGTCTTGACATTTATCGAGTGAAAACGAATCTTATTGTGTACTAGTGTTTGTTTTATAAATATCTGGCGCCCGGCTGCAATGAGCAGGGGATATAATATATTTCGCTTGATAGTGGGAGGTTCCTGGCCACTTTGGTTTGACTTTGGGTCTTTCCACAATCAGGCGCAACATATTATATCCCATTATATTGCAGCACGGCCTTCATTTATTGTTGTGAGAATAAAGTGAGGTTTTTAAAAGATAATTTTACAACTGTTATCACAAAAGTGCGATGAATGATAAGTGCCATGCCTAAACAGCTGACAGGCGACAAGGCGTACGACCAGGTGACTACTGGTACTGAGAAACCAGTGAACCTCACTGATTAAACCAGTACCGGAACTTCACTGAATGAACCAGTGAATTCTCACTGATTGTCAGTGACACACTTCTGGCTATTTCAACCAGTGAGACTTCACTGGTTCATTTCAAGAGAGTAGAAATCAATCTGGCTGTAGGCAAGAAAGAATTCCAGAATTCCAAGAGAAGGCTTAAAAGTGGGTTCGTAATTTTGTTCAATAATAATTTCTAAAACAGAAATGATAACTGGGCAACATATCTTCGAGAAATGATCTTTTCAGAAGAAACTTATGAACTAGAGCCCGAGCAAGTGCGACGATACTTTCTGAATAAAGTGATTTTAATTTAGAACATATCGAATAGAAAATAAATTTATTACAATTCAAAATGCACCTTAATTTCTAGATATGATAATATATTATTGTATTTACCAATAGAGTCAGGGAAAATTGATAAGACGAAGAGGAGACTACCGATGATGATCCACATGTCGTGAACGCTAGGTGTAATAACGAGTATAATGAATATGACACCAGATTGTTCTATTATATATATTCAACGATACCTCATTCGTGGGATTAAATTTTATTTTTGAGGTATATATTTGTATTTCCTAAAGCTTCTTTTATTTCACAATAGCAGGATCAACAGGTAAAGTCATTATTTCGACTATTAACAGTATTTGATAATTTTTTATGTTTTGGAAATTACCTTTAGAAAGATAATAAAAAAATAGAACTGTATATTAAACAAAATAGTATAATAATTACCAGTATTCTATAATGACAGAATCCTAACAGAGTTAGAACAGAATAATAGTTATACGTATATAAAATTCACTGTTTGGACAATGTGGAAAATGTGGTACCCAATTAAGATAACCAGAAATTTCACTCATGTATACCTTCATTTATAGCTGTATTCTATATATTACTAATTTAAAGAAGGCTTTAGCTTTGGGAAGCCTAAAAACCATACAAGTTTAATGAAAGAACGTGATTGTGTAACATTTTCAGCTTTATTCAAACAATAAAAAGGCAACATTGTAAAACTTCTAAATAAGCTACGTCATGCTCACCAATATGACGTATTTACAATTTACAGATTAAAAATAAAATAAAAATTCTTGACATGCTTAATTTTTGTTACCCTACTTTATTTACGTTCAAACAGAAAACCCACGAAATTCAATAAAACGCAACAAAATGATGCTGACATACGCTAAATCGTTCGCTTCACGTCCATTGATTTATATCGAGAAAAAAATCGACAATAAAAATTTACTAGTTGTTGAGTAATCGGCACCTTTGAAAAATCAGTCAATCTTTTCACCAATTAGTGAATTTTTCACTTATTCAGATTGAGAAAGTCTAATAACTTCTATCATAAATGACGAGAATGTAAGGTGTTTTTCACATAATCACGGCGAAATAATTTGGTGATTTTCTGGTTTTTGTTAGTGCGGTGGAATGATGCGTTGAGAACTAAATTGAAAATTTGAAGATTCCATTAAACTCTTATGAATATGAAAGTCAAAATTTCCAACAGGGTAAAAGGTACTACCGAGGGTGCATGAGCTGCCAAGGATCGCTATATATTTTTTATTATAAATAGGGAATTATAATAAGAATTAAAATAAAGTTAATATTTTAATAATTCAGGTACTCTAAACTACAAAAACGAAAAACTTTATACTTCTACAAGAGAAATTAATTCTGAATTCAATATCTGTAATAGAGTTTCTCATGAAATTGTCAACAAGTCGACATTTTAACATACTCATATTACGCTGGTAAGATCAAAAATTCCAAACTACAAATTCGGTTACTTCTTTTTTCATTTATTATATATAAATGTTACTTCAATGATTGGTGAGAATAAAACGTTTTTTTTAATAACATAATCATTTGTAAAGAGTAAATGTATTTTTTATTGAAATAAAACATCGGATAATGATGGACAACTTTGATAAAAGCTGTGTTTCTCGAGGACTCGATTGTGACATCGACATTTTCATTTAGGCAATAATTGCCGATTATGGAACGCGAGACCTCGTTTTGAATGGGTTAGGTTATATTAAATATAATAGTAATGATTATAGATATCATAATATTCAAAATATGTATTATTTTAGGGGTTCTCTGAGCTTGTGAACTTGATAATAAGATTTTATTTTTTCTAATAAAGAAAACAAGAACAATGTGTTCTTATACCTTTTTCTAACTTTATATTTAATATTTTTATTCACTTTTAAATTACCTGCGTTCTCTTTTTCAATTGTTAGTTTTAGTTAGCCTCGGTAGAGATAACGTTGTTCTGAGTCGTAGTATACCTATATATCATTGAATAAACTATGTCATATAACAAAGTATATCAACATATGCTCATAGTAAGAAAATATTGCAGCATTCGAACGTTATATATGCCAAGGCTTCAGATGAAGACACGACAATAACAACTGGATAAGGACCAATTTTTCGAAATTTTGTGTTTAACTATTTCAAATAATTTAAGATACTATTTATCAATACATATTAGAAATGTTTTTAAATCCATTCTCCTTCCACTCAAATAAGTAAATTTTAAAATTATGAGAATGACAAATGGATCAGGGACATTTGTTTTTTCCGCTCTAAAATACAGAAAATTCAAGAATAAAAATGTTTTCAACTCCCTGAAACATTTTAAATAATGTTTACATGCTTCTATAATTTCAAGTAAATTTCCTATCATGTATAGTATACTGTAAAAAAAGTATTATTACAGGGCTAATTTCGAGTGGTACATTGTTTTAAAGTGGAAATAACAGGGCACCTAAACAATTATACCGTAAAAAAAGAGATCTCTAGTTCTTTCAGTGCATACAAATTATTTTACTTGTGGTTCGTTTCCAGTTGTCAATCTCCTATTTTCATAATTTCTTTAATTACCGTGCGAACTTTTTTTAAATCTTTGCTATATCAAACAAACAAAATCTATTTTACACATTTTACAGGCTTGGAAAAGTTCTCACTATAATTTTGTGATATTGTAAAAAAATAAGATGCTTAAAAATGTATGAGATGGAAAACTGGATCAAAATTTTACATTTAAAAATCTGCCGCAGATAACTATTTTTGTTCCTTCTGTAATATTTTATTGACGATCATTTTCCAGTTGATATTCTTATGTTTTTAAATTAACTTTATTCTATTAGGTTATCCAATCATTGGGTAAATTCTTCATTTATTTTATTTGTAGATAAGGTTGCCAAGTTGCACCATACTCTTCTTCTTCCTGGTTTATACTGTAATCTTGTCGGGAAAACTACAAATGTTAATTATTACACATTGTCATTTTATCGTCATTTCCATGTTACGTTTTAATTTTTGGTGAAAAAATACAATCTTATAATACACTGTTAGAAATTACTTGAAATTCCAACCACCCTTTAACTACAAAAATGTCAAATTTATGGGTCAATAATATTTAAGTGTGTCGAAAACTCGCTGACGATTTTCCCCAAAAATAATTATCTTTCCAATTTTTTTTTCAATTTATAGGAATCATTGTGGGTTTTATGTCGCCATGGAAATATCAACATAGTGTTGGAAGAGTCAATAACATACTAGCTAAGCTGTTACGTCATCAGATTTAAACATTTACCTACACAATATATCAGAAATTTTTAAAACATTTATCCAAAAGCAGAGAAGAGTTTTGGACAATGGGAAATGCAGTTGACATCTACGTACGACAATGTAATGTAATTGTCATTTTCAGTGCAGTCATTATGTAGTCGTCAATCATCTTAGCCAACACAACGGAATTTTATGAAAAATCACCATCAATGAGAAGGTATTATTTTTATGTAAAATATTAAAGCCAAAAATAAATATACAGCTTTCACAAACAAAATTTGTTTAGTGCTTAAATCGAATTTTTGTTGAATTACTTTGAGAAAAAGTAAAAATGAAAAGCACACGTTTTAGGTAGGTGTATTTTTTTTGGAAGTTAGTGACTGATCTTTTTGATGCATGAAATCCATACATTTATTAACTCGATATAAGTTTATCAATAAGAAGTACATTAGAATTTATTCAAACCCAAATTAAAGTATTAGAAATTGGACAATACATGGTCATCGTAATTTTATTTTAAATTCCTTATCTGATGTCTGCGTCTCAGACCGGGTCTTGGAATGGGTGACAGGCGCATGGGTGGAGGCGACGGTGAGCGAATGCGTACAAAGTACATATCATATAGCTTATGTGTTTGTGGTGTCAGTAGAACAGGTTTATAGGATGGTTTGCTCAGTAAAATCTGATTCTTTCCAATAAATATTGCATGAATATTTCTCCCGATGTTTAGTCCAATTATAAACTTGCTATTTCCCGCCACATAAAAAAACCTTTTGCCAACCATTTGTATAAGAGAACCATCTTCATCTCTGTAATGGGTAACTCCGTAATCATTAAGTGAATGCTCAGCATATTGGTAGTAGACTGCCGTTGGAAAGACTGCTATTTCTGCAAGACAAAACACCTGTGTAGAAATATTTACCGTGGCCCAAGCTACGGCGAGGTTTGGCCCTAAAACTAGTCGCTATAGGTTAGCATCTTAAGTCAAACCACAGCTGGGCCTGATTGCCGCATAAAGAATTTCAACGCCCTCTTTCGGATTAAAAAATATTTTTTCTAACTGACTGGAAATACACGTATCCCGTGTAAACATTGATATAGATGTAACCATGAAAGAATTCGAGAAGTCCAAGAGAAGGTTTCACAGCGTTTCGTAATTTTTTTTCAGTGATAATTTAAAAAATATTAATGATTAGGGGAAAGTCGGGCAACCACGGCCAGTCATGATTTTGATTGAATTGCACTTTCTGTGAAGATAAAGAAAACATTACTCTTTCAATATTAACCTAAAACCGTAATTTTAAAAATAAATAATCATATCTGTCACTAGCTTAAAAGTAAATCCAATCTAAATATTTTATCTCTAGAAAACAAGTGCATTTTGTGAAATATGGACCAACCTTATTATAAAATATTCACAAAACTACACAAAAATTAGATTGGTTTTGATTGGGATACATACATTCACTCTCGAACTATGTCACCTGTAATGTTTGTTTTATAGTTACATGTATTTCATTCGTTTGTTTCAAGAACGTAAGCTACAGCATCAACAAAAATTCTAGAATTGAATTCTGAAAAAAATATCAAATTTTTCGGGTTATTTACTTCACATAAATCTCAAACTCAAAAATGTATTTCCACAAATCTAACTTTACATCTTTTGAACATGGATAAAACATAAAATTGTATCAGCTTAAGTGACAAAACAAATTTTTTAACCGATTTCGTCAAATTTTAAGAATAATTTTTCTTTTTTTTGAAAATATTATGTTTGGTATTACCGGCTCTAAACATTTTATTACTATCACTTTTATTTTATTTTTTTGTTATTAACGTAGGCTTTTCCAGCCTCTGTAGCCCTTTTATGCTTTTTTCCTTGCCATTTTGATAAATACAATGTTCTTTTTTACAACTATGCAAACATTATAAGTTAGATCTAGAAACGTATATTTTTGAAGTTGAGGTTGATATGAAGTAAATAATCTTGAATATTTCAGCATTTCTTTATAAATTCAATTGTCAAATTTTTGTTGACTGGTTAGTGATTACAACGTTTCCGCGGAACAGGAAATAGCTTTTGGATTGTAGTGAGTGTTTTTGTTTAATTTATATAATTTTTAATATTTAAAATAGATTTCGTGTTAATCAATCTTATGATAAAATGTTTAAATTACACTCCTTGACTAATATTTTTGGTCCTCAAGTGAATTAATTTTTTTTACTGTCTAATATGATTATTGTTTAAACGCCTTCTTTGGAGTTGCTACTGGAAGCACACGGATTATAATTAACATTTTATATTGCTTTTTTCCATCGATGCCGGCTCAATTATTAATAAAAAGTCTCAGTGGCCGGTACTACACGATACTTACATACTGTGGATTAATTCTTCGAAAAATGATCTTTTTAGAAGAAACTTACGAACGTGAGCCTGATCAAGTGCGACGTGACTTTCTGAATGAACGTATTTTTAATTGGACAGTGTCGAATAGAATATAATTGTACTATACTCCAAAAGAGACTAAAAATTATATAATAATTTTTTTTTGGGCCTTAACAAAATTTGTTATCTTATATACCGAAAAACACACTTATTATTATATTATTATATTTACCATCTTCGGAATTAACTAAATTCGCTATGAATAAGAGCAGAGTACCAATGATCCTCATCTCGTGAAAGGTGAGTGTAACTACGAGTATAATGAATATGTTAGAAAATCTTTCTACATATATACACATTCATCGCTATCTTCTTCCGTTTAAGAAACTTCATTTTGTAGCTATATGTATTTCATAAAGTTTCTTTTATTTTCAAGTGGAAAGATCAACTGTTTGGAAAAAGTGAAAAATATGGTATCCAATCAAAATAATCCGAAATTTCATTAATATATGAATTTATTTAGGGCTTTATGGTATATTACCTAATAAAAAAATACTATAGAATTGAAGAGCGTGAGGAACAGATAAGTTTAATGAAAGAACGTGACTCTGCAGCATTTTCAACTTTACTGATGCAGTACGAAGACACTATTGCGAAACTTGTAAATAAGATATGCCACCTTCACCAACATGATGTACATATTTACAATTTTCTGATTAAAAATAGAGAAATTATCTACACATTGAATCTATTTGACCTGACTCGTTGCTATATATGTTATACACATATGTACACTGCCCTACAATGGAAAAACATATTTAAGCGACATTTTTTCGAAGAATGCGTTTTTTGCATCAATAAAATCGTGAGAGTAAGCTGCGTCCATCTACCATAATTAAAATTATAATTCTAAATTTGATATAATAAAAATGAATGTTTAAAATTGCAAGTGTTGAGAAAATTGACTAAATGCAATGAAAAAATATATGTAAGAGAGCGTCAAAGAGCGTCATATGCTTTACGTAAAGTCTCAGGTTTTAAATATGCCGAGTCGAGAAAAGATGTCAAAACGAAGAAAGCCGTAAGTGACACCATAACTCAGAGAAATGTCCGCTTGTGACAAAAGGTAGTTTCTTTATGTAAATGGAATTTCCCCGTAAATATAAGGTTAATCCTTTTGCACAAAAAATTATCCTTATGTGATTACCGATGATCACTGGCCCTCCCACCATCACCCCATGCCTACCATGTCCCAGAAAAATCCGCAAGTAAATTTTCTAATAGAAATTGTTTGAATAATCAATTTTTCATTGCAAAATCAGAAAGAGCACATTTTACCCAAAAGGGTGCTTGCCTTAATGAAAATGTGTTCTTGAAATAAAGTTCTTGGCGCAAACGGTTTTTCGTGAATGTCTCCGTTCACTCCAGACAGCACTTACATATTTTTTTAGTTTGGACGGCAGTACATTACATTTACGCTTAAGAATTTAGTAAACTACATTTTGTCATAATTCTAAAACAAAACCAGATGCTATTAAATAATTCGTTAAAGGCAATTTTGTAGGTCTTTCCAGGGCTAAAAATAGTATCTAAAAAGTTAAATTTTCCAAATTTTATTTTTGATGGCTACATTAGGAAATAATGGCAATATATGGCTAAACAGCGGACTTGCTCTGTTTTTTGGAACTGAAAACATGTGTACGAAAGAAAATTTTAATAAAAATATTCCTTCAAAATTTACCGCGCTTTCAGACTAAAGACATACCAAATCGATGAAAACTGGATAGGTCGATCTAAAGTCACATAAATTCAGTATCTTATATAATTAATTATAAGAATATAAAAATTGAGATCATTCTCGGAGTCTCGAAATTATGATATTGAATAAAAAAAGTTTAATACAAATATTTATCAGCTTGCATTTTTGAGTGCAGGATTTTCTTCTCGCAGTTTAAATATTTGAACAGTTGGCCTATTGTAAGAGAAGTGAGTTCTGTTGTATCTTATAATTCGAGTAGAATTGTACAAAAGTATAAGTTTTACCGTTGTTTCGTTACAAGAAATTAGGGCACTCTAATGTTTCGTTTTGAGAATCATGGAGTCAAGGCAAGAAGCTTTTGAGAAAAAAAATCTTGAACAATTGTCGAGGAAGAACTGTAGAGCATTGCCTTTAGAAAAACTGTCTAGGTTGCTAGATGGGAGTGTGGTAAGCAGAGCAAAATTATGTTCACCAATAAACACGTAGGTCCAGTTGGCCGAGTTACTACACCAGCGAACCCCAAGGCGAAGTTGTCCCATTATTAAGCGTTTGAATACACGATAAGAGAAATCGTGCTGTTTCGGACGGACATTGTTCGTTTCGCGGACAGCTCGCACACAAGTTGTATTCACATATAGGAACATACGAATCCAAACACGCATGGTACTTATGCTGCTTGCTGGACGCACACCAACATTTCTCGGCTCAGAAACAGAGGGTGGAACAACACTTGCTTGGGTAGAGCGCTTAAACTTCCATACGTGCCTCGTGTAAAAGCCAAAGCTACAAGCACACCACATGCACAAAATACGCGCATGAAAACATAGCCGGAAAGGAAGAGCAGTACAATAGCTTATGTGCTTTGTGAATCCGGGTCTAACTATATTCAGCAATCTGCTATAAAAAATTGTCTTGGATCTCCATGCAGTGGTTTGCAGGTCAAATTTTACAATTTACAGGAAATTTTTAATCAAAGGGAGAAAGGACATGAGAAGTGTTCACTCTGTTGTAAAAAATCAGAAGTGAAATGAAAGTTGACAGAGAGGCGTTATTCATCAGGGTCAAGGATTCTTATTTAATTCAAGAATCAACTCAAACATTAAGTAAGTCAAACGATTACTGATTTTAAAATGGTAGTATAATCACCAAGTTTTAATCTACGATAAAAGGTGTCGCGGCTTGTAACTTGAAAAAAGAATATATGTGGGCGTCTGAATGAAAAGGGCCCTTACGGCCGGCATATAGAGTTGCGTATAGAGTCATATAGCTGGATAAATTCTCGGTATTTCAAGCCCAAAACGATTCCTCTGGGTTGAAAAACGAGTAGCTCTCGGGACAAAATTATAGTGCCAATAGATTCAATATAGATCCTAGCATCATCCCCCACTCAAACCCGAAAATAATAATTTTGACCCAGACTTAGGAAAACGCGAATATCTCCTAAACAAGAGTCGACTATAAAGGCCCTTTCCATGAGGACGCCCACATATAACTATTACTTTATATTGGAAAAGTAATATTGTACGGAATATGGAAAACTGAAACGTTTCTCTACTTCGAAACTTTTCAGCGTTGCTATTATTTTATAACACTTCGATTGAAGATATTTCAAGCAGGTAAATCCTACCACACGCGTTTATCGCGAGAATTACGTAGTCTCGTTCGCAACTAAATAATTTGAGGGTACTTGTCGATCTCACAACTATAAAATGGATGATAAGCAAGGGAACTAGCCAGAGCGCACTTGAATATTCTACATAAAACAATTCAGTGCAACGTCCCTCACATGGGAGTTACGTATAAAATAATACAAATCGACAATGATAAATATGACAATGATATGTCCATGTGCGTTTGTGAAGTTGTGTTTGTCTCCCGCCGTTTAAGGTAAATAAAGTTAATATTGTGAATCGTTCGTCTCAGTTGTTGGCATTCGAACTAGCGTTTGTAAGAAAGATAGATCCCTATAAATGGGCTCTCCAGAATGAATGTTGGATCGCTATAGGGCTCTCCAGGAGAAATGTTTGGATCCCTATAAACGGGCTCTCCAGTATGAACGTTGTATCCCTATAAACGGGCACTCCAGGATGAACGTTGTATCCCTATAAACGGGCACTCCAGGATGAATGTTGGAACCCTATACACGGGCTCTCCAGGATGGATGTTGGATCCCTATAGGGCTCTCCACTGCGATTGTGGGATCTCTATAGAAAGGGCTCTCCAGTGTATAAAGCCGCGAATTATGACGAATGCGCAAGCAGAATGTAGAGTTCTGAAATAACGACTGAAATCAACGAATCTACTAATCACTTGCCGCGTTTCGCGGCCGTGTTTAGTAGCGAAGTACCAGGTCATGAGTACCTGTGGGATGGATGGTGGGCCAATTTAAATAATAATAATAATGACAATGATAGTACGACAATGATACTTTTTGTAAAACTAAATTAATTATCTAAATTAATAAATGAATAATCGTCTTTTTTTTTTAAAGTACTTTATATATGAATCAATCAACCAGCAGAATTGAAGATTTGTGTGTCCGGTGAAATTGTAGTACGCTTAATAAATATTTACGCTTCAGATTAGTTAGTACTTGATTTGATATCATTGAATTTGAAAACATCCAACTGTCACCAAATTGATCCAATTATAGAACTCCAATTATTGGAAATACTCTCTACTTTAGTGCACCAATTTTGGAAGCACCGTAACTTCGATATCGTTCAAATAATTTTATTACAAATTTAGAAATCTTTTCCATTCATTCACATCTGGCAGGCCTTGAAATATAATTGATGCTTAATTTGATTAAATCAGTGCTTCTTGAAATATCGAGCAATTAATGCTGCCAGTTTGGCATTCACTACCACTCGTATTTTTAAATGCAAACCCCTCTTGAATATCAAATAACCACAGTTCTTATCAAAGTAGTTAACTTATACCGAAACTTTTTATTATCTAAAATTACCTTGTGTTTGATGTCTTATGTAGTAATTAACGGACGATAAAAGTACATTGTCAGATACAGGACGAGAAACTAATCCAGCCGAGGGAGTACCTTGAGGTCGGTGCTTAGTGCAGTGCATTTGGCCTGTCTATTACTCAAGCGCGTGGCGCCATGGGACATTAGGACACTATTGGTACATTATCAGTGGGCATTAATACTAGCCCGAGCCGCCTCGCACTATCGCGTTGCACGCTAAGATAATTACGGGGTGAAATATTGTTTGGTAAGGCAACACCGTTGATTATACGGCCGCGTTGGAAACGTTTCCTCTTCATCTCAACCTCTCATTCTCATTCCTCCTTTTCCCCAACCACACGTGGAGTGTGCACCACCCTCGCCAATTTCCTCTGTCTTTCCCTTCGCCAATCGCTTTTCAGTATGCCGCGTCCATTCCCTCGATTCTTCCTCACATCCTCACTACCTCTCCACAAGCCACTCGACCTTTCCATCCGGCTCTTCACACACGCTTGCCTGCACCTGGAATTCGACGGGTTGTTCCGGTATGACGATTTCAATTTGTCCGTCGGAAAGGGCGGAATTCGTTTCAAGTTTTGACGCTGAATGTAGGGAACATCGAAATCACTACCTTCGAATCGTTACCTGATTTTTCTGTCCTCTACTCAAGAAGATTTTTTTGTCTCATTTTATTATATCTTCTCACAATGCAGTTTTTATCCTTCCCTCCATTCAACTATGTAATGATTATAAATTTGCATCCTTTCCTCATCTTTAGTTACCACTCTTATGTCTTTTCAAATATTCAATCATTTAAATCTAGATTTACATTCCTTTGACAATTTCTTTCTTTCCTTACTTCTTCGTCTCTTACTTTCGACCTTTAAAACTCTTCCATCAAAGTTAGAGAAGTTGCATCATTCCTTCAACTTCTTATATTTTCCTATTATTATTATTGTTATCATAATTTGATGACCTTCCATAGTATTTTTCTCATGCTTAAGTCTTTATCTCCTAATATCTTTAATCATCAAAACCCTAAGCAGCTGCATTCCTATGATTTCATTTCCTCTCTTTTTCACTCGTATAGTTGTCTTTCTTGAACCCATTTTTGTTTCTCCATCCATACTGAAAGAACTTAATTTTGATCTTCTCTTTGCTCTGTTTTTCGCTGCTTCAAATAATCATTCTTTAATCTTTTCAGGGTGTTTAAAATAAAATGTAAGATAAACCTCATTCTCTGACCTTAAATCTGCTTTCTTTAATGCAATTCCCCTTTTCTTACATCCAAATTAGAAAATGTTTTTGATTTCTCACCTTATGCAACCTTATCTTCTTTCATTTAAAATTCCTTTCATCAACTTCGTTTTTCTGAAGGCTGTGTCAAGTCGTCCCGAAAAATTGAGGGAGTTGGAAATGTGTATGGACTATTCATTCCGAAAATTCGGGACGACGAAGCACTTTGTTTTCTTCAATAAGTTTTTTTCTTTCTTCATCCAAATAAGTATGATGCTTCTTTCACAATGTCGGCCAACCTTTAGTTTCGTTTATTTATAATTCTTATCTTTCCATTCATCTAAATCTAAATACAAGCTATTTCTCTCTTTGTGGATTTCCTTCCTTTTTTACTTTCTCTTCTTCTTTCTCATAAATCCATTTCATTGATCTTTAGCCTTCTTTTTCCTATGAATTAAGTGCTACATCTATTTCCTCCGTTTCGTTTGAATTTCTTAATCCCTTTTTACATTCTGCGCAATCAGAACTAACGAACTTGGATTTCGAAGGTGTCGAAAGTACAAGAAAGGCGCACCAGATTGAAAGGATATTTCCAGGTTGCTTCGACACCCTGGAAATAGTTAGGAGAGATGAAAGGGAGGGGTCAAGAGGAGACCAGACAGACCTGAAGAGGAAGGTGCTAGCTGATGGAGGGTGAGAGAGTGTCGGATCCCAAGGGTTGATTTACACGCCATTCTACACCAAGCGGGCACCACCACTCCTGTATAGTGTACCCCATACCATTCCATGGGGTATATCAGCCTCGTCAAGTTTCTCTCTCATACTCCCCCGAGTCGATAACTCGAGGATACCAAACTCCTGTTGGCTGTACAGAGGCACCAGTAAGGCAATAGCTTGTCACTCGGCCTCAACTCTACTTGACCAGGTTATCCTGAAACGTTCACTGAAACTCCTCTCCTGTTCGTCCACGTTACTACGTGTCTTGCAACTCAACGGGATACTGAAACTTCGTCGATTCCCTTTTTCACCAACTCGATCGGGAATATGAAATGTTGAGTACCTCAATGGATGGAGTTTATTGTTTCCAATAAGAACTTCAGCAAAAATAGAATATAATTTACAACTACTGGCGAAAACATTATACTTCTACTGTTCTAGATTTGTTTAAAGTAAAAGTTAGATAATTCTTTTATACCTGTAGAGAGTGATTATCTCTCAAAAAATTAACAAAAGCAGTATCACTTTCTGATAGTAAAAAATCTAGTAGAAGATCTACCTTACCATCGCGCGAGAGTATTTTAAAATACCTATGATTTGAAGAATACTGAAATACATATTGGTGACATAGGTTGTTCTAGTAATTAATATAACGTACTTAACAATTTAGACTCTTCTTTACATAAACAAAATAAAGTTATTATATGATAAATATAATGAAATTTAAACAAGCAGGAGGAAATATGTGTAGAATATCATTTTTAGAAAAGAAGAAGAAGGGTAAAGATTAATAAAAATTAATTTGAAAGAGGCAAGATGAGAAAGTAAAAGAAATGAGGGAACCCCATGAAGCACTTCAAAGAAAAAATAAGTTTAAATTAAATTTAAATTAAGTTTGAATAAAAGAAGTTGAGGTTGTATAAGGTTAGTAAACAATCACCTTTACTAATTTGGATGTAGGAAAAAGGGAAATTGCATTAAAGAAAGCAGATTTAAGGATGGAGAATGTGGTTTGTCTCACCTTTTGCCCCAAACATCCTCACGAGATTAAAGGATATTAATTATAATGAGAGAAAAGGAGGCGGAACAGAATATCAAAATCCAAATTTGGTCAATTTGGATGAAAAACGAAGAATGGGTTCAGGAACGATAACTATAAGAGTGAAAAAGATAGTATAAGTTATAGACAGCAGCTATTCAAGGAATACAACTGCTTTGGGTTTTGGTCATTGACGATACCTGTAAGGAGATGAGGGCTGAAAGAAGGAAAAAATAGGATGTTCCAAGGGTCGAAAGTAAGAGATGAAAAATTAAGGAAACTAATGATTTGGCAAATATGCAAATTAATCATCTGTGCATTATATCTGTGTTTATTATCAATTTCGCTGAAATAGGAAGAGTTTTAAATAAGTATCAGTAGTAAGTCATGAAGATTTTTCAAAATTTTATCGTTTAAGTGATGTGTTTTCTAAACCGGAAAAAGTTTGAATCAACATTGAACTGGCATCATCTCGGAGATTGCTGGGAACTATTATTCGCGTGTTTTCGCATTGAACACTCAGAGGCAACACACAAGGGACTTTCAAAGTCTAAAAGAAATCGCAATTCAAGCGTTTCTTATCGTGGAAAACTTTTATCGCTCGTAACGGAAAGTTCCCACGCCTTTTTGCTGTGGTGTGAGTTTCTTGTGTGAAATGCATCTCGAGCTAAAAGACTTTCGTTTCCAATAATCAAATTGCTATAACTTTTCGGAGTCAATAAAATTCAAAACCTTTGAGTGCATGAATATTTAAGCAGGAGACCATTTATATTTGAATTTATACTTAAAGCCTTATGCAGGTATTTTATTGAATTGCAAGGAATACTTATTGTCTTCATTATAACTGCAAAACATCGGTATTTTTTCAAAACGAAGAATACTTTATTTAAAAAAATCTAGTCTACATTGCTGAAATTCTAAACTTTAAACTAAAATTGCTCAATTTGTATATTGTGCTGTTAAAAATGATGCCCGATTCAAGTTTTTTAATAGAAAAATAATATTTTACTTATAGGAAAATAAAACTTTAAATTTTTCAATGATTAGTGATTGGAAATTAAATTCTAAATATAGGAATGTAGCGTGAGGGAGCAAGTTCTCTGGGAAACAGTCGACCTTAAACCTTGTTATACTCTTTCTTATAAGCGGAAACTCCTACAACTTTGTCTTTTTATCACTATATTTATCTTAGGTTTTAATTTTTTGTATAAAAATATATATGCAGAAATTAAGGTTCAATCAATTTTCTCTCCAGCTAAGCAAGTTTCAAAGTGTCAAAAACATTCATCCACATGATGCATTCCCTAATTATTGCTCGAGTGCCATAAACCCATTTGTCGAGAGTAAAGTTCAATTACCGTTACGTAATAACTTGATAATATCGTAATAATTTGATAATTGTAATTAATAAGTATTAAAAGAGGAATGAGGTTTTTGCATATTTTCAAATATATTTTTTCCGTGTTGAATTAAAAGAGAACTAAAAATTGAAATTAATTTCTTAAGAAAAGTTTCTTAAAATGAGTCTAAATAATTTTTTTTCAATGTTTAAAAAGTACAATTTAAAAATTTTTTGCGGGAATATGAGGCACTGTGATTGGGCCAGTGTCGGAAGTAAATATAAGTCTGATTAGCTCAGTTGATAGGGCAATTAATATGGCCGCTAGTGATTGGAGTAAACATTACCTATTTTATTATTTAAAACGTGTTTGTCAAATATAAAGTATTTGTGAAGCGTGGCAGTGCGGAAAATTTTTTTGCCAGCAGTCAGCTGGATTCCTCGTTAGTCAATGGAGCCACTGCATAGCATTATTCTAATTCGTTCAGCGCTTTGCAGAATGTGACGTTCCAAGGTAACAGAGTTGTTTCAATCGGATGATTGATACTTTTTTTCAATATATTTTTCTCCGAACTTTCAAAAATGAAAATAAAAAAATTTAAATTCTAAAGATATCATCAAATTTTTGAATGTACTACAAATTTTCAGAATTCTATGCAGTATTTAAAAATAATATATTGCCTAAAATTCATGCAACAACCCCATTGTAATTTAACAAAAGTATAAAAATACTTTGCTCTGGTTTTCTTCATTTTAAAAAGGTAATGATTATTAATGTTCTAATACATAAGCTCACAAAATCACTGAAATATTTGAAATATTATAAGCGTTATATATGATCATGGAGTTTAATTTTTATATAACCTGAACAACCCAAAACGTGCTCTCGCAATTCATAATCGACGAGAAATCCTCCTCGAGAAACAGAGCTTTGAGTTAAAAATTATTTTTTTTAAATAATGCACTCATTTAAAAAAAACGTTTTATTCTTTTAAGTCATAAAAGTAACTTTTAATTTGAAGAAAATATAAAAAGGGACCCGAATTTTTGGTTTAAAAATGTCGGTGGAACCAACGTAATATATTAAGCAAATAGCAAATTTCTATCGACTTCATGGTAGACTCTATTATAGATATTAAATTGGGAATGAATTTCTCTTCTGAAAATACAAACTGTTTTAGAGTTTATAATTTAGATTACCTGCATTATTATGATATTTATTTTATTTTTATTTTTACTATAATTCACTATTTATAGTCAAAATTATCTGGCGATCCTCGACAACTGGTACACCCTCGGTAAATGGTGCATTTACCCTAGTTCTTTTATTTCTTTTCTTTTCAATAATTTAAATCAGGGGGTCGATTACGTAACTTTCTCAACTCACGCCAACTGCAATTTTATTAGCACATTCAATTGATTCGACTGTTTATCTATAGTTTCCTTAAATTTTTCTCCAGTGAAATCAAAGTGGCAATAAAGTTAAAACTTAAATAATCGACCACTAGGCTTTCAGATTTTTTTTTGATCAATTTGGAAAAATTGGAATGATAAATTATTCACCTTGATCCGGATTAAATTTGAAACCGTTATGATAAAAAATTTAAAAAAAATTTAGAACCTTAAAACATTTTAATTGGAAACTGTTCACATTTTTGCGATTACAAATAAATGATTGCTGTAGATATATATACCATTAAACCAGTCACTACCCGATTCGGTTAGTGTTTCTAGGTTTTTCTTGTAGTTATAAATAACTACAAGTGTGGGCTCACCACACCCACGATGTGCCAACAGCACTCATGTCAGTATTCTTGAATGGTCACCCATCCAAGTACTAACCGCGTTCAACGTTGGTTAACTTCAGTGATCTGACGAGAACTGGGTTTTTCAGCGTGGTATGGCCGTTGATTTTGTCACTCTAAAATTTCTGAGATTAAATTTTTCTAATTCAAACGTATACAAATTGAAAAGTTTAAATTTTCATTTTTTAAATTTACAAATTGTCACGAATTTATAAATTCCTTAATCGTAATTTATTTTGTTTTTATTGAGCCACATTCCTAATTTTAGAAAACTGAGAGTTTTAACAATGAATCAATCTATTTCAAATGTCCAAAATGTTAATTTGTAAATGCTTCTAAATTGTACCTGAGTGAAAAAACTATATATAGTTTATGTACAGTCGACAAGACAATATTTTTAATTTGTTTTATAAATGTTTCTTTTTTGAAAAAAAGAGAAATATCAGTGTTTTGTCCACTATATGTAAACTATATAAGTATAACTATTTTACCTGGGTAGATTATTCACTTCTGAACAACTTCATATTGAAATCGTACAATTTTAAATATTTTTTAAGTGTTCAAAATTTCAGTTTCACTAAATCACTAAACAGTTTATTTTAAAACTTTTAAAACTTCACATAGCAATCCTCTCTTAATTTTGAAACTTCGTAATCATATTAACTGCTACTACTTTGAAATTTTTTAATGCAAAGTGCGTAGACATTCGTACTAATACTAATACTAACTCTAATCTGAAATGGCTAGAATATTTATCAATATTTTGTCATTTTTATTACAATTGCCGAAGAATATAATGGAGAATATTTTTTTTCAATACCAAATTTATGCATTTTAATTAAATTTGTTTTGTTCCTTTCCAGCATTTAATGTTCATTTGTTTATTTTGCTTGAAAAATAATTCCTATTAGATAAATGGATTCAATTTGAAGTTATTTCTTCTACAATTTTTGTTGAAAATTTTAATTACTTGTCCGATTAACAACATCTCAATATTGTTTCAAATTGTACTAAATTATAGAAATAACATAAACACAAGTACGACGTCGATGTAAAACGAATTGCGTATATGTTTTCTTCTTTGCGTTGTGGAAAATTGGCTCAAAGTACTCGGGTAAATTTCCAAAACAGTGCTGGGTTGAAAAATATATGAGCTTCTTTGGCATACAATTTAGAGAGTGCCCACCCGCCGACACACCGGGGGCGACGGTCGCTTAAATAATAGATTTTTAATCCGAGCCTACGAGGAAGAATGACTGCCCTAGGAAGAGGCGTGCGATTCATTCCCTCGGGAAGGCCTCGTGGGATGAGTACTTTCCCCTTTTTCTTATTTTATTTCTTTTTTTTTAGAGAAACGTACGAGGGATTAAGATCCCAACCACTCTTGTCCGGGGCCTCTGGCGTTTATACGTGCCTTTAGAATCGTAAGAGGGCCTGGGTGCAAAGAAGGGAGACCGGGGAAGAGAGTCTCAATGCTCCCGCGGAATTCCATTATAGGTAGAAGTGACGGTGGATTAGGCTTCCCGACTAAATCGAACCAAGCCGAAGCTCAAGTCCAATGAGGTTCAGGGCTCAAAGTTCATAATTGTAGGAGGCAGCACTCTATATCCACTATCTAATTTAGAAATTACTTCCTTAAAGTTTATCTTCTGTTAATCTGTTAATCTATTAGAATGTTGAAGTTTTTATGTTCTAAGAATTCACAAAATTTATATTTTTTCTACTAAATGTATTTTGGTTTACTAGCAGGAAAAGCACGCGCACGAAGTGCGCATTGTCGACCCTGAATTTTTATTTGCTAACATTAAAATTATAAACAATTTAAAAAATCCATTATTAAACAAATTTTCAAATATTAAGAGTTTTCAAATTTTTCAAACAATAATTAATAATTTGGTAGCGTTTGAAATTAAATAAAGGATGTATTGAACGATTTTGACTTGAAACCATTTCGAATGGAACAATTTTAGATCAGGTAAAATTTTGAAGCAGAAAAAGGAATTGAAATTGTATCATTTCTAATTCAAAGCATTTAAAATTGAACAATTTTATTTTAAATTGGAGAATCTCGAAATTGAATTATTAAAGTTTAGAATTTCGAAAATTAGATCACTTGAAATTAAAAGAAACTGAAATTGTATTATTTCTAATTAAAAGTGCTCCAAATTGAAAACTTTTGAATTTAAATAATTTTTAATACGAAGCGATTAGAATTTGACAAACTGAAATTGAGAACGAAATTGAATATTCCAACATCAACGCTGTTATTGTAGAAATTCAAGTTGTTCTTGCGAAAAATTATTCTAATTTAATATTTAAATTGATGAGATAAAATTTTCTAAGCTCAACAAAAAACCAACCGTCATTTTTGTGACCATCCAAAATTAAAGAAATTACTAACTTACTGCATCAATTTCAGATCTATTCTAATCCATATTGATTTGAAATTACACAATTTTCAACTTTTTAATTTCAAATAGTTTAATTTTTAAAACTTCATTTTGAATTATGATTCATTCTAGAAATCTGCCAATCAAATGTTTTTTAATTTTAAATGATTCATTTTTTTAAATCTTCAAATATAAACCCAATAGATTCCAATGCTTGAAATTGTACAATTTTAAGCCTTAAAAAAGGAATGTTTTTTCAAAGTTGAGTTTAAAATTTTCAATATTTTGAATCATTTTCAAATAAAATGTAATTCGGTTTTCGATGCTTGAAATTTTGAAATTTTTAAAGCTTGAATATAATCAATTATTGTCTTAATTTTTCATTGTTCTGAATTCATTCTGGAGGCATTTAATTCAAAATTGTTTAATTACAAATCCTTTAAACTGAATTCTACAACTATAAAGTCTTTTAATTCGATATTCTATGACTTCGCAGAACTTGAAAAACTAGACTGTTTTGTACGTTTAAAAGTAAAACCACACAATTCATAATATTAAAATCCAAAATTATTAAATTTAAAACAGACTATCACGCTTTCAATATAACATTTTGCAATTTTGAATGATTTAACAGTGAAATTTTTCTAACATTTTTTGTATTTAAATTTTAAACTTCAACGGACTCGGATTTCATATAGGAATCCTCCAAAAATTAAGAAATTTGATAACAAATATTCTCGAATTTAGGCTTTTGTAGGAAGAAACTTAAGTCTCCAGGCTTAAACAATAATTTGCTTTAGAATCGCGTATTCAAAACTATAATTTTAATATGAAATCATAGAAATTTTAAAGATGATAAATATCATGAATAAGTATCCTACAATGAAGTATCAAGTGACATTCAAAGCGACTGGATACATTTTTTACTGCTAATTGTGACTTTAATCTAAAGAAAAATCACTATAATTTTGACCGTTTAAAATTGAAGAATTTGAAATACTGTAAACCATTAAAGTTTTAATATTCTAAAAACTGTAAAAGTTATGATTATGAATTGGAAGTTATAGGGCATTAAAAATTTTCAAATTTTGCATCACTTGTTTCAAAATTCGCTCTTTTTAATATAGAGTGCAAAATTAATCATATCGAAAATCAATGATAAAGCATTTGTATGCATGGGGAAATTGACTTGATATAAAAAGTTACGAAAAAAAGACGCGAAAAGCAAACGGAAACATAGGAGCTTCAGTGCTGACAGAATGAATTATTCGTAGGTTATCATATATAATAATTCCAGATGTGAGAATTTTGATTCATTATCATTTCTGAATAGTGGAAATTTTGTTAGAAGAATTTGTTTAATTCGAGTCAAGCCAAAACGAACAAAAATAATTGGATCGCAGAAATAGAATCCTGGTTTACTTTTATATTTTGCAAGGTCGTTGGAACTGCAGGTTAGAGTTTCTGCCCTCGCGTTAAAGTAAGAAAGAACGTGCAAAACATTTATCTGGAATAAAGGTAAAAGAGACCGCAGGGACAGCAAAATGTTTTTGTATCCAACCAGGCCACATTCTCCCTCCATTCATTTTCTCTGTAATATAATCCATCAGTATTCCTCACTGTGTGAACGCCGTAAAAATAAATTTATTAGTACGTCTGTAATTGGTAGACCAACAAAGAATTTCCCAAAATCTACAATTTTCTGAATTTTTAATTTTCGGACGAAAAAACTTGGGGTTCACTTTTGTTTCAGGTCATCATTTTCTTATAAACTCATTTTGAAATTCATTTATTATTCTTCTATTGATCAATGTCAAAAATGAAAAACAATTGAATTTATTTCAATGTTGATATTGCTTAATTAACGTGAACCAATTATAGTTTCAATCAATTTTGCTTCAATACATTTTGACGCCCTTTTCTGTATCAGAATAAAACTTTATTTTTCTCTGTGCAAAATAATTGTATTCTATCTCAAAACTTATATTTAAGCTAAACGTGTTGCTGAATTTCACTACCCTTGTCTACGTATTTTGACATCACATTCAAGAGAGTCAGAATACATTCCCGTGAAGAATTGCGTGAGGTCGATTGCTCCGGGAAACTTTTCTTACATTATTAAATATCAAAGTCTTTTTCTCAGGATGAATGGCAAGGATGCGTAAGAGAAGAGAAAAGAAAATTTAAGAGTCAGGGAGTTCCAAACGAAAGAGGGTCATATGAGTTGCTACCTAATGGCTGCATAATTTTTTAGATATAAATAATATATGTAGTGGATCCTCTGAATTTTTGATTCAGTCAAAGGAATTTGCGAAGCTAAGAGAAAGGAAAGAAGAAGCAATATAAGTCAATCCAATTTTAGGAAATGATGTAAAAGTCTCTTCCTAATTTATTCATTAAGAATCCTTTACAAGGTGATTCAGACCCAACTTTGACATCTGTTTAGAAATTCGCTATAGGAAAATCAATTTCAAGTGATGAAACACTCAAATATTTAAGAATTGAAATATTTACCAAATTAATCCATTCCTTTTGATTTTAAATTAATTAATTTAATTTACTTCACAAATGATCTACTGATTCAAAAAATTAAATTTTTTGTCTGAGAAATTAAAAAGCAGATGGAAATAAAAAGAAAAAGAACAAATTTACTTTGTCCTAGTAGTGAATTGAATTGGAGCGTTACCGAATTCAAAAAACTTATATTATTAAAAGAATACGTCATTGAAGGAATTAAAAAGTGGATCGTGAGAAAATTCCCACCAATGCCAGAAAGTTTGATGACGATAGAGTTCACATTAAAGTTATGACTCTAGTTATTTTCTATTTTTTCTGAGTTGCATAAAATAGAAATTAAAATATGTCACACATTACGAGTCAGGGAATGAATCGCGAACCATGAGAAAAATGCTTGTTTCAATCAAAAAAATTATTTCTTTGACATGCAGTTAAACAAAGGCCGTGGCTAAGTGCATCGAAATTTTGGTAAGAATAGACTGATTTTTTTGTTACGAATAGCGGGACCTGGAAAAGGGAATATTGGTACCGAAATATCGGTAGAAATAGCCAATTTTTTCGGTAGAAATAGACACTGAATTGGAAAAATGTTTGTTTCATTCCAATAAATTCTTTATTTGTCATTATTTTTATTTATGGTGTAAATTTTCTTTTGAAGAAAATGTGTAATTTATTGTTTTATAAGTTATTTTGACATTTTTGAAAAATGTTACAATTTAGCTTGGTCAATATATAAAAGAGTTTCCAACTAAAATTCAATTATAATGATGAACCTTCAATCAGGAAAAAAGGAATTTTTAATCGGTAGATGAATTTTTAACCAATAGTTGAATTTTCAACCAAAAATATTAATTTTCTGCCAAAAAAGATGAATTTTCAACAATTTACATTAATTTTCTACCGGAAAGGATATATTTTTAACAAAATACATGAGCTTTCAATTGAAGAAAATTAATATTCAGCTACAATGATGAACAGTCAATACAAAAATTAATTTTTAAACAAATAGTTGCATTGTTAACCAAACAAAAATTAATTTCAACCAAAGAAATGAATTTTCAAAACTAAAAGACGAATTTTTAATAGAAGGGTTGAATTTTCAAACAAAGAAGTTTTTTAGTCAATTTAGAAAAAAGCTTCATGTTAAATGTTGAATTTTAAAGACAAAAAGATGAATTTGCTACATAAAGTTGATTTTTCCACCCAAAAAGACGAATTTCCAACAAAACTGTTGAACTTTCATTTAGAAAAAGTAACTTTTTAAGAACAAAATGGTTGAATTTTCAAACAAATAATAAGAATTTTAACCAAAAAATAAAATTATTAACCTAAACATATAAATTCTTAACAAGAAAACATCGTTAGATTTTCTTATTGAATTTCTATAAATTCAGTTCGCATTTAAGTGGAAAAGCGATAAAAGGGGTAATAGGGAAAAGAATGTGAAGCCTGCTATAAATAAATAGGAACTTCCATGATTTATATACTAAACAATAATAGTTTGAATGAGAATTAAACTTCAATTTTTTTTCTTTTAGAATATTAGGTTGGAAAACTGACAATTTTGGTTTGTAACGCTGAAGACTTGTTATGAACACATTTTATTTTCAAAAACTAATTTCCCTAAGTTTTCTACGTTTATACAATCTTAGTCAAATTGGGTGCGGGAGTAAGGGGGTCATATGCAATTGTACAGTAATTTACATGGGGAGGGGGGGGGGTCTAAATTTAAGGAAAAAAACCTTACGTAATTTTTGGCTGACCCCTTACATCCTTCTTTAAATTGAAAAATTGTACTAAAAAAATTATTTGTTTAATCAGTATGGTAGACATTTTTCATTGATCTGAATTTGATAAATTTTTCGTGTAATAAATAATTTTTTCCCCTTAAACGTTGGGATTCCATAATAAATTGTCTGACAGAGTTGAGCAACGTTATTGTTTTTTTTTCTTTCCAATATTGACTTATCGGACATTAAAAGATTTTTATATTGTTTCTTTTAAGTATATGATATCAAACAAACATTGTTCCTAGTGAAATATGAAGGAGATGGAAAAGTGGATTGCTTCCCTGAAGTTGACATGTGTCAAATACGGAATACCAGCTTATCGGGCATTGTTGACCAGACCGCAGATCATTGGTTCCGAGCCGCTTGAGTGTTTTCGTGTGTTCTGTTTGGTGAAACAGTGGCATCGTGTTTCAGGACCAAACCGGATAAACCGAACAGCGTTTGGATATACGCGTATTGGTGTCGAGTGCAGATCGGTCAGTGCACGTTTTCCTATGCCGTGCCATTCTATACTATGGTAACTGTGTGCCGCGACTGTCTGCTATTATGCAGAAAGAGAGTGGTAGAGAAAAGGGGGCGGGAGGGGATCAGAGAGACAGAATGAAAGGAGGGTTGGGGTGTTTCGGTGCTGTGAAATACATGGCTCAATACTTCCTTGCTGTACGCTTTGTCGCGGTCAACCCCAAACTCACCCACAACTCTAATTGTTACACGAGGCCTCGGACGCCTCGAATTCGTGTCGATACCGTCGGCAAAACACGAACACCACCAGATACGATAGGTGCATCTACTGGGAAGAGGAATTGAACATATACGGAAAAGTTGTATAGGAGTAGATGGAAAAGTGCTTGATATGAAATCGATTGTAATCACACCTCAGTCAAAAATTCGGGCTCGATGATTGAATTGGACGATACTCGTTGGCTGGCTATAGTCGGACTTTTCTACTTGCAGCGCAAACAGATTTTTGAGGTGGAGGAGAGTGGCGATCAGTGAGTCGGGAAATTTACAAAGTAGTAATTAGGAATAAATTTTACGTCATTTATGACATGACGCAAATGTGATGCAAATGATTCTGTACAGTTTATGCTACAAATTAAACATTTTTGTGAGAAAATAAATTGTTTTTATTCATAAAGTCATCTGGTCACAGTGAAACCTGAATATGATTCTACTAGGCTTTTAAGGTGTTTTAAACTGTAGAAAATGATACGCTGTTTCTAGAATGTGTCTCAATTTTACCTAGCATTTATAATCTAACTGTTATCATTATTTTTAAATACTTGTCACGCGGAAATTGCTCCACCCACTGTTTTCTACCCATCCGGGTAAAAATATTTGGTCTTGATTTTGTCTTGAATGTCTTTAATATGTCTTTAAGACCATGATGTCTAGTTCCGTCTCACCAGCTAGACATTGGAGATATACTTTACTTCTCTTGCATTTATGGCTGTGGCTGTGCCAAGACAAGACCAGATAGACTTACTTGAGACAGGGACGGATAATTTGTGTATTGGTGTATTGGATTTTTAGATTAAAAATTCAGAAAATGTCGATCTCAACAACTACAGACATATACAATTTTCTTTGAAAATAACAAAACTGTCATTGTCTACAAGTACCTAGTGAACTGTTGGAGATAGGAAAAAATGGAGAACATTTTGAGATTCGCCATTCAAGGAACATAATTTTCGAGGATCAACTAAGTCATTAATACATGAAAAATGAATACCATGATGATAAATAATATAAACATCCTGTAAAATTGAAAGCGGATTAGTGGTGACCCTCGGAGGCCTTGGTAGCCTTTTGGCTTGTCTTCGACAAAATCCAAACCAAATATTTTTACCCAGGCAGTTTTGACCAACTGCCGTTTATAAGAAAATTGTTCATATTAATATATTTATGAAATTTTAAACACTCTATCTCATCAAATGTTCTAGTGGAGACCCTTGGCAATATTAGTCATAAGAAAAATATTTTCAAAGCGTTCTAGTTCTGTGCAAATATTTAGTAAAATCAAGATATGTTTTTTTCAGTATAATTTAAAAAACAGTTTTTTTCATGTGTTGCACTTCCTAATTGATTTAGGTGGTTCAATCTTTTAGTTGTAGTGTGTTCGCATATATTTTATTCATTCCTGAAGTTTAAAATAAATTTCTCCACTGATTTTTCAAATAATTGAAAATACCCACTGTCTACAGCGATCCCGTGATGCCCAATCTTACCGATTACTGTGTTAACTGCAAGAAAATTTCAGGAACTAAAATTTTGCTTTCGTCAAAGATACTAAGGAATCCAAAATACTTTTAGATTCATTTTTCTTCTTACAGTGTAAATAATAAGAATGTGCAACTGTCTTTAAAAAACTTGTTTCTGTAGGTCAAGTGTGGGTCCAATTTGAGTAATTAGTTTTTGAAGATAAAAGCTTATGCAAAAGCCCGATACGCAAATTTTTAAAGTCCGTCTTTACAGTAATTAATGCAGGAATAATTTTGGAAATATTTACAATGTATAACAATTTTTTGAAATGAAAAGTTAAAAATCAAGCCAAAGAGGTCGGCAAGCGTCTCAACGAAGGGACCCGTAGGCTACAGGATTTGAGAGTTATTTTTATTATTATTTCACAGTTTTATTTTCTATATTTATTCAGCGATTCTTATCCATTATGGAAATTCAACATCTAGATCTACATCTGTAAGGAAAACTTCCAGCATAGCGGTCTAAGAAGTCAAGTTTTCCGAATTTCTTAATTTTTAATTATTGATTCCAAAAAAAGCCATAATAGATGAGAATATGAAATTTTTCTCTTGAGTATACTATATGGCTGCTTATCATACATGCCAAGTGTCATCTATCAATCACAAATATTGTGTCAAAGTGAACCAATATGACCAAATGAACCAATTAATCGATTACGAAATTATTTTGCCTAATTCTCAGCGAAATAATGTTATGAGCGATTATTTAATCCTAACTCTCTGTGTAGGAACTATTTCACATACATTACATATTTTCTTGTAAAATAAAGTTTCAGTTGACAAATAATACAGAAGTACGAAAATAATGTCGCAAGAGCGAATTCTGGTTTTAAAAATAAAGGTAGAATGCCAACAAAAAAATATTGGAAGAGAAGGCGTGTCAGTAGTTTTTACATAGAGAACGGATGAAGTGTACAAAATGTCAGCTGAATCGAGGTCGTTCTTGAATGAAGGGTCGATGGTAATGAAGGAGAGGTCGAGGCGAGAAAAGGACGAGGAACAGAAACTAAAAGATGTAAAAGAGGCACAGGAAAGTGACGAGAAAGACCGCGTGATGGTGACTGAAAGAGTTTCTCTCATTAAAAATAATTTCATATAAATAAAAGCAGAAAGCAACTTTGTGCGAAAAACGTTTAAAGCTTTTTCAGCTAGCATTTAATTTCATGTATAACCAAAATTTAAGTGTCCTAAACTGCTAGAAAAAGAAGTATTTTATGTTCATCTGTACATCTTTTCAAGTTTCCCACTTTATTATTGTTTACATATTCACAACTGACGTTCTAAGGATATAAAAATACTTTTCAAGTAATATCCTTCATTGAAACGAGACATTTCATTTTATTCATAAGAAACTCTTTCTTAAAAGGTGAAAGTTACAAATAAAAGTGTTACTTTTTTTGTGTTAAAAAATTGTGCCTTAATTCAAGAATTTTTTTTTAGGCTTATCATCTCTGATGTTTTATATTTTTTACTTGAAAACTTTAATATTTCATAACTGTTTGTGATATCTGTGTAATTTTTTATACTTTCTATTATCAATTTTAACATTACGAATTGATAAATTTTTTTCTCTAAATATGAATTTTTAATTTAAATTTGCTCAGTTCATAAGCGTTGTAGTTTAAAATTCTTAAACTTTTTAATTTATGTATACATATATATTATATTAGTTTAATCTTAAATGATTAAATTTATAGGTTTCTTTTATAGGAAATATTGAAAATTCCTAGGAAAATAATAAAACACTTTACACTCACTGAACTCTCAAGGTGCTTATACTTTTTTTTTTTGTAGCGATTCTCTGGATCATTCAAAGTTTGCGTATGTAATAATATTAAAAACATTAGTTGCAAAAAACTCAATTCTTAAGTCATCTAATTTGACCAATGACATAAAATAGAGATAGACTTTATATAATTTTAAATATAATTTGATTTATGAAAGTTAAATAAATAAGGTTCTGAAACCTGAAAGCATAATTTCTCTCTCTTCACAGCGGCACGTAATATTTCAACCCTCCCTGCATATTTTCACATTTCACACAGAATTAGCATTAACTTACAATGGGGAAGTAAACTTATATGAACAAGACAAGATGATGAAAATATGTAACGAGTAAAATTTCTCTAAAAGTTTCTTCCAGAATGGGTCGTACTCGCAGAGCGCACTTCTACATTTAGAGAAGGTTACGCAGAGTTAAAACAAGAAACTCTTGGATTTGTGGAAGTTAACTTAGCGTCACTTACTTTGCACTCTTGGTACATCGTGTCCTTGTAGCCACACATGCATATCTTCGAGTCACTCCACAGAGCTATACTCAGAAAGGACGCTAACTTTTATAATGCACCCCAAGGTGCACTATAAAGGTACCATGGGGTTTTACAGAACAAAATATAAAGTAAGGCTTTCTAGTATATGCACTCAGTCGCACAGAGATTGCAATATTATATGATTTCATTAACACTTTATTGGCCATGCCGCGGAGTCGGGTGGTAAACGAGGGTAGAAAGCTGGCTGGGCGATATTTCACGCGAATTATTGGGTGGTGAAAATGCTGACTTTGCCGATCTAATCGGCTCTCGTATTTATTGCGCGGTATCCTTCGCGAAACGATGCCCTCGCGTTGGTTTTTGCCATCTCACTCAAATTCAGTCCCTAACGCCATCTACAAATCGGTAGGGTTCAATACTGCCTCCTATCGATTCAACTGTATAGGATTTGCTTATTTCAGAAATGTTGTTTCCATAATCAGTGATCGGCACCGCTGCGTTCCGATATGCTCTATTCTTTGTAATAATCAGGTAATTATTATATCGGGACGTAATTGTGCCTTCTCTATTACACTATTACAGCGCATGTGTCCATGTGTATTTAAACATTTTTGAATCTGAAGATAAAAATTCAAATAAGCTGAACAATGTTTTGTAAAGCAAATTGGAAAGAACAGGGCGGCCGAAGAACTTCATTTTCAAAATTCTCTGACTTTCCCCTGCATTTTAATCTTTTAACATTTTTAACACAGAATCTTATATAAGCAAAATAACATAATTTGAGTTTTAAATTTAGGAATTGAAAACTTATTTATTCGACAAAAATTTATTTTCAACCAAATAGTTAAATAGTAACTTACAAAGATGAATTTTTAACTAAAAATGTAATAGTGGATAGTTAAACCAGAAAAGATGAAATTTCTACGAAAAGAGATGAATTTTAAAACGAAAAAGACAAATTTTCAACCAAAAAGATTAATTTTCTACCAAAAAAGAAGGATTTTTAAACAAAATGCATCAATTTTCAAACAAATAGTAGAATTTTTAACTAAGAAAGATAAATTTTCAACAAAAAATGGAAAAGTTGAATGATTAGTAAAAAGCATTAATTTTCATAAAAAGAAACCAATTTTCAACAGATTAGTCCAACAGTTGAATCAAATAACAAAATTATTGGCTCATAATATAATCTTCAAGAGCAAGTAACTGCAAAAAAGAAATAGCAATTGAAATACATTTATCCCCGATCAAGTTTTTATTATCCCTGATTTCACAATCCGTGACATTTCCATGACTTTTCCTGACCAATACAATTCTTGGAATTTTCCAGGATTTCCAAGTTTTCCCTGACCTACGGCTACAATGAAAGAAATAACATTTATATATAAATTAATGAATAATCCGGACTCATAAGATTATTACTGTGTACTCTAATTTAAATAGAACATTTGTAATATCGAAGGGAGAGTACTTAGCTCGAGCATCCTCAACTTTGCTCCTTCCCTCTTTCTACTTTGGTACAAGAACACGTACTCAGTTTCATTAATCTTCTCCTTCACAATTCAAATAGAATATCTCCTTCATTGTCGCTCAAGTGACGTTAAAAAAGTGAAGAAGTAAGTCCGAAAATGTCATTTTGCAATTCTGAGACAAAAGAATTTAATTAATTAAAAATTATGCACTTCTCTGGAGATTCAAGACATTACTTATATTTATTTTTTGGCATGATAACTAATCATTTGTGACTGAGTAAAATTATCAAATTTGAGAAAAATGTTCTTACACTAATATCTGAGATAGGGATCACAATAATCTTATAAGTAAATATGGTAAGCACGCTCAATAAACTCTAATTTCAATTACACTTTAAAGTGATGATAATTCGAGTGCATTCATATTTAAAAAAGGGTATTGTCGGGTAAGAATGGCAATTCAGTCCCCGCTCATATCTGGCTGAAATTCATGTCAAATGTTCATTCTAAGGTAGCAAACAACTACAAAAACTTTTTACCTTTAAATTGAATTGAATTGTTTTTGGAAGTTATAAATGGGGAAAGGAAAATCAAGATAGTGTTTTTTCTCGAAAACTTCTAGACCGATTTTTATAAACAACGTATATGTTGCGAAGGCCGATGAGACAATTTACAAAAAAATTCAAGAGAATTTTATGCCTAAAATAACCGGTAAAAAAATATTTTAATTTTTTGAAATTTTTTTCAAGGTAATGTTTTTGACGTGCGACAACCATCTTTTCACCAAAAAATCTCTTCATCCCTTAGATCAACATATATTTTCCTTGAACTGATCGGAGTGATGCGTCATAGTTAAAAGAAATGAAAAATAATTTTCGTATTACCATATAGAAACCTTACATGACCAATGCATTACGATATACTGTAATAGATAGTAAAAAGTTAGAAAAGTATACAAGAAGAAGTGGATATATTCACAAAATGGCAGTCTACCTGTTTCAGCAATTAGTCTAATTGTTGCCGAGAGTCGGGTTAAAAATGTATGTGTGTACTAGTTTCCACACCACCTGAGAGGTACAGTATGCAGCACGTTTTTTTAGTGACTACTGGCTCGTGTTTTCTACAAACAATGAAAATATAAGTTTTATTTGAATAGATAACAACATTCTAACACATTACAAAACACTACAAAGCATTGCAATCTTATTTTAATGGGTGAGGTACCAAACACCAATCATATCATTGAGAGGGAGAGGATTAAGTCTTCTCCTCTATTCAAATGAAACACAGATACAACTAACGATTTCAGAGCGATAGTTGCATCAGGTTGCCTCATCTACGATGAAGGCCACTGCAAGCAGTGCCCGAAACCGTGCGGAATTCCAAGTTCCAGTGTATTCATTGTGTGTGGAAAATACATGCCAGTAATTTAGTGATGTTATTATTATCAACACAGTAATAAATTGTCGGGATATCAAAACGTCGGATGCATATGACAACTGCATTGTGAAACAAGTGAAAGCCGCTCATAGTGCAACAAGGATCCCAATGTTGGTGAACTGTTCTTTGCTCTGCTTGCTTGCTTTGACTAAGTTATATATAAGTTATATACACGCAAAAAAGAAGTTGGCCAACTTTGGGATCACTGTTGCACAATGACCTATGAGCGGCTTTCACTCACTACTGGCATGTATTGGCTAAAATCAATTGATATAATAGAACTTGGAATTACGAACGGTTTTGGGCATTGCTTGCAGTGACCTTTATCGTAGATGACGTAACCTGATGCAACTAACGCGCTGAAAGAGTTAGTTGTATCTGAGTTTTATTTAACTAGAGGAGAAGGCCTCATCCTCTTTCTCTCAATGATATGATTGGTCTTTGGTACCATTCCCATTAATATAAGATTGCAATGTTTTGCAGGACCTTGTAATGTCTTATAATGTTGTTATCTGGTTAAATAAAACTTATATTCGCATTGTTTGTAAAAAAAGCCAGTAGTCACTAAAAAAAACGCGCCGTGAGCGGTACCTTTCAGATGCACATGTACATTTTTAACCCGACTCTCTGGCACAATTAGAACAATTGCCAAAAAAGGTAGACTGCCATTTTTGAATATATCCACTTATTTTTGTGTTGTTTTCTGACTTTTTGCTATCTATTATAGCATATCGTAATGCATTTCTCATGTGTTTTTTTCATTTGGTAATACGGAAATTATTTTTTTCTATGGCGCACCACTCCGATTAGCTCGAGGAAAAAATATGTTATTCTAGGGGATGTGAAGATTTTTTTTGTGAAAAGACGGTTGTAGCACGTCAAAAATATCACCTTGGAAGAAAAATCTCAAAAAATTCAAACATTTTTTTCACCTGTTATTGTGGGCATAAAATTCTCTGGAATGTTGCGGTAAATTGTCTTATTGGTCTTCACAAGATATATTTCGTTCATAAAAATCGGTCGAGCGGTTTTCGAGAAAAAACACTTTTTTTATTTTTATTTTCCCCTCCACAACTTGCAAAAAAGGGACCGAATTGCCATGCTTAATCGACTATACCCTTTAGAAAAAATTACAATAGTTTTCCCTATGACTATTAAAAATTGAAGTATTGGGCTTTAGAATTTAGATATGGAACTCTAATTTTTAAACAAAAATTGTAACGTCGATAGGAAATCCAGAATTCGAAATATTACACATGGACGATGGAAAATACTATAGCTGTTCACCACCACGCCACACTATATTGCTAACCTCATAAATAATGCAAAATGTGCTCGTTTATTATCGAGTATGTGGAGCTTAAAAAGGGGAAAAAAACATTTTTCAGCATTTTATGAACCATATGTGGTTAGGGGTTCCAAATAGTGGGTTGCTAAATACTGGTCAAATATCAGCTCGAAAAATGTATCGACCGTCAAAATGTAATATCTTTTAAAATATTATTTGCCTATCGCATGTTACATTTTATTCTAAATTAAATCAATGAAAATACAAAAACCAAAAATATATCTCTTTAATTATTTTTGTGTTCAAGTCTTCTACAAATAGTTACTTTTAATGCGGTTAGAGGTGTATTAAGTGATAAATCATGATAAGATCAAACCACGTGTTACTTGAACTTGTAACACTACGCACGAAACATGTAATTCGTAGAAGGAATCAGTCCATTAGCAGGTACGATTTCAGTGGTTGCTTGAATAATTAACAACTCTCGAAAGCACCAACAGCAGAATGATTCTTCCTAAGTTCTATCGGATAAAACACGCTCTAGCCACTATATTCCTAACACTTGAGTGGATTGAGACGCAAAATTATGTAAAGAGTCTTGAACCTCGGGTGTCGGCTTTTCTCTATATAGAGTATGAAGAGAGCTGAAAGAAGTCAAAGAGAGAAGAGAGAGGGGTTTCACATACATATTCATGGATGCGTGACAGCTGTTGGTGTGTATGCAAATAAAAATAATAGGTCGTACAATCCTAGTGACTGGAGGACCATGACCATGCAGAGATTTTCTGAAATTGCAAATTAATATTGTGACGTTCTGAAAGACCTACAGGTTATTTTCTCCTTTAATATCTCATATAGAGGACTTCCAATTGAATGTTCAATCCATTTCCTACGTTTAAGAATATGTTACGTCGTACGATCCTAGTGTCTTGAGGATCATGACCACGCAGAGATATTCTGAAATTGAAAACTAATATTGTGACGTTCTGACAGAACTAAATGTTATTTTCCTCTTTCATATTTTATACAGAGAGTCTCTGATTAGATATTTAATTCATTTTGTACTTTTGAGAAAATATTAGGTCGTAAGATCCTAGTGAATGGAGGAACATGACCATGTAGAGATTTGATGAAATTGCAATATAGTATGGTGACGTTCTGACAGACCTAAACGTTATTTTCTCCTTTCATATTTCATATAGAGCATTTCCAAATAAGTATTTAATATATTTCCAGCGTGTAAAAAAAATATTAGGTCGTACGATCCTAGTCACTGGGGCACCATGACCTCAGTCTCGAACTAATACTACTCTAAATATTGCATGAATGATTTAAAATGCATTAGCTCTGAGTAGAACGTTTGTTTGAATCATACAAGCAAATTTGGTTTATATCATATAATGGAAAGGAACAAATGTTTTGCTTTAACTAACAAAACATTGATTCAATGTTATTAAAAAAAAAAGTTTTATATTGATTGAAACAAATGATCTTCTTGGTAAAATGTGTTTCAATTAAACAAATAATTTGATTTTATTAAATTTATTTAAGTCTAGAAAAAAATATTTTTTTATTTTAACAAAAAATACAATACATAAATTGGGGACACCATAGTTCCTCAGAAAAACGCTAGCAGCGCAGGCCGGACTTTCTCACAATGAAGATTACAGTTTTACAACGTATAAAGGCGTCTGAAACTTCGCAAAGTACTGTTGCCCTGCGTCCCGAAAATTCTAACGGGTACATTGTTCAGAATTATTGATAAAATCGAGAAATAAATTTAACGCTGAACGAAATCTATATCTAGTTCAAAACAAGAAATATTCATATTGAACAAAAACTTTACTTTATTCATAATTATAGAGTTATATTTTTTAACTTTTTTTTTTCTTCTGCGGAAGCGCTGTAATCGCTTAAGTGTAGACAAAAATTGAGTTTAGCTAAGTGTAGAAACGATCATTTCATTTATTCTTTTAAATGTCAACGCACTGTTAAGAATTGATAAACAGATAGTTTCTATACTTTTCATTTCTTTAAATTATATGAATTTAATATTATGCTATACTTTTTTAAAGATATTCTTTTTTGTTGGTCTACCTGGCTGTTTATATTATTACATATTATTTCTTTTAGTATGTGAAAAAATTCCACTGGGATTCGAACCCGCGTAATATAATGTAATGAATAATGATTGTACTTGAAAGTTTTATTTCTTATTTTATTTTCAACATATTTTAAACTGTGTTTTTAAAAACTTATAAATAATCTTCACGACCTAATCTTTTTTTGTATTATGTTCAAGAAATCATACTTGATTTAAAATAGTAGTCGGCGCAATGGTTTTGGCTTTAGGATTCAAAAGAATTAAATTGAATTAGTTAATTATTTAGCCTAGCGTTTCAGCACACAATGCGGCCATCGTCAGTGGTTTTGTTTTCATTCTGTAAAAAAATAACACAAGTTGCATTTTAGGGACGCAGTTTGAAATTTCAATGTTTTTTGTGTAATTCGGAATTTTTTATTATTGTGTCTATACAGAAAAATCCTCAGAATATACCTTTCAATCCTCAGAATCATTGACGAGCAAGGGTTTATTTATGAAATCCGTCATTAATGGATTACCCAAAATTTAAATTATTAAGATTCATCTTTGGTTAAAATCAAAGTAGAAAATAATTACAAAAAAACATTTTTGAATAAAATATAATAAAATTGTCTTCACAGTTGGAAATTACTTCTATCACAATAAAATCTCTATAATTACAATCACCCACCAATAACTATTCTATAATTTTGTTTTCGAGAGCCAATGTAATTCTCCTCTGATTATTATATGTATTTGATATTAACTGCACTCAGCATTTTTACTGCTGCCATATTTATTTTTGTATATTATTGTAAGTTTTTTAAACCTCTTTATCCCTTTTATTCTTCCCCGTTTCTAATTAAAATTTTATTTTTCTTCCTTTTCTACTCGCGTAAAACTTTTAGATTAGACTTGGAAATTGAAAAAAAATTTGTAGTATTTCAGTTAACTTTTTAAATAAAAAAATACATTAAATTATTTAGATGTTTTTGGTATAAATGTTTATAATCACCTGAAAGATGTATTACGTCCACGTTTTCCACCTAACTAATAAATTAACTAAATTCGCTCGTTATCAATTACCTCAATTTTCCAGTACATGAAAAAGTACTTTTTTTTAATGGCCCAAAAGAGGGTAATGTTTTGTCAGAATAGGAGCAAAAGCTGGATATTAAGAGAGGGTTAGGAGTGTGCAAGCCAGGTGGAAAAGGGGAAGGAAAGGGAAAGGATGGAATGAAGAAAGCACGGATGGGAGAAGTGCACATATCATTGTGCCGTCGAGTGTCTTGAATATTTTAGTCGGACAACAAGAGCTTCGGTCCCAACGTCGGCACGCTTCTACTCCGAGGGGTAGTTCTTGCCGTGTTTCACCCTCTCGAGGAATACTCTAGTAGGCTGTCCCGGTAGACGTCCGGGCTGCCGACCCTATCCAACTTCCTCCTGACTTTCATCTTGGAACCTATATACCAACCTTACAGCCTATGAGAGCACCAGTAAGCAAGAATATGTATACATAGCAATGCACGTTATAAGAGAATGTTGGAGAAGATTCAGGTAGGAGAGCCAGAGAACGTGAAAAGCCTTTTTCCAGAAGAAGAGTGCGCATTACGAGCGTGTTTGCTTATTACCTAATGAGCAAAACAGAATCCAAAAAGGTTTTCAAACTAAAAAGAAACCCTTTAATCCCAAAACAATTTAAACAAGTCGTAGCTTCTAAATATGACTTAGATTTTACTATTTTATTATTTTTTGGGATATTTTTGCCCTCGGTCCCCCCTCGTTGACAATAGTGAAGTAACGCAGCTGTTGGCTAAACACGGATTTCACTTTTACTTTTCGTTTCTTTTGCTTAAGTATCGGTGTAACGAACTACGAGTATAAGCTTCGGTATGATCAATAATGAATCAAGAATAATTAAAAATATGAAAATATCAGATATCGTAGCCAAAAATGCTCTCAAAACAGGTAAAATAGGAGGAATTTTCACAAAAATAGGAAAATAAAATCTTCTGAATAAAATTAATGTCGATACCATATTGAATTCAATATGAAACGCTTTATATTCCTGAAATTTTATTCAACGAAATAGTTCAATCTTCAATATACAAACGTGAATTTTCAACCAAGAAGATTAATTTTTTACAAGAAAAAAAGAATGTTTAACAAAATAATTAAGTTTCGAAGTTAAAAGGTCAAATGTTCTAAAAAACGGTTGACTTTCAAACCGGTAATGATGAATTTTTAAGCAGCTAGTTAATTTGAAATCAAGAAAGATGCATTGTCAACTAAATAGTTACATTTTTGAATAAAAAAGACCAGTTTTTAACCAAAAATTAAATACTTAAATTCAAAGTTTGAAAACCTAATATTCAACAATAAAAAGAATGAATTTTCAACCAGTTTAAATAAAACCAAAAAAGATTAAATCTTTCCAAATATTTCAATCCTGAACAAAAAAGACACATTTTCAAGAAAGTATTTGAATTTTCAACCAAAGAGGTGAATCCTAAAAAATGATTTTTTAACAAACTGTTTAATTTTAAAGCCAAATAGACGAATTTAAAAAAAAAAACCGTTAAATTTGCAACTCCAAAGCAGGAGTTGTCAACAAAAAAGGTAATTTTCTTCTGAGGAGTTACCTTTCAAAATCAATACCTAAATTTCTAACCAAATAGTTGAATTTTCTACCAAAATATTTATATTTTCAATCAAAAATATGAATTTAAAAAATAACAGTTAATTTTCATCCAAATAGTTTAATTTCCTGTCAAACTGTTGAATTTTTGAGCCAAAAAGATAAATTTCCTTCAAAACAGTTGGACTTTCAATCCGAAAATATGAATTTTCAACAAAATATTAAAATCTTCAACCAAAACAAAATAATTTTCAATCAAGAAGAATAATTTCTTACCAAAAATGTATAAAAAAAATGTATTTTGCACACAAGAGATCAATTTTCTACCAGAAATGTAATACTTAAGTATTCAGTTACAGTAATTAATTTTGAATCAAAAATTGGACACATTTCCAGCAAAATAGTTAAATTTTCCACCAAAGAGATGAGTCGACAACGATGAAAATAAATTTTTAATGAAATAGTTAAACTTTCAACCAAGTAATTAAATTTGTGACCAAAAAAAGATTAATTTTTAATAGAATAGTGGAATTTTTACCAAAATGATAACAATTTCAACCAAATAGTAGAAAGCAAAACCAAATGAGATGAATTCCAACAAAAAAATATAAAAGTAGACTTTTCAATAAAAAAAATACCTTCAAACCAAAAATAGTTGCATTTTCTTATTGGGTTCTATTATTTCCGTTTGCATTTAAGCAAAAAAAAAAAAAAAAAACGAGAAAAAGGAAAAGTTCTTGCAAAACGGGGGAAAAAGAAAAATTCTTGAAAATTGGGGTAAAAGGGGTATGAGGGTACAGAGTGTGAAGTCTGAAAAATGAATGTGGTTTTATTAAGTTATTATTCAACTATTTCGTTCCAGCGCCATCTTTCGCAAAATTCAAATACTTTGTTATTATATCTGGACGGCCCCTTGCCAGAAAAAAATGTTTACAAGTTCCTGGTATCGTGAAAATGTAACAAAAGAGAGAATAATAATCTATATATTCAGAGTTGAAAGTGAGAGGAAAAGGCTTTCTAAGCGTATCAGTGTTTGTCAGGAATAATTTGCTACATGGAGAAAAATAGGTGTTCAATAGTAGATGTTCAAAGTATAAGATAGTACCGCCAATAATACAGATATTAGCACGTAACATCTACTGCGTTTTTGTTAAACTGAAACATCCAAGATGTTAAACGCGTATAAGAAAACACGCCAAACCTTTGTCGACCGCTTGATCAAGCTTATAGTCAATTTCGTTCTTTATCATTTCGTGTCATATGTGAACTTGTGGAAAAATGACGATTTCTAATATTTTAAAAAAAATATTAATAATGATCCTGGAAACTGATTGGATAGCGTAAAATGGTTAAAGCAAGTGCTGTTTTTTCTCTAGAAACTCATCCGAGGTAAGAAGTTGGGTGGTTTCGTTGGGCCGGAAGGAAAGATCGAAATGCGGGATATTCTAGCGAATTTTTATGCGACAAATCCAGCTCATTAGTAGAGACTTGTATTTGAGAACAATGAGAAATTAGCATAACAATGCGGTGGATGCGAGTTAAAATTCAATAGAGCTTTATAAGGACCAATTGTGTGGAGGAAGAGGGGTGGGTTTGTGATTTTCCAAATTCGTATACCTTTCCTAATCGTCGATCGATTTGAAGTACAGGAAGCATGATACTTACGATCGAGTTTCTCGTAACAGCGATGTCAAGGGGACGAGAGAGCAGCGCTCGCTACGAAGTTATGGGACCCAACAACTTCGTAATGAGATCTCATAAAATCAGGATATCTATCTGAGCAACTAAGAGTTACCAAACTTGATATATCAAACTATTGATTCAATTATTTTTGGAGGTGTAACATGTTTTTGAAAATTAATAGTAAATAAATTAAAATATCGTTACAAAAAATTTCATTTTATAAAGTAGGCTTAATAAGCTTAACACATTGACGTGATTCTCATGTTCAAACTGAGGAAAAAGGTGTCGTATTTCATAAATTTTTTCAGAAGAAGAACGCATTACGTTTTTGTTGTTGTAAATTTTTGGAGTTTAACCCTTTTTACAGAATTTGAACACTATTTAACGAGTTCGTAACTCACTGTCATGATCATTATGCACTTACGAGAAAACAGGAAATTCAGTGTAGGCCTATAATGATTTTCGTAATGAGTTTCATATAATTTTTTCCCGATTCTAGAAAAATCATTACAGAAAACCACTATAAGAAACTTCGCACAGAAATAAATAATGTTCATGTATTAAAATAAGTAACGCAAAAAATAGAGAAACTACAAACAAATGTTTGATTTATTCAACTAACGTACGATTTTAAATTATTTCATGGAATTCTACGGATTTCAACAATTTCAAGGGATTTTAAGGAACTTAAAAACTTTTAAAGTATTTGAAAGATTTTATTAGGATATTCTAACAGACTCCAAAGAATTTTAGAGACTTCGAACACTACAAGGGATTCCAAAAAATTTTGTGGAAATTGCAAAGATTATATGCTCGATTTTAAGGGGTTTCTAGAAAACTTTGAAGAATAAATTAAATTAAATTAAATTTTGAGGAATTTCCAGGTATTTCAAGGAATTTTATAAGATTCGTAGGAATTTATTGAATCTCTGACCATTTTAAATATTTCTAGAGATATGAAAGTTTTTTTTAAGAACTTTAATGAGTTTTTATTGAATTTCAACGGATTGTAAAGATTTGAAGGGATTTTGTAATATTTCAAGAGGTATCAAAAGAAATTTCATAAGATTCATAAGATTTTTTCAAATTTAATAACTACATTTTTTTATTGATATTGAAAGATTCATGAATCGTTGACGACGATAGTGTCTTCACAAAACATACAAAATTCTTGTATTTACATAGTAAATTTTAAAACTGAAAACTTTAAAAACTGATGTAGTTGAAACGTAATGCTCGTAAAAATTTAAAAATTCTAAAAAATAATTAAGAACTGTTAATTTCAAATTAGTTCTGTATGATTAAAAAAATTAACCAAACAAAGTAAAACTTTTGAAGCTAAGCAACTTTAGTTTCCAGGCGTTAAAAATTAAACTGTTTCAGAATTGTGCATAATAAACTTTACTTTTAAATTGAAATTATAGAAATTTGAATGACAATTCAAATTATTAAGAAGTATCATATCATGTAGTATCTTATGAGATTCAAAGCGATTGAATAAATTTTTTCATTCAAAAATGAGATGTCTGTATAAAAGAAAACATCCACTGTCATTTCATCGGTCAAAATTGAAGAATTTTAAATATTGTAAACCTTCAAAGCTAACTCATTTTAAAAACGTTGAAAATTATATTATTTGTAATTGGAAGCTTCAAAAATAATGAATTCGAGCTTATTTGAACCGTTCAAAGCCCGTCCTGAAACTAAGATGTTAAAAATGAATCATTTCGAAGTTGTGCATCACGTTTTTTAGAATTCATAATTTTAATCTAAAGTGCAAAAGTACTTGAAAATCGACTATTTTAAAGCATTTTGATGCAGGCGGAACAGCTTCATGTTACTTTAAGTCAAAGATCATGTCAAAACTGATGTATGCTGTAATGAACTGTCAAACTGACAGGGCATAAAAAGCCGCAGGACAAAGAACACGTGAAAAGCGAGCGGAAACATAGAAGCTTCAATGTGGAAAAAGTGAATGAATGAATTTGAAGATTATTATATATAATTTATTTGCAATCTTTTAAATATTAATATTTCTTTATAATTTTTCATTATTTCCCAGTGAAAAAGAATAAATTGGAGGTTAGTCAACAAATCCTGAGCAGGAGAGCGATCGCTGGTTTCACCACCCTGTAGATCTCCTTTCGCAAACACCGCTGTAGCCTTCAATTCTAGCAGACCAACAAGTCGACGTGAATCGAGGTTGTATTCAAAGGGACTCCTCAAAAACCATTCATTTCAAACCGACCTTTCTCTGTTCCTTTGCTTAACGCTCAATCTACTTGTATCACTGTTGGCAGGTGAGGGTGTGCTCTGTTGTAACCGCTTCATTGTAGTAGAAACGGAAAGGCAACAGAAAGACTGCCGCTTCTAAAGCTCCAGCGTTTCACGTGTTGCATCTGATTTTGTGAATACCTGCTCAACTTGCCAACTTTATCTTGCATCAAACGAGCAACTCTTGATTTCTCATATTATATTATAAAAATTATTTTCTAATTTTAGATATCAAGTTTTTATCGGTTAAATATTAAGAGGCAAGTTAATTGGGTATTTTCTGGAAAGGTCAGCTCCAAATAATAATTTATCAAACTGGAGTAAGTCTAAAGGCGATTATACTTCTTGGTAGATTTTCTGATAGGCTGACAATTAGTTTCAGGTCCGATTTCAATTGCGGTGTGCAGTTGCTGGAGATTCCCTTCCCTAATTTGCATCTTTATGGTACGATCACGTAAATGCAGGACTGCGGCCTTTGAATGGTGAATCATACCGTGAGATCAGATTATCGGATTAACGAATTACAGATTCCAGAGTCTCAATTAATTTAATCGCTACTTTCGATCATTTGACTAATCGTTTGTAATTCGACGGAAGGAAAGAGAAAGGCGAGTAATTGAATCTTAACTGGTACTTGTCCTTGACAAATTCCGCCAAATTTTTAATGTGATCATTTTAATACCATTGTTGTAAAACCATCTCAACTCATCTGGACTAATAACCTTATTTTCGATATTGAATAATCTTCACTCGTTTTGTCTTTAGGAAATAATTTTCGTTTGCCTTTATTTGCTATTACTGAGAAAAATCTTCTGAAATTGATATGGGCCGTAAATAAAATATGTAAAGTCTTTTTTGTGTGTAGGGAATGGGCAGGTCAACGATTTTTCTATGTTGCCTTACATGTGAAAGGAGGGGGGGGGCGTGGTAAAAACCATCTATTACATTTTAATTATAACAGTATTACTCGTAATTATAATGTGTTGATATAATTAGTGTTGATATAATTGATTATAATTGGTGAATGAAATGTGTTGGTAATAATAAGCATTCAGTTTCACAAACGCAGAATTATATCATTTATTTAGGACCTTATATGTTGCGAAGTCCGAATTTTTATTTGCAAAGCAAAATTTCCAGTTTTCTAGCCTAATATTTTTAAAGTATTAAAACTGAACTTGTGTGCTTAAGTAAACTCTTATTCTTTAGTATATCAATTTTTCTCGAAATTTCACATCTTTGAGTTCAAAATTGAACTGCTTTATAGAAAATTCAAATTTTCGGTTCCAAAATTCAACAATTTGGTAAAAACTTAACTATTTCGTCGAAAGTTTAAATACTTTTTTCAAAAATTATTTTTTTTTAGTTGAAGATTCATCATTTTAATTAAAAATGTATTTCTTTGGTTCAAAAAAATGATTTGTTGATAATCTGTTTATTTCTTAGCTGAAATTTAATTTATTTTTGATTGGAAATTTAAATATTCCATTTTTGACTGAATATTTATCTTTTTTAGATGAAAATTAAATTATTTGTGAAAAAATTAATGTATTTAGTTGAAAACTCGAATTTTTCGGTAGAAAATTAATCTGCTTGGTAGAAAATTTAACTATTCAGTGGAAAATTGATGTATTTTCTTTAAATTCCTCTTTTTGGTAAAAAAATGAATTTTTTGTTGAAAATGCAACTGTGTGGTTGAATATTGATTTTTTTTGGATGACGATTCAAGTACTGAGTTGAAACTTCTTTTTTTTGGCTAAAGATTCATACTTTTAGTTGAAAATTGAACTACTTTGTTAAAAATACGTTTTGTGATCAAAAATCAGTTGTTTTTTTAACTGAGAATTTTCTTTTTGGTTGACACTTCAATTATTTGGTTACAAATGCAACTGATTATTCAAAAATAAATCTGCTTTGGTAGAATATTTGAGTATTTTGTTAAGAAATTGTCTTTTTGTTCCATTTAACTGTTTTTGACATAGAATAATACGCCGACAAGATTTTGAACCCAGAAACCAGACAATACTTATCCGAAGATTTTTCGTGCGCTGAATCCGAATCTGACCTCAGACTTGCTCCATAACCTCAGATTGTTGAGATCTCCTAACCTGAAAGTGCAAAAAGCACGGTTTTTTGCTATTTTCGGGGTTAAATTACATCGCGAAATAATTTTTTTCTTCTGAAAACTCGTTACTGCATCTGAAAGTACCTCTCTTATCCTTCAAAACTCTTTTTGAATTTTTCAGATATCTGCGTTTTTTCTTATAGATATCGTTCAATGAAGTTGAACTGGAGTAGGTGGAGAAGATGGAGCTGGAGTAGGTGGAGGAGTTGGAGGAGGTGGAAAAGCTGAAATGGGTGGAGGAGCTAAAGGAGCTGGAGTAGGTGGAGGAGCTGTAGTAGGTGGAGAAGCTGGAGCAGGTGAAGGAGCTGGAGAAGTTGGAGAAGGTGGAGAAGCTGAAGTAGCTCCACCTGCTCTACCTACTCCAGTTCAACTTCATTGAACGATATCTCAAAGAGAAAAAAAAGATATCTGAAAATTTCAAAAAGGGTTTTGAAGGGTAAGAGAGTTACTTCCAGATGCAGTAACGAGTATTTAGAGAAAAAAATTAATTCGCGATGTAATGTAACCCCGAACATAGCAAAAAACAATGATTTTTGCACTTTTCGGTTAGGATATCTTAAAAACCTGAGGTGATTGAGCAATTCTGCGGTCGGATTCGGATTCAGCGCACCAACAACCTTCGGATAAGTATTGTCTCGTTCCTGGGTTTTTCGTTTTTTGAAATTTTGTAGGCCTGTTCTCTTAGTTAAAATATCAACTATTACATTTTTTTTTGTTAGTTCATATTTTTTGGTTGAAGATCCAAATAATTGGTTGAAAGCTGAACTGCTTTGTTAATTAATAAAAAACGGTAAGATTTTATCAAACCAATTCTCCATCCAAATCGTCTCGTTGTTTTTAGATGATCCCTAAATAAATTGAAAAAAAATAATTTTAGTTGGTGAATAATACGGAAGATAGGTCTGACGGGGGCAGGTTTGAGCTTACGCACCCTCACAAAGGGGGGTACATTGTTCGAAATTCCAGAAAAACACTTGACGAAATGTATGCCCAGCCACTATACGATACAGGGTTCATTATCATATTACAGGCAAATATTAGAGGCTCGGTCAATAAACCTTTAATCTTAAATTACAATATATATACAAATTATTATAGTATGATTAGTGATTAGGGGATAGATAACTTCAGGAACGAATTGTATTTTAAATGGTGGAACAAAAAAGAGCCGTTAGGGCAGTAAAAGATAAAACTTTCTGGTGCATGACACCGATTTTTCAGTGTTTGACTCCCGGCGAACGAGATATCAGGCTTCAAAGGAAGATTTGGTACGTGGACTGTTTTTGAATGTTCAGTCGAATATCTTGTTGACTCTCTTCATTTTGCGTGCTCTCGCTCTCTCTCTCTCTCTCTCTCACCCACTGAATATCTCTCTCATTCGCTCTTAACATCCTTTCATCTCTCTCATTCTCTTCATCGTTCATTCCATATTCGCTTATCTCGCTTCCTCCACACGATGTTTCTGTTTGTGGATTCTCAATGCAAGCACAAAGAGAAATCGCAATGTACCTTAGCAGTCGCGCATCTTACCGCTCGATATTTCAAACCTAGAACATAATTTGAGGCGGATGTACCTTCCTCAGTCAGCTTTGAGTTAACCTGATGACAACTATCACCTTCATTGAAATTTCATACACGCTGACCTACATAGCTACGCTCATACTTGCATCGTATAATTGTTAATCTTTCCTACCTCGATTGAAGATCTTAAAGATTATTATAATTTTTTTCAATTTAATTTTTAATAAGTGGTTATTTAGCTTTGCAATGTTTAAATGCTCGAAAAAGAATTGATTAAAATATAATGGCTTCAATTTGAAAGCATTCGAAGTTTGAGACTTTGGAATTTGAAATTTGTCAAACAATTTGAATTTACTCAACGCTCTGGAACTTTGGAACTTAAAAATAAAAAGAGTTAATTTCAACGATAGCTGATCGTGAATATTGAGAAATAATAGATTTGGAATTAAGTGGGTTCTAATTTAAGCGAATTTGAATTTATATTAAAGAATTGATACTCAGAATCTAGGTCAGTTAGAAGTAGGAAAGGATGAACCCAAATAACAAAAGATTGTACACTTTTTTAACGAAGAAAGAAGAGGTCGTCAGAGAATCACCCCAGAGACGCTTTGCGTGACCAGAAATATTTAAATTTGCCTTATCTTGTTACGTGACATTTTGTTTGTTCTAAAGCCCACATGGTACATATATATGTATCATGTACTTAACAAAATTGATGATCCTACAATATAGATATTTTTCAATAATAGTGATTACTGAATCAAAATCACCAATAGAGCTATTTTCTTGGACTTCACGGACCATCAGAAAAGTCAATACTTTTGAGTTCGAGTGCACAACTCGAACATCCTTAAAGGATAACTTTGCCCCCATTTCATTAAGAGGGGAACTCTTGGAAACACTCCAAGAGAAAAAGATTGAAAAACTTTCGACATCAATACTTATCATACTTGAAAGGTGATGTAGTCCATTTCCTTAAAAATATTTAACCCCCTCAATTCCTCTAAAAGCCACTTTGGAATTTATAAAATTTAAATCTCGAGTTCAAAGAGAGAGGAAACAAATTCTTTAGAGTCTGGACTGTTGAAACGACATCCATTTGAAGTACAAAAGAGGTAAAACAAGATTCAGAAGAACGTCCGGAATTATCAGATCGGAGTAAAAAGGAGTCAACGGTGTTCAGGGTTTTAGGAAAAGACGAAGATGACATAGACTAGCGGAGGTCATAACCAAGTCACAGCTACGTTGGACCGAATTCTCTTGGGCTATTTGCAGTGGGTGCATTGAGGGTGGGATTCGGAGGTTGAGGCTAAGTTTACGGGGTCAGTTTGTTGAGAGGTAGTTGGGGATATAAAGGGGTAATCGTGAAAGGTTGGGTTGTGTGGCTTGGCGAGTTCGTAGCTAGGTGGATAGAAGAGGGCAAGATTTAAGCCCCGGCAACATCTCAGACGCGAGTGCAGCGCCACTTCGGAAGATACGTGAAGCGACGACTCTCTACTCTTCCACTATTCGGTAAGTAGAGTCTGTTTGTTCTAGAAATTCTGATCCTTGGCCTCGTATTTGGAAGAGCTAGATTACAGTTAATTTTCTTGAATTCCAAAATGTTAGTAGCATCATGCTTGGTCAAGTCTGCTTCGTTCCCGGGTTGAAATGCAAATTAAGATCAAGATTAAAACGAGGGTTTTTTGTGGATCAATAAGAAGAGTTCATGAGGGTAGAAATTAGTGTTTGCAAGTGAAAAGAAATGTTAAGAGTTAAGAATAACTTAAATGCAAATAAAATTGCCTTGCTGATTCGAAGACAGAAGTGACTATTGCTTACTTCAGGAGATTAGTGAGAATTAAAGAAAATAGGGTCAAATTGAACAATGTCCTAGAGAATCATGTATCATTGTCTTCTCAAAAGTTGCCCACATTAGGAAACGACTAAGCGCTTGGTTCACAAAGGAGCTACTAAAGGCAGGTTTGAAATGGGTGGAAAGTCCCTAAAGAGTAGTAATGTTAATCTTAAGAGCTATAAATCAGCTGACCGAAAATTTGCGATCCCTCCATGGATAAGCATATAAGGAAGGATGGGCTTGCTTGTGCAAGATTGCCATGTTTGTCTTTCTCACAATCCTCATCTGCCATTTTATCGTCATTAAAATTATTTATAAACTTTGATTTAAAAACAGCGCATATTTTTTAGACAAATGTTAATATCTTTTCAATTTCACTGAATCAATTTCAGAAAGCAAACGTTGAAGGATTTCGTTTTTAAGAATTACTATTCATAAAGGTGTTTCCAGGATCTTTAGTCATCCTACCATCTCAGTTTCTCGAATTTCCCTTCGACTTTCTAACTGGAGTTCAGTCGCTCACGTTTCGTACTACTTTCAAGATCAAACCAAAGTTGCAACTTCGAAAGAGAAACGAAAGCTTCGCAAAAGCTGGTTATAGGTAGGATATGAAGGACAGTCTAGATTTCAGTTTATACCATAATAACTCCAAGAGAATATTAGATAGATATTCAGAAATTTGCTGTTTAAAAAGTTTTCAGAAGTTGAAATACATAGTGGAATAATTTTATCTTTTTATCGCTTTTCTCAAATTTACAGGAGCGAAATAGAAGTGATGATACACGTACGTCTGAGGACGAGAAACGACACAATGAGGAAGGACAGATTTAAATTATTGTGTTCGGGTGCTGCAATAGTAGGAACAATACGAATCTTACTAGATCCCCGCTCCCCTCAGAAACCATCGCTTAACATCTTCGTGCCTCGAGAAACTCGCTCGTACTTTTACGGATAAAGATCTCTGAGAAAAGTTACGGTCGTTTGCAAACTAATCGAGCCGTCGCTTTTCTACTGAGTGTCGAAACTTCGGCTGCCTGTCAACTTTTCCACCCTCTTATTCCTTTTTTCTTTCCTCTCGCCACTCATTCTTCGCCAATTTTCTCCCCACGACGGTCCTATACTCTTTAATATCGGGCGATGATCTGCAAAATGAAGCAATTCCTTCTGAGGTTTCTTACCATCAGCAAAAGATGACTTGATGTTCGTATTACCCCCACAGAACATTTGAATAGAAGATTGTGGTGCTTTTTAATGATTAAAGGCATTTGTGAACATTATAGGATAAGCTTGAATTAGGGCAAAACATTAAGAGAACAGTTGCAACATATATTGAACCCATTCAAAAAGTTTTATTTTAAGGAAAATCTTTGTTTTTATGCGGAAAGAATAAAGTCGTTATGATATGTATTAAGTGTTTCTTGATAAAATACAAAATAAGTCTTTAAAAGCATTCAAGTGGTAAATGTGTATTGTACAATCACTCGAAAGTGTCTAAATTTGAAATCAACTCATCGCAAGTTTGCCATTTCCCTAATTTCAATACAATGAAATTTGAAACTTTAAAAAAACGAGAACCACAAATTTTAAATTTGAAGATAATTCAAAATTCTTTTTAAATAATAAATACTTTATAATATCGACGATAAAGCTCAAAATGACGAATAATAGCGACATTTTTTTGATTTTAGAACAAAATAAATTTTTTAATAGATGGAAAGAGCTCTCAAAATTCGTATTTACAACTATAATCATCCTCCGAAAACGAAGCAGCAATACAAAAATCTTTATACATCGTAAATTTACATTCAATTTGAAAATAGGAGAAAAATCATGCCTTTATTTCATTGAATGATATTTTTCTGATTGTGAATAATCTTTTCTTAATGTACAGGGCTCTAAAAGTTAATATCAACACCTATAATTATCCTACAGAATCTATGCAACAATATTGAAATTCGTATATTTTGTAAATTGTCATTTAATTAAAAAATTTATAAAATCGTGATTTTTGACTATTTAAGACTACTTTTTTCAAATATTTCAGTTTAATATCATAGAACAATATTTATGAATCATTTTACTACCAAAGAGTAATCAGTTGATCTTACTGTTATACATTATTTCTACTACTTCTTGCATTTATACGGAGCATTATTTCTCAATCGTTCTCACTGAAAGAATCAAATTTTTCCGATTGGACTGAAACATTGGCAAATTGCAGTTCTATCAAATGGTATTTTATCGAAAAAGTATTTTCCACGACAAAAATTTCTCAGGGGCAAAGGGTCACATTTTTAAATGTTTGTGGATACACTACCTGTTTTGGCTATTTTTAAAACAGTTAATAAAATTAATAATCATTATTATTGCATATTCATTATTAAAAAACGATATAGAAAGGGTGGAAAGTCGTGTCAAAACTGTAGTGGACGACATTTTTCGAATTTCATTAAAAAAGTAAAAAATATTTAAAACAGATAGTGTATCCACAAAAAAAATAAAAAATGGCACCCCCTCTCCCTTGGTAAATATTCGTCAAAGTGGAAAATAATTTTCCCATAAAATACCATTTAAAAGGACAACAATTTTTCAGTGTTTTAGTCTAATCGGCGAAACTTTGACTTTTTAGTAAGAACAATTGAGAAATAATGCTCCACATATGTTAATAGTAATAGAAATCATTTATAACAGTAACATCTGCTGACTGCGCATTAAAACTACAATTATTCAGAAATACTTTGCAATTATGTTAAACTAAAATATGTATGAAAAACAGTTTTCAATAGTGCGAAATTATGATTTTAGATGATTTATTAAATTTAATGACAACTTACGTTTTAAAATCCTTCATATCAAATAGAAAATTGTTGATAATGAGAAAAACTTAAGTTGATCCAAAAAAATTGTTTGCTTCTTTTTTCAAGTTTAATAAGAATATATGTTATATACGGATATTTTTATTGCTGTATACTTTTCGGAGGATGATAATAGTTTTGAATAATAATTTTTGTAACTCTTTGAGGTTACTTCACTGCGGAGACAACCAGAAATTACAGAGAGCCAGGTTCGGGCTGTGCGGGGTCTGCTGAAGTTGTGTCAGGCCGTGCTTCACCAGAAATTGCTGAATGAGCTGCAATTAATGGGCATGTGCGTTATCGTGTTGAGGGACCCAGCCGTCATTTTTCCACAAATCAGGCCGTTTTCTTCTTACTGCTCTCATAATCGCTTCAGAACTTCTGGGCCGAAGAAAACAGTGAGCAATAACATCGATCAGGCTCTAGCGCGCTTTCTCTGCTCTCGGGGATCTAGGTGTCTTCCACTGCGGCAGTTATCTCAGTCTCAGCCATAAATCCATGACTCATCGTTAGTCATCAACCTTTTGAACTATTTCGAATATGGAGGTCTTCCTCTATCTCTTTCACTGTTGAACGACGATTTAGTCGTTCCAAATTTCGAGATATTTTGACCGTTGCGGGCCTGCCAGAACAAGGGCCACTTCCAGCTAAAGTACGACAAGTTTTAAATCACCTAAACCACTCTATAATTTGATTATCACTCATAGACTCATCACCATAGATTTTCCGAATCATAACGGCGGTTTCCGCACATGAATAGCTATATTTTTTGCAACATTTAATGCACACTCTTTGTAGGGTGCATTCCGTCATCCTGAAATGCGACACGTTCTTGGTTAGACGTATACGCAAATGCATACACAAGTCGACCAAATATTCGCAGGTCCATATCACTTAGCAGAGGGCCTTAAAGAGGTTCCCTCGAAATGATAAATACCTCTTTTTGACAGTAGCACATCCAGGTACAAAGTCAAAGCACAAGGCCCAATACTTTCCTAATAGACCTCGTATTCTACCGACTGCATAAGGGTTTCCTATGGAACTCTAAACAAAATCTTAAATAAATTCTCGAACTTGAGAATGCGGAAGTAAAAAACCTACTGAAAGCCTCTGGTCTAACAACATCGAAATAAAAATGGTCCTCGTACATTCGAAGACTTGTAGGTCGTTATCGGGTTTTCAAGCCAAATGCCGTCTGAGAATTTGACGATAGACTCAGCAGGGAGGTAAACTGTGTCATCGATTGGTCTGGCTACCTTTCCGTTCATTATTGTAAAACGATAATCGCCGTTCTATGCCGAGGTCTTGAGATGCCATCGAAAAGGAAGTCTAACGATTAGTTCGAAGAGTAGTCGATCTGGGGAGACTACAGCCTCGAAACTTCTATAGAGATATAACCCCCGGAAGATAACTAAGGTCATTAAAATTCTCGTGCGCCGCGTCGCGTCGGTCTGGGCGCGGAAGGGTTCCGAATTTTAATTCGCGTCTGCCACGTAACCAAGGTTTCGAGTCCGGAACGAACCCCGGTGGTCCGATGGTATATTAAAATTCCGGAAACTTTTTAATCTTTCCCCGTAGTTAAATATTAATAACGAAATCTCGGATACGGCTGCGAGTAGCGCCGCTCGCTCGGGGACAACCCGGAAGTCCTCGTTACACTTTGCAGTCGTGTCTCTTCCCACCCCTTCCTTCAATTTTTCCTTCCTCTCCATCGCTGGAGAGAGGTTAACTCGTGAGAGGGTGTAGGTTTGGTTGCTCTGTGACTCGGGGTAACGACGCCTCGGTGTATCATAAGTTGGAGGCAGCACAACTCCGACTTTGCCCTAGCGGTATATGACTCCTATCAGAGAAGGTGGTGCGGTGGTCGAGGGTGGCTCCAAGTAAAGGCAAAGGCACAGCTTACTTAGCCGCCATTCAGACATGAAAGCCAGCTTTACCCCACCGAGGTCAAACTGCGATATAAATGACCTTAAAACACTCCCCCGGCGTGTTCAAAATAATCAGGCACTGTGTTCAGCAACAACAGAAGGGTGGCGTTTTAAAAGGGCGTAGGCACCATTTCACCAAATTTGCAGGTGACACAAAGAGAGTTCCTGAAAATCAAATTTTCAATTTAGAATAATCAACTGGCTACTGAGATACGTCAGTACTGAATTGAGGCGTGAAAAGTTTGATTGGAAAATATTATTAGGTTCCATGAGTATCGAGGGGAAGATCTTTTCGCTTGAAGACAAATTTCAGAACTTTGAACGGTGATTCAAAATCCAATTTTCAATTAATGGAAAAGACGAAAGTTCGATTTCCAGGTAGTTACTGATTCGATACCAAAACGTGTACATTTCTTCAACTTTGGACAGTGCCTAAAAGTTCAATTTTCAATTTAGAAAAAAATAAAGGAAAACAAAAGCTTGTTCCCGAGATATTGAAGTGCGAAATTAAGCTGTATTGAAATATATATGATTCTTGCAGCCAATAATCTTATTTTAACAAATATGGTGTTTTCTCCTCTTGGAATGCCACCATTTCATTGTGCTAAAAATCGCGCTTGTTTAATCTAGAAATCATTTCGCGGTGGATATGGGTTTTATAATGTTCTGTAAATGATTTGGAAAATCTTCTTTCTAGACCAAAAATAAAAAATAAAAAAGTTCTATATTTCCCCCCAAAAAATAAAAAAAAATGTTTAAGTGCTGATTATAAATATAACCTCGAAAGTATTTGCAAATTACATTTTTAAGGTCAATTCGACAAAATAGTTATCAAATTGACAAAAATAGCACTTATTGGACATTTTTCGAGCAGGAAAAGAAGTAGGTATGACAGCAGATTCAGAAAAATTACCATTTGAAATCAAAAAAGTTTTATGAATAGTTTTAATTTAATAATCGAACGAAATTTATTTAACATATTGTAATATGGATGCTAATGGAAATTTTTTTGACTATTCTATTTCAAATTAATCAACTATGTATTAAAATTAACGAACTGTCTACAATTACGGAATTTTCCGTGAGAATAACCCATTTTGCAGCTTTTGATTGATTCACATTTCTTTCAATATAATACATTTCTTCTTAAGATGTTTAGTTTTGAAATTTTATATTAAAAAATTTAATGAAAATTTTTTTGATATTTTTTGTGCCTTTTCAGAAAAATAAATATATTTTTGTGAACAATTTATAAAAGTCAGTATAAGTTATATATCATTTTATGAAAATCCAGAAACGGTGGAGAAAATCAGTTATTGAAAAAATTGTTAGATTATTTTTGTATTTATTGAAAATAATACATTTTTCTTCTGCTTTCCTCCGAATGATATTTTACTTTTGGAGTAGAAAGTAGGTTTTGTAAAGGATTCGATTTTTAAAAATTGAAAAAATCATCAAAGTAAAAAATTACCTGATTTTTCTCAAACTCCACGTTTCAATGTAGACATTTTTTCAAAAGAATTTTAATTAATTTTTTATTGTAAAAAACTTGACTTTGATTTATTTTTCCTGTAAAAGAGACAAGAAAGTTGATACATTTATCTACAGCTTCAGTCGATTGAGAAACATAAGTCGAAAAAATCTTTCAAAGAATTAGAACATAATGAGAATTAGAATTAATTAATTAGTAGGTATGGCCAACGGCCATACCACGCTGAAAACCCCAGTTCTCGTCAGATCACTGAAGTTAAGCAGCCTTGGACGCGGTTAGTACTTGGATGGGTGACCATTCAAGAATACTGACATGAGTGCTGTTGGCACATCGTGGATGTGGTGAGCCCACACTTGTAGTTATTTATAACTACAAGAAAAACCTAGAGACACTACCCGAATCCGGTAGTGTCACGCCTACCCTGAAAGGGAAATGGTTTAATGGTATAAAGAATAAGGAAGTGGTGAAAACTAGAAAATGTTTATTAAGAAAACTAAGATTTTGTTCTTGTTTCACTGCATCGGCATCTTGTTCTCAGCAATCGGCTTCAAATAAACTATTGAGGACATTTTTGAATGTGTAATTTAAGAATATTGAAAATGAAGTTGTGACTATTTTGAGGGAAACTAAAAACTGAAGCATTTGATACCATTTTTAAATTCAACACTACAATTTAAGACCGTTCAGAGACAAGATTTTTTATAAGAAACTAATTACGCGACTGAGTCGTCACCAATTTTAAGTACAGATAATAGATTTTATAAGAAAAAATGGGTCGTCAATCATTATCTAAAACTTAGTAAAATAAATCTGATTCAGACCTGGAAAAAATGTTTATTTAAAAAATAAATAAACTTGGAAAAGAGCCATCGATTTCGCAGTGTGAATCGACTAGCCTTTGTGTTTCAAAAAACTAAATGGTGCTCGTAAACCAAGCTTGCTAAAAGCTTTTTGCCGCGGTCGAGAGGAAATATTTCGTTGTAAATTTTCAAATATGTTCCAATCACATATAACGAACTGCACCGCGGTCAGTGAGGTAACTATTTTGCTGAAAAAATCCAATGTGGGCTATCCAGGCGAAGCAAATCTGTATAATTTTATCTTCTTTTTATAATGAAACTTTATTTCTCTAAAAAAGTACAAATCTACCATCACCCATTATACATACAACGTAAGTACATATACCTATTGGGATAATTGAATTGTTGCATCCTAGAACGGGGTATAAAATATTTTTTAGAAGTAAGGGGAAGGAGGTCCTGAACTTCGCTCAAACTCAAGCGCCGGGAGGCCTTCCCATTCCTCAAAAAAATGTATACTTTATTCAAAGTGGCGTTTTCAATTTCTAACTTTATAAGGACAATCAATAATCAATACTTCTATATTTAAAGCTATAAGAATTAAAATTAAAATTAAAAAATGAACATCCTCAGATTTTTTTTTACTTTTGAATTGATCAAAACTTTCAAATTGGAAACGTTAAAATATGAATGCTTTTAAATCTTGAGGGCCAAATTCAAAACCGTTCAAAATTTTTCTATCAGGAAATGGTACTGCAAGTAATATTGAATTTGACTTCTGGATTGACGGTCGCGTTAAGCTTCAGAATTGAAAAAAGCTCTCACCCGCGAAAGTAAAATGAAGTTCTCTTTTTTATTTTTTGGTAAGAGACATTTTCAGAGGTCCCGAGTGCACAGGAAATATTATTTTGATACGTCGACGCTGAGTCATGAGATAGCGCGGCATAGCGAATATAGGATAGTAGTCGCTGAGATCCTGTTCGGCGATCAGCAGGTCGGCGTATCCAGAATGGGAACTAGAAACGACCTTCTCTCCTCTCTATCGGGCCCTCGGGGATACTTGACAGAGAGGATGATCGTAAATCGTCTTCCGGTATCTCTCTCGATCGGATGTCGAACGATTCAGCGATCGTGCCTTCCTGGATCTCAGGACACATAATTAATCTCAAGTGCTTACCCTCTTCAAAGTTCCACATATTTTTCAAGCAAAAAAAAAAAAAAAAATTCAAGATCTGGAAGGGGAAAAATATAAATAAGTTATTAAGTACAAATATAGCAATAAAACTGGCCAAATGTAATCAACGTAAAAATTTCATAGCGATAAACTGTCCAGTGGTACTAACTGCGAGGAGCAGAAGAAAAACAAAGAAGCACTCACTGTCAGTATATTTTTCCTTGCACATTATTATCTTTTGATTATTCTGATTAAAAATAATTAACGGCAATGATTTTTTCCCTTTCCTAAAAGAGGTTTGCAAGGGTTGTAAAATAAAAATTTAAAAATTCTTATAATGAAAAAATGAGCAATTGGAATATCCTAGCATTAACAGAGGGGCCGTGCCCCCCATATCTCACGCAATTTTTGCCGACTAAATTTTGTTGGGAATTTATTTAGAAGTCATCCAAAAATAAAGTAAGACGATTTGAAGGAAGAAGTGGTTTGGTCAAACATGACTAATTCTCATAAATTATCAATTTAGTTCAAATCTCAACCAAGTAGTTGAATTTAAAAAAAAAAAAAAAAAAAATTCTCAGCAAAAAATGGAACAGTTGATATTTTGACTAACAAACGATTTTTATTTTGAATCAAAAACACCTAAATTAAACAAAAAAATATGAATTTACAACAAAGTAGTTGAATCCTCTAAGAAAAAGACAAATTTTCAACAAGAGTTAAATTTCAAAAAAATAAAGATTTTTCAAACAATTCTCAACTAAAAGCGTTCATTTTCTACCAAAAAAAACGAATTCTTAACAAAATACATACATTTTGAACCAAATTGTTGAATTTGCAACCAATAAGTTTGATTTTTTACCATAAGGATGCATATTTAATAAAAAAATTAGTTGATATTTCAAACAAAAAGGGTTTTAGTTTTAAATAAATACAGTTGAATTAAACAAAAAAAGACAATTTTCAACGAAATACTTGAGTCAGCAACTTTAACAGATTAATTTTATACTGAAAAGTTGCATTTTTAACAACAAAAAAATATATTTTCTACGAACAAATTTGAAAGAAATAAAATACATAAATTTTTAGTTAAATAGCCGAAATTTTAACTAAAAAACATATACTTCTTGCGATAAATGGAATAGTTAAATATTAATTTGAAAAAAATCGAATTCTTTTCGCATTCGAAATCTTCAACCAAAAAATGAATTTTGAACAAAGTTTTCGACGAAATTGTTGAATTTTCTAGAATGTCCTTTTGCGTTCTAGTGATTCACAGATCGATGAAAATCTTACTATTGAGGGGAGAGGGGCATGTAATATAGCATAGAAAAATCGCAAACTTACTAAATTAGAGTTAAAAATAGGAGATTCAATTTACGATTAGAACTCTCTGATGACAAATCAATTTATAACAAAGTTATTGCACTAATCTTGATTCACCGATTATAGAACATTTCAAAGGAATTTCCAAGAAATCTCATTAATACATACACTCAAAAAATTATCCGTAAGAATCAGAGAAAATTTCTCCGGAAATTCCTGGAAAACATCTCATCTGAAAGAAAGAAAAAACGGGAAGGTGCCAGTAGGGATCGGGGGAAACAAAATAAGAGGAAAACCACCGGCAATTTTTCACGAGCTTTTTAAAGCGCGGTTACGTACTCGCGGAAGCGAGTTTGAATCGATTTTCCTTGAAGACTCCATTTTTCCAGCATCTGCCAGTACTGAGTGTGAGTACACTTATCTTACTTACACCAGCACTTACTCTGGCCAGTGAAGTTCAGATATAAGTGTCTTTGAAATTTCATTTTCCATACTGTAGCAAGCTTCGATTTTACTGAAATTTTTATCGCTGCAATTGATTACCAGGAATTAACGTCTGCCGAAGTGAATTTGATTGGACCATTGACGAATTCAGGTTTAATTACATCTTCCAGAATATCAAGAAAGTTGGTCGCCCATTTTCAGGTATAATTTTGTCGAATTTATGTTTAGTGTTTCGTCAGACCAAATTTTACACTTTTTTCAGATAATCGTTCAGGCAAATCGAAAGTTTAATTTTTACAACGACCATTTTCATCCGAATTCTCGTATTGTTTACGGCAATTGACGCGATCAGTGAACTGATAGCCTATTAGGAGATTTATCGCGGACTGAAGTTGGAGCTGTACTAATGGTGATGGTGATGGCAACCGCGGAAATGGCGGAGGCAGATTCATGAGATACTTGATTGGACTGCTTTTACTGCCTACTCATCTTTCACAAACATCATCATCTTCTAGTTAAATCAAACATAATAACAGATCGATTTACAATTAGCGACTAATGGATTCATGGGTATAAAGGTTTATGTATTTAATTAATAATTACTCTTCACCTAAGCAATGTGTTTATTATCAACAAGCAGCGATGCAAAATATTTTAACGAGGATTCTGAAACATGTAAAATATCACGTGCCATTGAATTCGATCAATTAATTATTCACAATCAAAATGTTATATGTAGCTCACGAAATTAAAGTAGGTGTGCTAAAATAGACTTCCCTATTTAGGGAGTATTTAATACGTTACCATGAAAGGAATCGAGATTTAAGGGGGTTAAAATTTGTCCGAGACTAGCTGAAAATATTTTATTTCTTGTACTAAATGATTAGGTTAAAAGATAAACCCTTTTTTTTCAAAATTACTAAATGAATAGATGTTAGTAGAACTCGACGCAAATTCGAAACAGTTAAGAGGATCTGTTAGCTGAATTTCGAATTCAATCGAGCGATGGTTTTCAGATCGAATTATTGTCTTTATGGCGATAAATGGTCGACATTACTAACCAATAAATGTCAGAAACAAGTAAATTCCTCAGTAGGGCATCCGAACGTCCCTCATCGGTTATCGGTTGTCCGTTACAGTGATGGCTCAGTGAAAATATTCCCAAACTGATTATGTTGAATATAGGGTTTATGGGAGGAAATGTAATAGATGCATCAAATGAAAGACACTTTTTCCACCCATAAATGAATATATAATTATTATATGTATACCATTAAGCCATTTCCCTTTCGGGGTAGGCGTGACACTACCCGATTCGGGTAGTGTTTCTAGGTTGATAACTTGTAGTAAATAACTACAAGTGTGGGCTCACCACACCCACGATGTGCCAACAGCACTCAGTTTTCTCGAATGGTCACCCATCCAAGTGCTAACCGCGCCCAACGCTGCTTAACTTCAGTGATCTGACGAGAACTGGTTTTTTTCAGCGTGGTATGGCTGTTGACCGAATAATAAATAATTTAAAATTATTATTATTTATTATTATTATATTATTATTTATTATTATTATTTAAAAATAAATAATTTCCGAAATTGCAGTCTTCTTTGCACAATCCAAAATGGAAAGTCATTGTCGTCTGATGATAAAAGTATCGGGTCATTTTGACCGCATAGCTTATATTTTCTCAAATGGTATCAAAGGCAATTTATGTATTTATCAGTCACTTATATACTCGTATTTCCCCATTTATGAAGTAGAATTTGAAAGTAGGATTAGATTGTTAATTTAGAATATGAAAATTCAATATATTTTGTTTTTAATTTTAAATATCGAATATTGGATGGATAATTCTGAATTTTATATTTGGAATAATGAAATTATATTTGCAATATTAAAATTTAAGGGCAAACATACTTCTAAAAGCAATTTTACGCTCAAAAATCACATTTTTCCGGTTGAAGTTTATGCGTGTAAAATAATAATTATTCCATACGATTTGCTTTATTATATAATATGAAAAAAATCATATTAGAAGTTTAAGGAAAAATATATAATGTAAATTACTGTTAAAATTATTTCAGACTTGACAGGCCGGAATGCTCTCAAAACAGGGAAAATATGGTGATTTGTCAAGAAAATAGTGGGATAATATGGAAATAAATCATGTTAAATAACACTAATGCAGTTACCATAATCCTAAGATTTCAAGTCGACATAGTTATTGCATTATCAACAAAATAGTGGAATGTTCCACCAAAAACGAGGAATTTTAAACAAAATAGTTAATTTTTCTAGTTAAAACGTCTTATGTTTTTGAAAAAATTGACTTTTAAACTCGAAAACATGAATTTTCAACAAAACAGTTAACTTTTAACTTTAACTTTAACTTTTACCCGGATAGCACAAAAGATTCCCTGAACATTCCAGTGGAAGGCTGGCAGAATTCCGAAAAATATTCCAGAAAGGTTCACGGAAGTAGGTAAATGTCCGCATATCCAAGAAGGGTTCCAAGGAAGGTTCCGGGAATGTTCGTGACAAATTTTCACGGACAATCCGCGAAAAATGTTCCAGGAAGTTTTCCGAAATGAGGTGAATGCCCGTATATCAAGGAAGATTCCCGGAAGGTTCCGGGAATGTTCTTGAAAAATTTTCGCATTATATTAATTAATTTTATATTATGCGAAAATTTTTCACGAACATTTCGCGAAGTTTCTCGAGTGTAGGTAAATGTCCGCGTATGAAGGAATGTTCCCAAGGAAGGTTCCAGAAATGTTCTTATTATATAAGTTCCATTAATTTAATTAACTAAATTCCTCTCGAACATTCCTTGAATTTTCCTTGGAAACCTTCCTGAATACGCGGACATTTACCTACTTCCAGGAACCTTCCTGGAACATTTTTCGAAATTCTCCCAACCTTCCATTGGAATGTTCAGGGAAACTTTTGTACTATCCAGGTAACTTTTTCAACCAAATAGTTGAATGTTTCACTAAGTATATTAACTATATACAAAAAAAAATTTTGTCAAGAAAATTGAATTTTCAACGAAATAGTTGAGTTTTGAATCCACCACGATGAATCTTTAACCAAATAATCAAATTTTCAAACAACATCAACAAATTGTATTGAATTTTATCAAACATCAACCAAAAATAGTTGCATTTTGAACGAAATAGTTGACATTCCAAATAAAAAAAATGAATATTTTAGAAGTTTCTATCAAAAGATGAATTTTCCATCCAAAAGGACGAACTTTCTATCCAAAGACGAATTTTTGATAAAGTAGTAGAATTTTCAACCCAAAAAGATGTTTTTTTTTAAATAAAATAGTTGCATTTTCAAAAACAAAATTAAATTTTGACTAAATAGTCGAATTTTCAACCCAAGAAGATGAATTCTGGACCGGAAATATGATAGTAGACACCTTTATTTAAATGAAGTCACTTCCAACCATAAAATATGAATTTTTAATACAAAAGGACAAATTTTCTATTGGAAAAGACGAATGTTTAACAAAAAAAGATGAATTTTCGACCAAAAGAGATTAATTCTGAACAAAAAATATAATAGTAGACGTTTCGAGTCAAAAGATTTAATTTTCAATCAACAAAAGTTAATTTTTTATTGTATTCCATTTATTCGGTTCTCAGTTGAGCGACAAAAGGATGATTAGGAATGGTTTGAAAAAGGAAAGAGGAGAGGAAAAGGCGAAAGAGTGTGAAGACACATTCACGTTCCTGAAATGACCGGCAGTAGTTCAATTTTATATTTGACGATATACCAATTATTAGTGATAATTATATAAAAGGCTGGATATTTCCCGGATTTTTCCGGGAGCTCAAAATTTGAGGCTAATTCCCGGTCTTTCTGGTTTTTCCGATCTGTGGCCACCCTAAATTTTATTTTCTTCTACTGTCGGATGATGAAATCTACTTGAATAGTAAACTTTAGGTGAGATTTCGAGACAATATGAGCAGATTAGAATCCACTTTCAAGTGAAGTCATCGCTCACGCTTTCGCATTAGTTCGTTTCGGTGTTTAAAACTCGCGCGCGCCGGAGCAAGCAATAGAGTGGGACGGTAAGTCGTCTTTAATGAGGGAGCTTAAGAGGACTTACGAGATCTCGCCGAAGGGGGCGAAGGCTTCTCTCAGGGTCTGCGTCTCGATCTCCGGGCTCAGGTCTCCAACGAATATGTGGTAGTGTTCTGAAACAGATTTGTGAAAATCAAAGTATTAAAATGTAATCTTCAATATTGATCATCCTTTAATGAGTCATCAAATTTATTATTAGTATTTTTATTATTATTACACCATTATTACACTCGGTTCTAACCTCTTTATATTACCGGGGATTAGGGTATTCATATGAGAAAAGTGAGGAAGGGTAGTGTAGGAGGAGGTATAATGGAGGAGATATAAATTGATGATTAATCTAAAATTCCTATGTCGCTTATATAAGCAGCATGTTTGTTTCGCAAGGCGGCTCCTACGAAGGTTGCTGATCAATATCTCTAGCATTCACGCCAGGCGAAGAGCTTTACAAAGTCAGCATGTATCATAGACCACACAAAATACACTAACTGACTGATAATCCCATAGTAAGATCGATACTCTTTACTCTGATTATATCCACTATGTAAAGCTCTCCACAAGGGCCTATTAGTATCCAAGATCGTTCGTTTTAGGTAGGCGTCTCTCACTCCACTGACACTGTTCATAAATGATTTCTTATAAACTATTTTCTCAAACTTTCCTGTCCTGGCATACAACTACAGCTTCCTTTACGTCCATTCGTCTTTTCATGTAAGCTCTTGTGTTTATGTGGCTCTTTATATCTTGTCGCTTTAGAGTCTCATTGACACAATTCCCACCATTCTTTTCTCGGTCTGCCTCTGGGTTCCGTCAATCGTTCTCCTTTCATTCGTTCAACATGGCCAAACCATGATAACCAATTTCTTTGACTCTCGTCAAACAATGTTTCCTCTACACTACATTATTTGAAAATGTCCTCCGTGCTTATTACTTCAATAATGTGAGGCGTTAAAAAATATAAGTAAAATTGTGACCGAAACATGTTTTGAATACTGCTCTACACAACGGTCGGAGAAAAGGTTTGATGGCACGAGAAGTGAAGAGGAAACGCGGTGGTGTCAATTTCGAGTTTTTTTTTCGGTTCACCTTAATGCTTATTATCTCAATCATGCGAGAGGTAATAAAAAAAAGTAAAATTGTAACCAAAACATGTTTTAAATACTGTGTTAACACAGAGGTTGGAGAAAAGGTTTGACGGCACGAGGAGTGAGGAGGAAACGCGGTGGTGACCGAGAAGCGTAAAATCAGAGGCGATGGTAACCCTCGCTTTCAGCGGCCCTATTAAAATTGCATCCGTTAATTTGGCATCGTCCCGGACTAGCAATGGTGGTCGGCGGAGGTACCTTAGGCACCGCTCCACGCACCCCATATTTATACAGGGCTTTGTTTGTCTTCACTTCGGCATAAAGGTCTGCGGAAACATAAAAGCGTTCTTTACGATTCTGGCTCGACGAAGTACGCGAGGAAAATTGAACGAAATTGCCCCGCTTAATTAGAGTCTTGCGAATTTGTTCACAATACATAACAAAAATCTAGTCCATCAAGGGTAGCAGAAGTGTTAACCAATCTCTCACGAACTTGATCAGGATCCTAGCTCTTACCCACTCCATAAAATCAATTTTAATGCTGTACCCAGATTAATACCGTTAATTCAGGAAAAATTCATTTCTGACTACAAATACTCATTTTAAATTCAATGGAAGAAATATTTACTAGAAAATGTATCAAATCTGGTCACTGGTATCTGGTTTTTAACCAACGAAAAATACAGTACTCTCCGGATCGCGGGGTAATGCTGGTCCTGCTTTCAAAAGCTGAAAACTCATTAAACAATTTTTATTTTACAATGAAACATATAGGATACCCAATTGTGGGGAAAAAACTTCGCAGAATTTATCTAATTTATGTCATGACAAAAGGGAATGAAATATTACCAGATTTTAGGATTGTAGGATCCTAAAAACTTGTTAATTACTAAGTTAAATAGAAAGTGAAACCCGCTTTAATGGCTGAAGTGACAATTGCCGTGAATCACTTTTGAAGCTTCACAGAGCCTAAAATCCTTTACCATATTCAGGGTAATTTATCTTGTACTCAGATAACCTTAACGGCCCAGAAGTTTACACAACATTTCCGAAGCCTTATCACGTCCCATTTGGTAAAGTCTCAACGCATTGAAGCAAAATATACTAACCAAACACCCCGAAAAATAATCAGATAGGCTGATTGTATCTCTAAATATAAGTTAAATTTTGGCTAAAGACAGTGTAACCCGCCATTAACAGGATATCTTCTACCCACGATTCACTCTCGAGTGAACGCACACCCTTTTCGCACAGGCGCGGATCCAAATGAATTCTGTAAATAATGACAGTTGTGAAAACGTTTTTAATTGTGAAATTTTATTTTAAAACACTATGAACAGTTCATTTTAAATCAAAAGCAAATAATATTTTCTTTAAACTCTGATTTGAAACAGAAACATTGAAATTGATAACGATTAATGCACGGTCACGTCCGTTTATCGTATAATACAATTTCACTTCCAACATACGAGATTTAAAAATATAAAATCAAAAGATTGTTGATTACATTATGACAGGTGCGAGAAGTTCCTTTCAAGATGTCAAATTCTCAATATACCTGGAAAAATGGCCAATTCGAATTTTGAATATCTAACTACAAAATCAAAGCATTCAAAGTATTAGAACTCTGTTAAATTTAAAGTATTTACAATACAAATAAAATAATATTCGATTCATCAATTCATTCAACAATTTTATCAGACTTTTTCTGAACTTAGGGTTCTTTTTTCTTGTCTAAAAAAAGTATATGTTCTTTTTTTCAAACATTCGGTGGTTACATAAATGGAAATATTATTATTTGTTTGTAAAAATTAGCGTTCAAAAGCGAACTGGGATGCACCAATCGACCCGATAAAAGTCTTGCAACCGGCCCTAAAGGCCTCAATTTTTTTGAAAGAGTTCAAAAGATTTGAAAAATTTGAAATTTTTTAGGTATTTAAACGATTTGAACAGATTCGAAGCGATTTGAAGGATTGCAAAGAATTTCAGTATCTTTCAAGAGAATTCACAGAATTTCCAAAGATTTTAATTATTTTAGGGAACATTCAAAGCTCTTGAACGTTTTAAGCAATTTTAAAAGATTTTAAAGATTTTTGACAGTCTAAGGGATTGTACAAGAATTAATTGATTTAATATTATTCCTAAAAAATCGAGGACTTTTCAAAAATTAAAACAAAATTTATGGGACGCACAAGGTTTCCTTAGTATAAGGATTTTTAAAAATATCATAGGATTTAGGTTTTACAGGTTTTAGGGTACTTTTCAGTATTTCAAGGGACTTGAGAAAATGTCAAGGGATGATTTTAAGTGATTTTCTATGGATTTCAAAATATTTAAATCTAATTATTATATAATATATCTATGAATTGCAAAGAATTTTACGAGAATTAAGGGTATTTCCTTAAATTTCGAAAGATTTGAAAGGATTTTATAAGATTTATAAGATCTTAGGATACTGAGAAAGATTCGAAGGGATTTCAGAGGGCTTCCAAGACTTAAAAATATTTCAAAGAATTTTTAAGGAATTCTATCAGATTTCCGAGGATTTCAGAAAACCTAAGGGATTTTAAAGGCTCTCAATAAGGTGTTTTACTAAATATTTCAGCATCTCAGTGAATTTTGTAGCACATTAAATATTTCAAGAAATATCTTCAGATTCCATTAATTTGATGGGATTTCAATAGATCTTATACAGTTTTAATGAATTTCAAAGAATTTATTCACAACAATTGAGGGATTCCGAAGATTTGCAAATATTTTAATATATTTTTAATAGAAGTCAAGATTGTGAAGGGAGTTTAAGGGATTTTACACGATTTTGAAAATTGAACGGTATTTTAATAGATTTACAGGAATTTTGAAGCTCTTAAAAAAATTTCAGCGAAATTTCAAAGATTTTAATGATTTTAAGGAATTCAAAAATATTTCATGCGGTATTTTATAGAACTTCCTAGAATTTCGGAAGATTTTTATGGATTTTATAGGACCCATAAGGTTTTAGGATATTTGAAAAGATTCTAAGGGCTTTTCAAAGGATTATAACGGATTTGATCAGATTTCCGAGGATTCTCATGATTTTAAGGGATTTTAAAAGCTATCAAGATATTTCAATAAATTGTTCAGAATTTAATTATATATCATCAGATTTCATGGAATTTCACGGGGTTTTCAAGGGATTTTATTGGCCTTTAACAGAGTGTAAAGATATCATCTGGTTTTACATATAATATTTCAAGCGGTATTAAAAGGCATTTCATAAGATTCAAGTAATTCTATTACGATTTCTAGGATTTCAGGCCATGTAATACCAATGAACGTTTTCATACTCCTTAATTTCTGGATATCCACAAACATATCTAAAATTTTTGAAACAAATTTTTTGTTGTAATTCCAAAAGATTTGCAGTACAAAAACTTTTTTTAGTCCCTTTTATTTAATTTCCCAAATAAGAAACTTGGTATCTTAATTCTTGTAAGCGTAAGTTGTTGCGAAAAAATGGTTTGTATGGTACCAATCGTATAACGTAATGACGTGTAACATGGCCTTAAAGGATTTTAATTTGTCTTCTCTTAAAAACTATATTTGGTTAATGAATATTAAAAGAGTAATGGTAGTAATGATTAATAAATCGTTGAAGGCGACGGTATCCTCACAAATCCTACCAAATTATTGTTCTTACGTAGTGAAATTTAAAAATTGGAAACTACCAAAACTGATTAATATCAAATTTAATGCCTCTAAAAATTAAACAATTCCAAAAAAGAATTAATAACTCTGCATTTTGAATTATTTTTAACTGATTAATAAAATTGAAAGAATAAGATAAACATTAAAAACTCAGTAACGTTCCTGATTGAGTATTTAAAAATTAAGAAACTTAACAAAAAATATTTGCGAATTTAATTTTTTGAAGCTAAACAAATTTAGTTTGAAGGCATTAGAAACAAAACTATTTCAGAATTGCGCCTTCAAAACTATAATTTTAAATGAAAATTATAGAAACTTTAACAATGATAAGAATTACTAAGACGTATCATATCATGACTTCTGTACCAAAAATTCATTCACTGCAATTTTCACTGTTAAAAATTAAAGAATTTCCAACACTGTTAACTTTTAAAGTTTTATCATTCTAAAAACATTGAAAATTATATGATTCCCAATTAAAAGCTTCAATAATAGGGTTTTAAAGCCGAATAGAACCGTTGAAACTGAAAAAATATTAAACCTGGTTCAAAATTGAAGTATTCTTAAATTAGGATCGTCAAACTACAAGTTAAAAATTATTATTTTTTGAAATTGTTCTTTAATCAAAGATAATGTCAAAACTGAAGTATGCTGTAAAAAAACTGTAAAATTGTCAGGACAGAAAAAGCCGCGACACAAAAAACATGTGAAAAACAAGCAGAAACACAGGAGCTACAATGTAGACGAAGTGAATGAATGAATTTGAAGATTATTATATATAGTCTTTTGCAATCATTCAAATATTAATATTTTTTATAATTTTTCTCCATTTCCAATAGCGGGAGAAGACTAATTGTAAGAGGTGAAAAACTCAAGTTAACGCAAGCTTTCTTGACCTGAAGACTGTTAGTTTAGTTGATATGTTGTCCAAAAGACCAAAAGCAGGCAGTGAAAGGAACGACTGGAGGTTGAAAGTTGAACACATGGGTTTGCTGTAAACCGAGGGTGGTCTGATTACAATCGCGCTGATGGTCTATCATCGGTGACCGGAGGTTCCGGTGAGCACACACCCTGGCGAATTAGTCCCAACCTCGTCATTTCTCCTATCTTTTACCTCCTTCCCATTACCATTCGACCGTTCTTCAACCCTCATTTAAGTGCCATTTGAATATTTTTGACTCAGCAGATCGTACAGCATTATCGATTTTTCTTTCCTACTTGTACTAAAATATTAGCTTCAGCAAAAATACCTCATTATTTTAGGACCAATGAATATGAAAGATTTCTGAGCAGGCAAGAACAACTTTTCGGCCTGAATTTCTAATTTTTATTAGAAATAAACCAGTTTGACTAATCAAGCAAATTTGCGAGAAAAAAGTTCATCCCAGAAAAAATCACGCTTTTTCAAAAAACTGTTTTGCAAACTTTTTCATGCGCACCATTTTTTGACACGTGAAAAATTGCGATGAGAAAAAATTCAAGGAACCTGAATCCTAAATAGATTGAAGTTGAAGCACAATATTTTATTTGAAGAGGAAACTTTTATTTCAATTACGAGTGAAATTAACACAGATCTATCAATTATGTAAGAAACTATCCAGAACAAAAGTTTTAATTATATGTTCGTTTAAAAGAATTTTATCCTCTTATTTTAAAATTAAATAAGTTTTTAAGGAAGGAAACATAAAAAAGTTTCTCAGAACGATTCTTTCGCCGAAACTGTAACAAAGTAATAATAATATTAACAGCAAATATCTACTATTCTATAATTTTGTGATATTTTTGCTTCTATTAAAAAATAAAAGAGTAGGTACCACTTTTCTTGCAACTTAATGTAATTCTTGAAAAATTTCTGGTTTCTTTCCGCGTTTTGAAACTCAAAAAATGATCAATTTAATGGAAAAAACTCATGTCCTGTAAAGCAATTATCAATCGTGTAGAATTAAATATAAATAAAATATACGCACTTTTAAAAATATCAAAACAAATCGTAGTAGTGTTCAACTGATCACTTTGGTAGATAACCAACAAAATTGAAATTTTCCAGGAAAGCTTTCGGTAGCGACAAAGAAAAGAATTATTATTACGTTAAAATTTGAACTAAATATGAAGTAAAATTTAAATTTAAACATTTGATTTTTTACGAAGCTTCTATGCAAAAAAGCCGTTTTCGAAATAATGTTGGTTATCTATAATTCTTTACTGCCACTCTTCAGCTACAAATCAGGTTAAAAAAAATTGTTATATCTAATAATGTGACAAAATAGATTTCAATATCAAAAGGGGCGGTTAAGTAGAATCTGGAAATCACAGTTTTAATTATGGTTTTTCTATGCATTTTTTAATCAGAATGTGGCTAGGCGTACCAAAATTTCGCTAAAAATAGCCGGTTTTTTTCGGTACGAATAGTCGGACCTAGAAACCCGACTATTTGTACCGAAGTTTTGGTACAAATTGAATAAACTCGAACTTGGATTTCAGGAAACTTGATTTGAGCGTTCCGAGAACTGATGCCGCGCGGCGGTTTCGCATGAGAGGAGCTGCAAGAGGATGTGCCTTGCTCAGTGACGCGTGATAAAACAGTAGCGTAGCGATGAAGCGCTGTACCCCAACGGCCTAACTGAATAACTGCGTCACGTTGCGTCCGTTCATTCTGAATGTTTGTATGTATCTCAGTATATGATCATCACTATGTAATAAGATAGAATTTGAGAATAATGTTCAATTTTACGTAGACTTAACAGTTTTAGACTAGAAATCAGTAACACTTATTTTCCTTGAAGGGCAAATATACAGTGAAAAATTCCAGTAATCCGAATAGTTACTTTTGCTTGATCAAAAATAGAAACGAAACTTCAAAAATAGAATTATTTCTTCATGCACAACTTATAATATCCCAAGTTTTCAAACCCAACCTTTTATGTAAAATATGCTTTATAATCTTACCACAGAGATTCTCTTTACCAACAGTTCAAGCCACTTTCAGAAATTTCGAGAATCCTTGAGGATTGAGAAAATTATTCAACATAAAGCTCTCAAATAAACAAGAATTTGAAAATAATGTTAAATTTTACGTAGACTTAACTGTTCTAGACTAGAAGTCAGTAACACTTATTTTCCTTGAAGGGCAAATATACCGTGAAAAAATTCCAGTAATCCGAATAGTTACATTTGCTTGATCAAAAATAAAAACGAAACTTCAAAAATGGAATTATTTCGCCATGCACAAATTATAATATCCAAAGTTTTCAAACCCAGCCTTTCATGTAAAATATGCTTCATAATCTTACCACAGAGATTCTCTTTATCAACAGTTGAAGCCAGTTTCAGAAATTTAGAGAATCCTTGAGGATTGAAAAAATTATTCAACATAAAGCTCTGAAATAAACACCCGGAAAAACTACGTTTCTGATCATCTGCACTTTTCTAAGGCCTCCTGCTTATGTTTATCGACCAATTATTTTTATTTTCAGAATGAGGTAAACGAATTTTTCGTTGATCGGGTAGGCATGTCATATTGAAAATATTGCAAAGTGTAGTCGGTTGAGAGGATTATCTCGAGAAATCCATGCGAAGGTTGTCCTTCCCAATTGGTTCCAGCGTTGAGAGAAATCCGTTCATGGGAACCTCGGGAATTTGTTTGCTTGGCGTTGCTAGAGCCGAGAGATTCCTACTCGTTTTATCTAAGAGGAACCGTGTACGTTGGAAGTAAAGCTGCGGGTGAAATTGCATTCAAAAATTTGAGCATCACTGAAGGATCGAACGTGAAGATAGGGATATGAGACTCGTTCCACTCTAGTTTTTGAAGAGGTTCTGCGAAGGTGGTGGAGATCGAATTGCGAAAAGAGCGCTATCGAGACCAGGCTCAGATTTATTCTCCGATTGGTAGCATCTTTCCATGAATGGGAATCTACGGTAAAGGGGTGTTGTCCATAACTCGTATAAATCTATATCGTCTCCTTTCTACTTTGATTTTCATCTTTCTTATATTATTTTTCTATTTCGAACTAACACTTAACCAAAATTTCTTAATTAAAACAATAAAGCGCTACTACAAAATCCCAATTTCGAAATTTCCTGACATTCCCTGACTTTTCCCTGAATTTTCCCTTACCAATTTGTCACAGACAACAGAACTTCAAAGAGAACTTTATAATAATTTTACAACAGGATTTTATACGGGGTCATGCACAAATTATGTAAGAAGATTAGGGGGGTGAAGGGGGATTTGAAGATCTTGCGTACAGATGAATTATAAGATATAAAAATTATTTGTAACGAAAAATAAAACCAAGTATCAACAAAATAGTACAATTTTTAACCAAAAAGATAAATTTTCAACCAAAAAGAAGAATTTTTAACAGAATACATGAATTTTCAACTGAATAGTTGAGTTTTTAACTCAAAAAGATAAACTTCACACCAAACATGGAATAAATGAATTTTCAGTTGAAAAAATGATTTAACAAAAAACGGATTTTCAACAGAATTTTTAAATTTAAAACAAAAAAAAATATATTTTCCGCAAATAGTTAAATTTTCAACCAAAAATAAGAATTTTCTACCCAAAAAGACAAAGTTTCAACAAAATGCTATAATATGAAACAATAATATGAATACTATATAATAATATAATATGTAGTATAAACTCAGGTGAGTCTAGTAGTTTTTATTATCAACGCATGTTACAGCTCTGGGCGACCTCTAGAAGACACAATTGATTTTCATGGAAATTATAATCGTATAATTCCAGAATTATGTTCAAAAGCTTAAATACCTTTCCACCACATTATTTTCACCAATGTCATTGTCAACATTCCGGTTTTTTCTATATAATAAAATTAATAAAGATCTATGCTGAATAATATTTTCGCGCAGCTTCATTTCCATTTACATTGATAAACTAATTTACTAACTTGTATGCAAATTTTGAACTCCAAAAATATTACCAATGAGCAGTGAGGATATTGAGGACAGCAATAATGATAATAATAATTACAGGAAACCCACTAGGTGTATATTTGGTGCGAGTGGGGAATCGTTGTACATATTAGGGCAGCATTAGTACACGCAATAATGAATGACGCTCCATTACTCGCGGTTTATCGAAAACCACGGAATTTTCGCTCTTGCGGAAGCGTCGAAATCATGTAGCCGTGTCCTGATCGACGCGCCGCGGATCCAGCACTCGCTGGCCCTGGGTTGTTTGGCATCGCTGGAAAACTAGACGGGGTTTGCACAACCGATCGAACGACCGACCGACCGACCGACCGGCTGGCGATATTGGTCCCGCTGGCGTACGAGCATTTCCGCTTTATATAAAGCAGTAAATAACGCGGAAACCCGAGAAGGCTACGGGGTGTGATTTCGTTTCTCTTCTCTCTCTTTTCTCTTCTCTTTGCCACATTTTCTCTCTCACTCACCCGCTCTACATCCTCTTTATCTTTTGACGTGAACAGCATTTTACTATTCCAACTTTCCAATACGTTTTTTTAATGTCTCTAACATTTATGCCCGTTACTTTAATACCGCGTGCCGTAATACTCCAATCGCACATTCTCTTCGCTTCCCCTTGCATCAATATTTTTTTACGCTTTAATGCATATCAGTTTATTGCATTTTACGGAAGTCCATTATATGGAAAGTGAAAGTCTTCTTGTAACACAAGTATAATTTCCTCACCTTCTAGGCGAGGTTTGGAGCAGCAAAGTGAATCTTTGTTGGTGGTGGGGTACTTTACCTGCCTAGGCAGAGAAAGTGCACTTTGAGCTCCTTTAAGCAAGATAAATTCTACTGATTCATCTGAAATAGGGTTGAACTAAAATTCAGTTTAATTGGTGTAATTCTTTGATATTGAATCGTCAAGAATTGAATTTGTTTCCATACACATTAAGTTTAATAATTTACAGTAACACAAGGCTGAGCGGGACATGTAAAGTAAAGCAGGACAGCCGCTTTTCATTTAAAGAAAGCAATAGCAAATCATGAAATTCAAAGATTTCTTGTACCCCAGTTCGCCCAGTAGTTTCTCCATCCATTTTTCAACCAGAAAGAGCAATATAATTTGCGAAATTCAAAATTTCGTGTTCATTTTAAATGTAATTCTATTCTTAGATTATACGATAATACTTGTACGAACAAAAATAATAATTTTGAACACTTTTTCCTGTTCTTAGATTTTTTTAAAGGAATTTGAAGAGGCTTCTAATGAAGGCATGTTAAACCCTTTTTATGAAAAAAGCTTTTATAACTGAGCTCAATGAGAAAATTAATGGCTTTATATATTTATTGCAGAGATAATATTTCGAGGAGCTTATCAATTTGGTTAAGAGAAAAATAGACTATTCACATATTTCAATTCACTAGAAATGAATTGCAGTACCTTTTAAATTGAAATTCATAGTTGAATAGGGATCTAAAATGACCAAAGTTTGAAAGATTCCTATCAAAATTACGTACTGTAATTCCGGTACACACTCTAAATTAAATTTCAGTTATATGAACGCTTTGAAAAGCATATTGTTCAGTACTTTTAATTCTTGTAATTTCTATAGAAAAAATAAAATAGCAATCGTTTTTAAACTATAATTTTGCAAAACTAATTTGATAATCATACGATCTTAAAATCCCTTACTAATTTACATATTTTATTTAATATTATTATTACTAAAATTTGATAACAATTCCTGAAATATGTAATGAAAGTATACAATTTTCACCGATGTTTTATTTTGCATTGAAGAATACGTTAAATGGAAGCTTCAAAATTGCCTTAATAAAAAACCGGACGACTATACAAAAATGTTCCATGAATCAACAGTCCATAAATGAAATTAAAAGGCTGAATATAAAATTGAAAGTTAAATTCAGAAGAGGATGCACTCGAAACTATTAATTTTCTCACTAGCGAAAATCAAGTGAGGCGGACAAAATTGAATTTGTGTTCAGTTGATCGCGCCAGCCTTGGTCGTTCTCTATCCTTTTCTATCGTTCCTCAGTTTTCACTAGGCATAAGGATCACACACGCGGTGCTTGTATTCACCCGCCGGTGACTCCGGAACAGTGAAAATGGGATAGGGAGCCACCCCAAAAATTTGGGTCACATCGACCGATTTGACCAGTTCGACCAATTCAACCAATTCGTCCAATGTGTGTCCTCTGCGCGCGTTCAACCGTTGGTACCGATTGCCCTCCAATCTTGGATCAAATGTACTCAGCTTTTACAAATCGCAGTGGCGCCCGCTCGATCAGAAATAGCGAGGAAATTGGAAAAGTTAGGCGGTGCTACAACCGCCACGAAATTAATCGGCGGTGTGTGGTCCTGGCGGCTCTCGCAGTTGAAAGGTGTCGAAATTTTCGAGCGACGCACCGGGATTGACTCAATCAGTTCATCAGTTAAAACGCCGCATAAGCGAATTGGAAATATTTCGATTTTCTACCCCTCGACCTCAGAATAAATTCCAATCATCTCTTTCACAACAGAGAGGAATTCCCTGATCGCTCTCATTTTTTTTTGTTTTTTAGGTATAAAAACAACGTTACACCTAGGAGATGAATAACGTTAAAGAAAATAATGTTCATTTCTAAACATAGCTTAAACACTTTTAGTGAAAACTGTCATACAGAACTTTATGAGTGGTTATCCAGAAAATACGTAAGACATGCGTAAAATCAAAGATGGTAATATATATGAATTTCCAACCAAATAGTTGAGTTTTCAACACAAAAAGATAAATTTTAAACATAAAATAAAAGAATTCAATTTTCAGCAGAACAATTAACTTGATTTAAAAAAATGAATTCTCGACGAAGTGTAGTAATTGATATTTCGACCAAAAACTATTTTCATTTTCAATCAAAAACAGAGGAATTGAAGCAAAATATACGAATCTTCAACAAATTAGTTAAATCTTTGCAAAAAAGACTAATTTGCAAACCAAAAAGAGGAATTTTCATCAAAGGAATTGAATTTTCAACCCAAAAAAAAATTGTTAGTCAAACAAAGAGAAAATCATATCCAAAATGTTAAATTTTCAAGCCGCAAATATAAGGTTTTAACAACAGAGTTAAATTTTCAATCAAAAAATATAAATTTTCTACTAGAATAATTGAATTTCCAACCAAAAACGACAAGTCTTCAACTTAAAAAAAAATAATTTTTAAGAAAATAGTAAACTTTTTCCAGTAAAGACATGAATTTTTAACTAAAATGATACAATTTATAAAAAAAAAATTGTTTTGAACAGAACAGTTGAATTTTCACCCCAAAAGATGAATTTTCTAACAAAAAAGACGAATTTTTACCAGAATACATTAATTTTCAACTGAAAAAAGGTCACTATTCAACGAAAAATAGAATAGATCAATTTTCAATTAAAAAAATTATTTATATAAAAAAAATGAAATTAATTTCCAGTCAAAAAGATAAAGTTTCAACTAATGATATTACTTTTTTATTGAAAAAGATTAATTTTTAACAAAATACATAAATTTTCAACTAAATATTTGAATTTTTAAAGAAATTTTCAACCGAAAGGTGAATTAGTCACCAAGAAGGTTAATATTCTACCACAAAAAATGAACTTTTAAGAAAATACAGGAATCTTTAACCGAATAGTTTCATTTTCACCAGAAGAAGATACATTGTCAGTTAAACATGCAATAACTACATTTCCATTTAAAAAAATTAATTTTCAACCAAAAGAAATTATTTTCAAACAAATAGTTAAAATGAAAAAAAATCTACTAAAATTATGAATCATAAACCAAAAAGATGAATTTTTAACAAAGTTGTTCCAATTTCAACTAAAAGTAGTTGAATTTTCTACCAAGAAAAGATGAATTCTTAACGAAAAATTTATAACAGTTCATACTACAATCGAAAAGGATTTTAATTTTGAACCATAGACAGTTGGATTCAAACAAAGGCAAAACGAATTTTCAAAAAAACTGTTGAACCCTCAACCATGAAAGATAAATTTTCAACCAACCAGTTGTGATTTTTAAGAAAAAAGATGCAATTTCTACCAATAAAGATGAATTTTCAACTCAAAAAGACGAATTTTCAACCAGATGAATGACTTTTTGACCAAATTGTTGAATTTTTGAAAAAATAATAAAATTAACTTAAAATTGAGTGTATCACTGACTCTGTCAGATTTTCGTGAAAAAAACATATATATGTTAAACAAATACGAAAAATTTTGATTTAGAGAAAGCATTATAAAACAATAAAAATTGAGTTTTTGAGTTTATCTACCTTATTTGAAAATATACGGACAGGCCTACTTCGAACAAAATCTCCCACCCTCCGTTGTAGAAGTATAGAACTTAGGCGGTGTCGATTATCTAACTTTCTCACTTCAATTTCGGTGGCACATTCAATTGTGTCAATTGTTTCGCTATAGACTTATTTATTATTATTTTTTAGTCAGGTAAAAGTGGAAGTGAAGTGAGAATATTACATAATCGACCAGCTGATCAAAGTACTAACAGAAAGTACTGAATTGGTTTTTTTCAATTTCAAACTTTTGGCGCGTGCTGTGACTCTAACTGATAGTACACAATTTCTAATCAAGATGAGTTTACGTGACATCATATCAACCTTCTCTGTACTAAATGTGTTTTGTCAAAATTTTCTCCTGTCGCATGTCACGGATATGACTGCTTTTAATTCTTTTGCTTTTAATTTTTCTTCTCTTTTTTAAAAAACATTATAATGACCCAAAAAATTATTGGACGGGTAGCCGCCTCTTTCTTTATATAAGAGGATGACTACAAAATAACTCAACAATGTTTTCATATAATTACCGTTTTGTATTTGTTTGTGTATCAACGACGAAATTGTTTCAGGTAATGATTTTGAATTTTGTACAATTAATTCATTTAGTTTTAATCTTTTTATTAAATCTGCGGCATTAGATATTTGAATTTGTTTTTTCCGACACCTTTTTAATACTGTTTTACCTTGAGACAGACCGAAAGACGGGTTGAAACGTTGGTTTATTATGCCGCTATGTAACTAAATAAAAATATATATTTGAACGTATGACCAAAATAATTTTGTTCTTAATCTCCTGAAATGAGCTAATCTTCGCCGTAAAATAACGTTCAAAGAAAGGAAAAATTTGAGATCTGGTCTTGAATTTTGGATTTATTAGAAAGTACTAACTTCGGAGTTTTTTAAAATTCACAATTCTCCCAATAATAGGTCATTGCCAAACTTGTAATATTCTAAAGTAATAAGATGAGCTTTTTAGAAATACTGAAAAAAGGGTTTTAAAAAAATAGCCGCGCACTTTACATGGACAGCGATGCAAGAGTCTCTCAGATCCTGGTTAGAAAACGCTCCGATTTTGTAACCGGCAAGTCGGGGTTTGATTCCTGCTGTCAGCATTATCTGTTATTTGTTTTTCATTGAAATAGACTATTAAATTTATTCAATTCAAGCCGAAAGATTCAGTTTTCACCATTTTTATATATGAAATATTTCTTTTTTCCAACCTTTATCACATCCAAAGCAAATATTTCAAGGATAAGTCAGTGCCTCAACAAACCTGAAAAATTATAATTCCTTGTGCAATTTTTGGTTAAAAACGATATTCAATCATCTAATTTGAAAATACGAATATAATAATAATGAAACCTTTTTATTTATATTATTTTTTCATGTGAAAATATGAATAATGAGAATTTCCTATAAAAAAACTTTTCTTGAAATAAAAGTCATAAAGGCTGCAAACCCAAATTTTTTAATACGAAAGTATAGTCAAAGATGACTATTTTGGCTTGATTTAAATACATTCGACAGCCGATTGCAATGAAACAATAATTAAAATTTTTACATAATTGACAAAAATGTCTACTGACTGGTCTAACCGGAAGTTGACAGAATCTCGCATCGGTAATAATTTGATATCAGAGTAAAATAAATTCCGGAATATTTATTTTCAAAGTTATCGATTCTTGTATGATGTATGTTCTCATGGCTTGATACAATAGACCAACATATGAGTTTATATGTGAAGACGTAAACTCTTACCGAATCGAAAGTATACGAAGTATATGAAAACCTCCATCGAAATGTCGTTCGATGCACTAATAAAACGTTATTGCGGTTCGGACCGTCGTCTTGTTCGCGAGCTCGCTTGTCTGCAAGCTTTCGTATAAAAAGCACGTGAATACTGTCAGTAGAAACAAACATTTCTATTGTTCTATTTCATTCTGGATCGTCTGAAAAGTTCTCCTTTGTGAAAAAAATGCCTGCCAGTTTCAATAGCATTTTTCCAATATCCAATTGTTCCGAAAAATGCGATTACAATTCCCTTAGATATATTATTCCGAAAGGTAGATAAATTTGAATTTCGGTGTGAACCAGTAGCAAGATTATATCTGGTAACAAGTTTTTGCAAATGAATGCAGCTGATTGAACGTTTTTGTGATTGCTCATTAAAATTCCATATTAAAGCTTTTGAAAAAAGCATTATACGTTTCTTTTGCTTGAGAATAATTTCAGAAAAGATAGTAGAGACTCTAATTCATAAGAGTATCTTCTCTATATATTATCGTTTCTGACATCAGAAGAAAAACGGGGAAGGGTGTGGTGGCATATTGAGAATCCGAAGGGTGAAGTGATAGATTTCGAAATAGCGTGTGCCCCTTCTTTTCTAGTAACGACGATTCGAATTTTACCTCACATCATAATGAGACGAGTGTTCCTAGAATTCCCAACAGAGAATTGTATTCTATCCCTCCATATTTGACTAGATTTTCGTGATAGCATGACGGACCAAAATGCCACGCGGAAGGCCAGAAACTCGTTGACACAAATCATACGAGGGATGTCCATGAAATTGGCGGAGAGAAAAATAACAGAAAATAATTCGGGGACTCTGGTAGAAAAGAAGAAAAGAAAAATTTAAAACGATGTAAAAAGAGAGATAGAGATAAGAGGGAGAGCCGGCAAAGAACGGGGAGAGTCAAGTGTATTCGGGTCCGGTTTAAACTTTAACGAACCAATCACACTTGAGTTGATCGAGTTGTGGCCAATCAGTACTTAATTCGTGCATTCGTATTCACCGGTGATCTCTCTCTTCTTTCTGATTCTGTTTTTTATTCCACTCTTGTTTTATTCCCCTTTTTTTCTCGTTTTTCATTTTCACTTTTTTGATTCTCTCTTCAGTCCTTGCACATTCTTGCTTTGCCTTTTTCGCACCAATACCTTCTCGCAAATCGTAATAAACAGTTGCCTTTCCTCTCTCTCGAGATTTTAACCAGATTGGCCTCGTACGAGCCTTTCCGCCGATTGTTTCCACCTCGCGAGCATCCTCGTTACGGGATCCTGAATGGAATTTTTGCCGAGGGCTTTACGAGGGGGATGCTATCGAAACGTGGCCTCTCCGAACGTGTATTGCACGAAAATAAACCCTTAGCACAATCAGTTGAAGATTCCCAAACATGCATTTACGAGCTGTAGAATCTTAATAGTCAGTCGAGAAATTACTTAGCGAGTAAAACGAATCATTATTGTGTACTATTATTTCTCTAGAGTGGAAAGAAGACTGCTATTAGAAATAAAACTCGAAAGCAATTTAGTTAACTTTTTCCATTTACGTTATTTACTTCTGAATTATCAGATTAAAATTTCGTAAGCAAAGATTTCGTTCATAAAATGACAGGTCTGTAATTTACCTAAATTTTTCCAATACACATTCCAATATAAGCACTTCACTAAAACCTGAGTATCCTTCAAGGTACAGTTGAATCATACATATTGAACAACAGTAGTTGGGTGATTGTTCAAAAATTGACCATTTTAGGCAATGAAATTTTCGAAAATGAACAAATTTTTAAACCGTCTAATATATATATATATGAATAAAAAAAGGGTTGAACAACCACTGCAGGGTCCCACTGAGAGCAACTGCCATTTAAAAAATGACACCGGCTCCCAGTAGAACCGCGGTAAATGACACTTATGCCACAGGACACGATGAAATCACAACGACATATACATATACATACATACATACATACATATATATATATATATATATATATATATATATATATATATATATTATTTTTAAATTAAGAGTAACCCAAGAAAGTATAAAAATATTAAACTAAGAGATCAAGTATTGTATTTGTGATGGATACAAATTTTAACGTTGCTTAAGGTCGCGTCGTAGGACATGCGACTAGGATAAAACAAAATTTTTCCAAAAACTGTTAGAAATTTATGAAGAACTGATAAACGTTTTTAAAAATGTTCGCGAAATGACTATTTTTGCGAATTATGTGATTTTTATTTTAGCGTGTCAAAAAATGCTCTCATTTCATAGTATGAAAAAATGTGATTAAATTGACTCTACTCTTCATTAAGTTTTGATGTTATGACGTTTTATAATCTACTAGTTTGAAACAAAAATGGTTTTTGTTCTCAGCTGTAGAAAAACTCTTGATTTATATATTTTTTGACCCAATATAAGTGATATCTGTGAGTTTAAACTATTGAAAAAAGTAGTGTCAATATTATTTAGCAATCCACTTCATGCCAATAAACCAGTTATTCCTAATTCAAAATATTAATATTCATTGTGAAGAATATTGGTGCCAAAATGAAAATAATCAAATTCTAATTTAAACAATTTTGCTTCAAATTGGAAAACAATTAATGTTTCAAATATAATTTCAATTGGAAAATGTAAACGAAATAGAGCAAATTTTGAACGATATAACAGAAATAAAAGTTTTTTAAAAGCAAAGTAAACGAATGCAAATTTTTACAATTTTTAATCCTTCACGTCGTAGAATTGTTTAAATGCCAATTCTTGAAATGATAAATTGCTTACTTCTTGATCAAACTAAGAATTAGGCTTACGTTCAAAAACTGAAAACTACAAATTCTTCAATAACGAAACCTCAAAATTTTAATTTTCGAACCGTGAACATTTTTATTGGCTGTTATTTTGAAATCATTTGATATTTTTCAATTGGCAGTGCTTGAAATTTAAAATTGCTTGACTATTCTAGTTCTCAATTTGAGTATTTGGAAATGTTCATGATTTCAAGTAAAAACATTGCAATAATAAAAAATGCTGCAATTTAGTATTTTGCTTAATTTCCAAGATTTTAATTTCAAATCCTCCAGGTTTTTATAATTCCAATATCATGTTCATTCTATATTAATTCATGATATTTGAAATTTTTCAATTCGAAGTACCCAGTTCAATGTTACATAATTTTATAACATTTCTATTACCTTGAAAATGTTACATATTTTATGTTTATATTAATGAGCGGAATGTCTCAGGGAGGCGATTATGTAACTTTTTCAGATTTACTTCCACTTTTTTGAAATTCACGTCGGTTGTCTTTTTTTACACGTCAACTGTTACAGCAATTAGAAACAATAACAAGCAACGTGAATTGCATAAAAATAGAAGCGAAAATGAAAATTTAAGAGTTCCATAATCGGACCCAGGCTATAAAGCCTATTGAGCCACAACGTTACATATTAAAAATTTACAAATTTTAGGAATATTGAATACCATTCTAACGAAGTTATTTCATTTATGTACTTCAGTCTTACGGTACAAAAAATTATTAAATATGTAAGTAATAAATAGTCCGGAATAAAATTATAAATGAAATACCTTCGTTCGTTATACAACGGTTGAAAAAAGTATATAGTTGTATTTGGAATTTCCAAGTCTGCTGCATTTTTGAAAACTATTTTATTGAAATTCAGCTAAGTCTGATCGGCCCAAACTTCAGGCTCTTAAAATTTAAACATTTCAACTTCCAGTAGGTAAGTGAGAAACGTGCATAGCTTCAGCTTGTTGAATTTTGAATGCAAAATTTTTTTTTTATTCTGAATCCTCTTTTTTGAAATTTTCAAAATTTTATATATTTTAATTTCCAATCAGGCAGCTGAAAAAATTGTCTATAATGGTCTATAATTAATTAATTATCTATGTATTATTTTCAACCTTGAAAACAGAAAATGTGAAATTTAAAAAGTTAAAATGTTGAAAACTTTTATAATATAAAATTTTTTCAAACGATTTGGAAGTCGTTTGATTGGAAATGGTTTCAATCTTGAATTTTGAGATTTTCAACAACTTGAAATTGTTTAATTACCAATAGTTCAAATTGAAAAGTGCGTCTTCATTTGACTTTGAAATCGTTATCATTCACGTGCAATCGTTTGTAACTAGAATTTTAACCACCAGCAAATTACTTTATTTAGTTTTCCATTCATAATAATTTTCTACTTGCTTTTAACTCCAGTCCAACTTCATTTTCATACTCTCTTCTTTAATTTCACAACAACGGTGTGCAATTATGTCATTTTTATTTTAAGTTTAGTAGCTTTGCAATCAATGTTTTTATTTTTAAAATACATTCATTTGTCAATATTATTACATGAACGTTTGAAATATGTTGTAAAGGGTTGACTAATTCAAGGAAAGAGGACTTTTTCATCAGAGGGATATGGAATGCGCGAAATAAACTAAATTTTCACATCAATAATGATCAATATGTCGAACTAATTAGGTTCTTTGTTATAACGTTGACAATGCCAAACCAGTACATTATTCGAAGCGCCCTTGTACACGCGTCATCGTCCCAATGCACCTATAACAATGCTGGGGGATCGAAAGTGTATTATTGGATGCATAATGGAAACGCTTCGTGACAAATTGGTTGTTTCATGGACGAAAACAGGCATGCTTTGTTCTGGGCTTGCTAAAACGTGCTTTTTCGCAGTAGTCATTCATCTCTCAACGCGAATAACGATACACATCGTTGAAAAGGATACTCATTTCACACCATTTTACCAAAGTCGTACCTCTGTTTTTTGCCACGGTTTTTAGAGGGCTTTTAGGCAATGTCGATGACGACCAAATGGAATATGAGTTTAGATAAAGTGAAGCTACAGCAACAGAGGGATACAAAATGGAAGTTATAATGTGAATAATTGGAGGCCAATATCCATTTTTCAACTGAAACGGGTTATGCACTTTCATGTTTACTTTGGTACTTAAATCAACAGTGCATTCCTTTTAATTAGTCTGTGCTCAAATATTTTTTGAGCTATTTTTGGTTATTGAATTACTTATGGTTGATTATTTCTGACAAATTTAGTTGATTGTTGAGATAAATAAACGTTGATAGATGTTATTTAATGTTTTCGATTAAGAAAGTAAAAAATAAACATCTTTTAGTTATGTTTTAATAATTTAGGAAAATTCAATAGCAATCTAGTATGGCAGACGAAAATGCCACACTGTCGGGAATTTGAATTGCATTGAAAATTTGGGAAAGCGAAAGAAAACATGACTGTCAAATATTTGTTTTTATTGGAATTTTTATAAATGATCTTCCTTAAATATATATTTACTTTTATGTTTCGTTTGAAATATATCTTTCTAGATAAAAAAATTGTATAACGAAATGTCTCAAAAAATTCGCACTCACAGTTGCTGAAAGCCAGATTGGATTTTGAGTGACTTGAAATTGATTCATTTTACAGTTTAAATTCAAAAGTAAAAGCCGCTGCTAATTTTCAAATTGTTTACAACCACTGTTAATTCAATTTGTGATCTTTATGGTGGCGAAATATTTCTTGTTTTTGCACGTCCACATTTTGAATTATCTACTTTGATAAGCGAATGAAACTTAATTTCATTAAATAAGAAAATTATTCATTGCCGTTAATTCTTTAATACAGAGGGGTTGATCAGTCGAATTTCGAGTGTACATCAGATCTTAAGATATCGAAAAATATTATGGGGTTTCAAGGCATACAACAAGATTTTAAGCGACTCCAAATAATTTGTAGACTGTATAGAATTGCAAAAATCTTCAGAAACTTTCACAGAATATGTATGAATTTAAGCTCACTTAAAAAGATTTCAAGAGATTTTGAGAGATTTTAAGAGATTTAAAATGATATTAATGAGTTTAAAAATATTTCAAGAGATTTCTGAGTACTTCCAAAAGCATTTTAAGTAACTTTACAATATTTCATGAGATTTTTCCGAATCTTTTGACATCCAATGGCATATGAAAAGATTTTAAGGGGATTACCCAGGATTTGCATAAATTTCAACTAAATTTAGAAGACTTCAAGGGATTTAGAGAGATTTTAACGATTATCTAAAAGGTGTATATATAAATCATAAAATGCGTCTTAAAATATTTCACAGGACATTGAAAAATATTTAAGGGTTTCCATTGATTTCATATAATTTTTAGAATTTGAAAAGTGTTTAACAAGACTTTAGGGATTTGCAAAGAACTTCAAAATATTTAAAGATTTTTCACGGTACTTCCAAAAGGATTGCAAGTAACTTAAAAATATTTCAAGGGTTTTCACGAATTTTATAATGATCTCCAGTAATCAAAAAATATTTGAAGGAATTTCCAAAAATCTTTCTAGATTTCCTGGCCTGTATGAATGGATTTTCATGAATTACAACTAATTTGAGAACATTTCTAGGGATTTGGAGAGATTTGAACGATTTTCTAAACGAATTCTATGGGTTTCAAAATATTTCTTAATGTATATTAGGGATATATTTCAAGGATTCTTGAAGTATTTCAAAATATTTTATGGGATTTCACAAAATTTCAAGTTATTTCTGATGTTTTTTAAGGATATACAAATATTTTGACACCTAAAATGAGACTCTAAGGATTTCAAGCAACTTCAACTGTTTTAAAAAAGCATGAGGCTTTTCAAATAATTGAAAAAAAATGCATGCAACTTTATGGGCTTCCAAACTTATTCAACTGATTATGACGGATTGAAGAAAATTATAAATTTTTTTAAAGTATTATAAATTATTTAAAGAGATTTTATGATGTTTCAGAGAAATTTTCAAGATATTATAAGCTTCCAGAAGATTATAAGACATTTTTAAAGGTTCCAAAGGTTTCGTATATTTCGAAAGTGGTCAGGCACTTATCTAATACTATTTATTAGTAAATTACAGGTAATACTGTTTCAATCTTTCAGCATTGACATTTCTTGAATTATTACCATTTAATGCAAAAAAATATTTTTTTCTTCATATTTTCAGCAAAAAATGTCTTTCATACTGTGATATTGCGATCTCTAATTCTGATTTTCTCGGAGAAAAATAACTTTTTTAAATAAAAAATTTGTTATTCTCATTCTGCATGCCCGTATTCAAAGAGTTTTTAACGCGAAAGTATGTTCTTATATAATTGTTTGAAACTGAAAATTTAAAATTTTTTCAACCAGACTTTTTTGCCCTCTATTCAGTACTACTTCAGATTGGGAGTACCGTTGGTTTTATCTTTAAATTGTGATTTTGATCTTGTTGGTTATCTGGTTCTGCACTGTCACACTTGAATTATCAATCTGAAAATCTCCACAAGGAGCCCCATTGAATCCACGTGCGAACCGATATAGGATTCCACATGGATTTCTATATAAAATCGTATGGACAAAATTCAAAATTGAGACACGAAATTCAGATAGGAACCTATATGAGAACCGATGTGGGTCCACATATGGGTTCCTATATAGGACCTCATGTGGAGACTTTCATTTTTTTACAGATAATGAACTAGGGAATGCAATAAGTCTTAGATTGCGCTGATAAACAGCTGTTTACCATAAAATCCATTCAATTTTTGTTTTAGAAATTCGCAGCCTTGACAAAATCTTACGCAAGGAATGTATCCCCCCCTCCCTTATGTAAGACAGCACCTATAGAAAAATATTTGAACTATTCGGTTTTTCAATTATATTTATTTCTTCACTTGTAATGCAACTTTTTGAAAATTCGAAATTTCAGATAGGCAACAATCAACTTACTTTTTTCACAAACTAATATTGTGTAAAATGCACTTTTGAAATATTTAAGTAAACTTCATAAGAACTCTTCAAAAAATTTCGAACTCTGCGAATATTTTTAGAGCCAATGAAATTTTATTCATTGATATTCAGAAATACTAGAACATTTTGATGCAATTTTTATGATCTTAATTTTAGAAGGTGAACCTTTTTGTTTCTTCAAATTGAGTATGAAAGTAATGAATGTCTAACTTGACAGCAGCAGTGAAATTTTATCTTTTATGCATAAAGTAGGCGAAAATATGTGTTTTGATATAAACCAGTGGTGATTTAACAGAGAGCAGGATAAGGTATACGTTTGCAAGGAGAAACTATTGGGTGAGCAGAAATCTGGTTTATGCAGGAACACCGGGTGCTTTTGTTCTGGCAACGAGTGACAGACGAGACTGGCCAGGTATACAACAACGCAAGCAGCGTCGATAGCGGAGACTAGAATCGTAAATCGTGGTGATTTAGGGGGTGGCCGACATATTGGCCAATGCAGGGCTCAAACTCCACTACCTGTCAAGCGGTATACGAACATTCGCGAACCACTGGGACCAGCAGCATGACCAACAGGACCAACAGAACCAGACTGATTCGGAGCGATGCATCATGAGCTCGACGTTCAGATTCAGATAACGCGAGAGATGACGTTGCTTGTTGAACCACGCTTCCTTTATCGTCATTCTATTCGACGACATCCTCTTTCGTGTATATGGGAAATGGTCGGAGACACCGGTTATGGCCACTTAGATCCCATTTATGGGAACGCATATACCCAACTGCCGGTTAGAAGCGCGAATTAGTATCCGGCCTAAACTCCTCAAGCGCCATTTCGTTGTCTGAGGCACTTCCCGAGCTCAAACTTTCTCCATAAGATCGCACGAGATGGTATACGATCGCTGTAATCGAGGTTAGTGCCGATAAACCTCCGCTACGATCTATGACCTAGGACACGGATAAGAATCGTGCCCATAAAATGCCCTTTCATCTTGTAAAACGATTTTCGGCAGAATGCTACTACATCCTAATTGGAACAATCAAACTTAATTGGTTTCTTAATGTTCTTTTTTGCAGAAAGGGTTCAAATACATGGGGGAACTTTTTTATTGACATTCAGTCCCTCATCTGCTAATTTATTCATGTTGTGATAAAAAAAATGTGAGGTATAGAGTGTAACCAATAATGGGAAATTTCAATATAAAATTGAGCGGTTCGATGCAATCACAGCGTACTTGCATTCTCAGAAGTGACTGTTTTTCATTTGCTCTTCATGAAATAATGTGAAAAACAAATAAAAAAGTGAGTTCTGAAAATACAAGTACATAGGTTGTTATTTCACTTAACCACTCAATTGTAGCAGATTGTAGCAGACTGACACGTGACCAATTCTTTCAAATGAACGTACACATAAGCCACAAAATGGAACGAATGTTTTATACCAGAGAGACGTAAAGGAAAGACAGACTAATGTATCTCCAGCATGGACAATTTTTTCAAATTAATAGTTCATGAATAAGCTCGTTTAAAACAATTGGTTGCGTGACAGTCTTGTACAAATGTTGAAGGCTTAAATAGTGTAAAATTAGAGTAAAAAATTATTTTCTATCTGAGTTTATGTGGTTTATGCAAATGTAAGAAACTGGAAAATACAGCTGGAGATCATAATTTTTCAATAGATTATTAATGATTCAATGAATTTTCGGTGCAGAAAATATGTGGATCAGCGTATCCTACAAAAACCTAATGGTTTTTTATGACGCATAACTAAACTCCAAAATGGTTATAACTATTTTTTAACGTTGGTTTCCGTAAAATAATTAGTATTTTACAGGAAATCAAACTGAGGGTACTAGACGCCGCCAAAAAGCTTAAACCAATTAGAACAAATTTCAATTAGAAATATATCCCTAAGCGTGAAAAACTACCTTTTACAGGGGTTGGAATATAATATTGTGCATTTTTAAACTTTTACAATCAATTCTACAATCTCTATAGGATATAGGAAAGTGGAAAATATGACAATTTAAATTTAACTCCTATAAAGGGTAGTTTTTTAAGATAAAGGGAAATATTTATGGTCTCATCATTTTTACGAAAATGAACGTTAATTAATAATTTTAATCTTTGCACTTTTGATTTAAATCAAATAAAAAGATGCATTTATTTTTTCACCAAATGGAAGAAGTTTGCGGGGTGCGTGATCAAAAGAAAAAAAATTTGGTTTTTTAGTACACCCTAATGTGGATGACATGCATATAGGATTAATTTACTCTATGATTAAAATTTTCAAATGGATTTACAATTACAGTTTAACGTTTTATAATACTCTTTATTAGTCACAACTCGACATTTACATCAGAAATGGCCATAATTAAGGTGTTTGATGTCATCAAATTTTGTGATCAGATTAGACAGTTTTCGTTCTTTCTTTAGAAGTACAATAATGTATAGTATATTATGAACAAATTAAAAAGTTGTGCATATGTTTAAAACAGTCGAATTTTAAAAGATTTCAGTATCAAATGTTAATGTTTAATTGGGGATGCTTGAATTTGAAGTTATTGAGTCGAAAAGCAAAAACTAAAAACTGTTCATTTTTGGAGGTTCGAGTCTGAAAATTTCAATTTTTTAGATTATTGGTTTCTAAATTTGCAAATAGATTTTCAATTTCAAAATTTCTTTACTTCTCTGTCTTCAAAATTTAAAAATATTGATCGTAAACGCCTCAATTCGAAGATGTTGAATTTTTAATGCGTTATTTAAAATTGTTCAATTTTTAATGGTTTATTTTTCAATTTCTCAATTGTGAAGGTAAAATATTCAAAATTGTTAAATTTTTAATATTTAAATTTAGAACTGGTGCGAGTATTTCCAATCAAAAGTTCGAAGGGCCCAATTTATAGAACTAAAATGATTTTAACATTTCAGCTCATAGATTTCAAAACTCGAAACGCTTGCACTTTTAGGATTCTCTACCCTAATCCTCATTTTATTCTTTTTGCAAGCCCTGCATAATTTATCAATCCAATTTAAATGCTATAAGAATTAAGCCACACCTTAAAGAAATTAATGAAACGACTCTAAAAATTGAATTGGAATACAATTTATTTCGAATGACAGAACCAATTGTAAATTATTATTTAAATAAGGCATTAAATTTCAGTACTTTGTTTTGCAACCTCGACGCTCACTGTCGGAATATTGCGGATAACTTGTGGAGACTTCTGACAAGAGCTATGTAATTATTTGAATGTCTCAACCTTTACAGCCCGAAGTCTGAAAAGACTTCAGAAACGATGCCTATTTCTTTTGCTCAAAGCTCGAATAATTCAGTGTAACATTTATTATTCTTAAGAAGAATAAACTATATAGAATTAATATTTTTTCAACTTGGAATAATATCGTTGAATGATAATTAGCTCTTTTAAATTTGAAGAAATAACAATCAGCTAAAGAAACTTCTATTGAGTATTACAAAGAAGAATTGTACTTAATAATGTAAGAGAAATGTAAAATTCCAATTTTCCAAGCCTCACATCTCTAATACCAGTCATATATTTTCCTTCTTGGCTCACCGGTTTTAATTAAAATGAATTGCACGTATCAAGGTTAGCTTAAAAGAACGGTTTTTTCCAAAGCCAATTACCATTAAGTTCGTTACGTGAAAGTACAGAAAGCCATTTGAAAAGTTAATGAGATTCGCATTTTTACCACTTGATATACACCTATTATATTGATCCATCTGAGCATAAATAAGGGAGCCACGATATAAGGGACTACGGAAAAATGCTAAAGTAAAATATATACAATTTTTTCAAAAATGTTCTGAAAAATGTAAGTAAAAGCTTTTCTAAAAAAACATTGTTCGAGCTTTTAAAATTGCATTATGTTAAAAAGTATATACTGTTTCAAATTGTAATTATATAAGGCACCACTTTTACATAGATTTTCTTGACAAACTCTTCGTATGCTACAAATAAATTTCTTTCAGTTATTGGAGATATAGTTTCATGAATGATTTTGTAAAAGTAATTGAGACTACGAACGAATTAGATAAAAAATAAAATAAACAATTATTTATGAGGCAGTGAGGTCAATGCAATAAATTGTAGTACTCAAGCAAGTAAAATTGAATCATGAAACCATTGAGATATATTTTCAAAGCGTATAGATTACGAGAAATAAATGTTATAAAAAAGACTAATTGGCGTTTTGGAGATATATGCTTAGATTTTTAAAAGTTAAATAATGTAAAATTGTTTTATGGTGAAGAAAACAAGGCAAATAAATAACGATAAACAAGCACGATATGCACTGCCGGACCTACAAAGACATATATTAAAATATATGTTTTGATCCGCAAAATAATATGATCAATAAAATTATAGCAATTCTCTTACGCAACAACTTCGCTTTGCCGAGTTCTTAGGATCCGATGTGGTCCAAATTCACAAAAATTTAGAGGAAGGTTGATGACCAGAATTGGAAAATAGGGCTATTGAAAGCCAAGAAGAATGATTCGCTTTCGTACTACCGAAACGACTATGCAAACTCGGTTAACTTTCGTTCCGTGTTGACCCATCATCACATTCAAAACATCTCCTAGCGTCTTTCCAATCTAGAGAATGCCACTAACTGAGCGAGATAATGTAGTTTGAGAAAATTGTGATGAGAAACAAGTTGCCACGCTGGAAATAGACATTCCACTAAAAGAAGCAAGTGCGAGAAGAGCAGCCTCAAGGCGGCCTCCATACTTTCCATAATCTTCGACTTTTTGTCTCGAGAAGGTAATCGTTCGTTCTAATCAATTTGAATCAAAACTCGCTGTTCGATATGGCAATAAACGCAAATATTCCTTACAAGTTTTAACTTCGATTGGGCACGAAAACTTTATTGCATAAAAGCATGTCAATTAATTTAACCATAGCGAATTCAAAAGCGAGATTGAAGTCTGATAACTAAAATCGATGAAATCCTAAGAAGTGATTGAAAGTTGTCGAGCTATTTATGCAATAAGTCAAGTAGTCAAGATTGTAACAGAGAGGGAGAGAGGACGCGCGAAGCCAGAAATATAAATCTTCTCAAGTTTTCAATCGGCGAAGTAGAGCATTGCATCGAATCGCATCGCATCGCATCTTGCGAGCTACATTGCGGACGGAAGGTTACTTCGATGAAGCAATTTATTACAGTGGAAAGGAGCAGGACGTAAACGATCAGAACCGGTAAACGGATTCCCGGAGATGCCAAGGCGGGTGTGCAGCTCGAGGAATCGACACGTCGTCGTCGCTCAGTCTCGCGTACATTGAATCAGCTTAATTGAATAGTCTGTATGACCAGTGTGCATCGCTGATGTGTACGCCGTCTGTCGTACATATCTGTCGTGTATCCATCAGTGTGCATGGTGGGGCAATGCCAAATTGATGCTGTTTGCCGTTGCTCTAAGCCTCAATCTGCCGGGTTGGTACTGTGTTGCTATAACGGTCGGCGTTAAGCCTGTCGCATTATGGATAGGGTGTATCTGTGGGTGGGTAGGTAGATACTTGCTGCGTAACCAGAAGCGCGCAAGTACCTGAGTACTGTTGCTACAATACCCGTCGAGAATCGACGAAGGGCTGTTCTCGGCAGTCCGCCCTGCTCCCACTTCGCGAGACACACTCTAGACGCTAGAAGCTCCATCCATCGGATGATTCTCTTCTAGGGTATGTAGTAGGTACGTTTACAGAAAACTTCTATTGGCAGGGTACATATTTGCATCCTGTCGAAATCTAGAGACGGAACTGAGCAGAGTGTTATGGAAATCTACGAGGGATGGCTTTTAGTTAATTTGGTTAGGATTTGAACGTAGTGAACTTAGGAAGCTTACACTGGAAAAGATAGAAGGTTCAACAACTTACATTTGTAAAATATGCTACAGCAATTATTTTTGTTGTTGTCTTCACTACGAGTACTGTTATTCAAACAAACGTGGTGGTGAAACCAGCAAGTCGAATAGTTGTGCAAACCAATAAGGTAGCAGCGACATATTTTACAACTCAAGTAGTTGGTCCTGCTGACTATTTTCTCCAGTGTTCTTCATCGAAAATTTAATCGTATGCCTGTAATTTTATAGTGTTGTGGTATGATGTACATATGGTGTTATTATTGGTCAGTGGATATCAGGTGATTTGTCACTTACATATACTGTGTTAGGCTAAGGCGTTACTGACGCACATCCATTCATAGTCTTACGTCTATATTCAATTGTCTTCGTTCCTAATCAAGTGCAGTCATTAATTCACGCGAATTATTATAAGTACAGGTCTTATCGCCATTGTATTCCATCATTCCCTTCAATCCACTAAGCTAAGTTATTTTAATTTTTAATAGCTATCCGAAATACACAAAAATCCAATTTGAATTGAAATACCAGAAAATTTCTTTGTACTCATATTAAGTCAATGTATTTAGAACAATTTATAGAACAAGAATTTAGTTTTAAAATTTAATTTAAAATGTTGAAAAAAATTAATTATTTTCTAATATATTAACATTTTTTTAAACACAAATTTGAAGTTTTCGCAATATATTTTTCTAAAATAGATATATTGTCTATAACTTTGGTTCATGAGAAGAAAAAGTGTATGAGCTTTAATAACATTATGGGGAAAACAATATAATTTATTCGTATATAAATCAAATCATTTCAACGAATGTTTGTATGTCCTAATATAAAATCCCCTAGATGGAAATTTCGCCTATTTGCTAGTATACAATTTTTCATTTAGATAACCTTTTAAAAAGATAGCCAAAAGTGATAACGTTTAGGCAGTCATCAACTAACAACATAATATTCTTGGAAAACAATTAAAGATAAAAAATTAGAATTTTAAAATTTTAATATAAAAAAAACGATAGGTTGCAAAGAAATCTTAATTCGTCATATTTCTTTTCAATTATACTAATAACGTGTGGCACGCATTTGTCCCAGAAAATTTTGTGAGTTACTTTTCCATTTTATTTTCTTCAAGGATATTCGCCAGCAAAATTGATACTATGTCTTTATTTCATATATTATTCGAATGATGCTGAATCTAGTTAAGAGTACATGAAGTATCAATTTATAAAAAAATGACAATTTACAAATTAAGTCTTAATAGATATATTTTCACATTACAGCGACAATTATTATTTAGTTTATTCAAGAAAAATTAATTATTTCTAATTCAACATTCAACAAGTTGAAATATAGGTCTAATAAAGTTGATAGCTGGCAACTAATTTGATCAAATTAAACGCTTCGTATACAAACGTTGTCTCAAATTGCTCAATCAGTTCTGAAATGACTTGTAAATAGAAAGAGACCAACGAAAGTGTAATTGGATTGTGAGCATTTGGAAAGCCAGCATTCGTGCCCTTGTTCGTGTCGCGCCTGAGCGTAACCGGACAGGGCAAATAGAAACGGAATTAATAAAGGAACGATGTTCACAAGAGGGAAGAATTAACCTTATCTCAGCTTGGTACTCGAATCGGCTGAGGATTACTCGGCAAATGTTTACCGAGGCCTGGACTCGAAGTGTCAAGTATCGACCATCACTTGACCCTTCCCGGCTGGTCTCAGGTTAATGTTGCCCGAATGAGCATTGGTGGTTCGATGCGATCTTGCGTTTTACGATTGTCGCCAACGGGAAATAACCTCTCAAAAGCTTCTAATAGCACGCTCAGATCTCATATTTCTGTTGCGATATTTCCGCTAGATGCTTCCATAGATTTCTATCAAATTACTATATAGAGTGTTCTATCGAATATCGAATATATATCGGCTTTATCGAAGTCAGGAATACATCCAGACGTAACATAATTTAAGCTATATCCACGACTTCTGATATTCTCCCGGATATGAGTAAATATAGAGGAAATTTTATGATCCTGGTTTATGGAACGATTTCGTAATGCTGAAATTGAGTCTCATTAAATATCACGAGGGGATGTGGAAGTAATTAATTGACGGTGCCAGTTTCGATATAACGGGGGATGAAAAGCTGCAGTTTGATAATAGAAGGGTCCAATTACAATTCTCTCAATATAGTCATGCTTTATACCTTACGATTTTTTCTTCACATAATATGGTATACTTTGAACAAAGAGAGGACAAGAACTTTAAAATATCGAGGTCTTTAAAAATGTCATTAAAAATGGAAAAATGAATCGCGAAATTAAATACAATAATTTACAATCATTTCCTGCTCGTGTTTATGTTCAAACTAAAGTGGATGTGTCAAATCTGATAATTTTCTTAATATTATATGCTTATATTGAACATCCAACTATGAATTATCTACTAAATCAAAGCTAATTGAAGTTTCAAGAGAGAATTAGTTAATTTAATTTTCAATAAGATCAATCTTGATGCCCAGCCTGCAACAGAACACTTAATAATTCCCGAGCTGAACTTGGCTTTTTCATTTACCATGCAAGCTCGAACAATTGGTACTTCAAGTCTCTTTTGAGTCTCTGATATCGAGGATCAAAAGTGTACAAATGCAAGACAAACCACCAAGCGGTGCTCTAAAAAGCCAGTCTCGGTGGTTACCACAAGTTTTTAGCTGCCGAGATCGATAGGAACGACCAAACTTGTGTCGAAGCGCCTGTGGTGTTAGGGAGCAAAAGGGTGAATGGGGGAGAGGTATCGGCTTGTGGATGGGTCGAGAAGTAGTGGACGCCACTTTGTGCTGCATCGACACGAATTTGTATCCCTCCGGAGCTGACCGTCGAGCGTTTTCTCTGCGAAAAAGCTGCTCGTCTCTACATTTTCTGTGTTCTCTCTCACTTTCTCTGTCTCTTTTTCCTTTACCCTTTGCCTCTCGAATTTCCTGACTCATTTCTCCTTTTCTTCTCTCTCCAACTGCATAAGAGTCAAGCAGAAATAGGTGCATCACGTCCTGCTCGGGAACAAGTCGACCCCGAGATTATCAAGGTTGCATCCCGAGCCATCGCCACCCCTTTCTGCTCTATCCTTTTCCTATCTCTCCCTTTTTGTACCGACTATCGCTGTTCCGTAATCAGTCGTTTTCCGGTTTTTGTAACACAAAAGGTCAAAGACTCACTGAAGTTCAGGGAGGAAATTGCTCGACGTGAGATTGCCCTTTTGAACTGTGATAGCAAGCAATTTTTTCAGTAATATTCACTTAGAATGGTGGTCTTCAAGATTTATTATAGTCGTGTCGTCCGGACGAATGGTATATAAAAAATTGGCGAAGCGTATTTTTAATTATTAATAAATCAGTATTCCCTTTCAAATCTCCTCGATCCTTTATTCTCTTCCCCTAACCCACTCATTATTTTCACAATAATGTCTATACTTTAGCTTTTCTGTATAAGACTACAGGTTATTTATCGGAAAAATATATTTTATTATAACAAATAGGGGGTGTTCATGTCAAAAGGGCCCATATGGCCCCGGCTGGTCCTTGTTGAAGAGATATTCGCGTTTTTCTAAGTCAGGAACTAAAATTATTATGTTCGGGTTTGAGTGGAGGATTGTACGAGTAGGACCTTTACTACATTTAATGGGACTATACTCATGTTCCCAAGGCAAACGAAAGTGGGGATATTTCATGTGCGGAGGAAAAGTACATATAAAACGTGCACTCATGACAGTCGCCAAGTTTGGATGCGTTTTTCTCGAAAAGTTTTTTTTTGAAGCGTCAACTTCGAAAATACCTAGAAAAAGAATTTATTCGGCTATATGACTCTATACATAAGCCTATATTGCTCATTAGGGCCCTTTTCATGGGGACGCACACATGTTTCTCTTATATAGCTTTAAATTCAATTTGTTGAAACCATTTACTTCTTTTTTTTAATAGTGAAATTTTTTATCTGATAACAAGTAACCATTGAAAGTTAGATTTTATACAATAGTATTAGTAATATTGATAATCATTTTTCGAAGTAAATAAAAACTCAATCATGTCCAGCACTGGAAATTATTTTCAAAAAGTATCAGTTTTGTCAAAATCATAAATTTTTTCAATACTATGTAATAATATATTTCTGAGGGTAGCTGCCGGCTACCATAACCGCGCCAGTTTATTGTCAACGTAATAAAGACTAGAAGAGTCTTCAGAGTTTTGGACTTTCTAATAATTTTTTTTTGTTTATCATATTCTTTATCACTTTTCTGGACATAAAATGACTTAGATTCCACAACTTATTGCATTATTCTATAAGCACCGTATTTTTTATGAATTTTTTATGGAGAGAGCAAAGAAACTTTATTGGGAGCGGGGTTGAGGAGTAAAGCGCGCAGAGAGGCGGTAATGCCATAATCATAGAGAAAATGTTCATTATATTACGGAAACAGAAGATATTTTGTTAGGAATAAGGAAGTATTCATATTTATATGAATTAATCTAAATAGAAACCACAGAATTTTCATTAAAACTGAGAAATTTGTAATACAACAATCGTCAAATGTTTAATAAAACCAAGTTTTAATTCTAAGCATTCTAAGGCAAATAATAATTTTAGTTTCAGATTCTCATTTATCGGACAATTCAAAACTGAAAAACGTTGAAAATTTAGTAATATAAAAAACAAAAAACTTCATAAATTAAATAATTTTCAAACAAGTAGCGTTTAAATTGAAAATTTCGAATTCTGTGTCCATAAATAGTTACAGATTTTACAAATAATTGTATTTAACGTGAAAACTCTTAGTAGTAATAACTTTAAACGTTTACAATTTCACGGAATCAGATCAAAATATCTAAAATGGAAGGACAATTTCACATTTAAACTATTGGCAATTTTACAACATTTGAAAAACAGCCTTATTAATCAAATCAACGGTATGCGGTTTTCAAATATTTCAAAAGTTTAAGCTGTTTCGGATTAAAGCCTTTGAAATAATAAGCCTTTATGATTGAACAATTTTTTTAGTTTTAGGCCTTTCAACTTAAATAATTCTACTTCTAAGAATTAAAAATTAATCAATTCGATAAATTAATGGTACAATAATAAATATAATATTATACAATTCAAAACTCAATGTTTTGAAAACCTTAAAAAAACATTTTTGAATGTGTCTTGATAAAATAAAACAATTTTTAATTCCGGGCAATAAAAATTTGATAGATTCAAGATGAACCTTTAAAACTTGTACCCTTTCAAAACGGAAACGTGAGACAGAACGATTTCTGCATAACTATGAAAAATTTAACTTCCCAAGGATTTGAATAATTAGTATTTCACTGTTTTAATGATATTGAATTAGAAACCTGCAAAATGGAAAAATGTCGAGAGATCATTAAAAACCATATATTCATAGATTTGTTTCATTCCGATTCAAATTATGAAAAATTGAAACTTAATTATTTCATTCCACGCCTTGAAAAGAAAAATATTTCAAAACTATGAATTTGAAATTTATTTGTTTAAGTCATGCAAATTGAAATTGCAAGCACATCAATCTTATTTTGTATTTCCATTATTACAATTTTCAATAGAATGTTTACCACGCCTATAATAATGCTGACATTTAACATAGGAAAAGGCTTCATAGTCTGGGGGAAAGCGAAAATTTCTTCACCCTTGTGTGCATATCCAACTTCATCTACGCTCTTACACATCTGGGGTACCCGGGTGCCCAACTTCCTTTTTTTCAATTTTTTAATTCGTAAGAGGAGAACCAACGTGCCGTGCATAAAAGATCAGTTGTAACTCAACAAAATGTAAAGATCTGAAATGATCACACAAGTCACCTTTATGAAAAAGAAGTATTGGTAAGCATTGGATCTAATACTTTTTTCGCGAATAAGTATTGGAAATCCAATACTTTTTCGCGAATAAGTATTGGAAATCCAACAGTTTTTCGCGAAAAAAGTACTGGATCTTTTACTTAACAATACTTCCTTTTCATAAGGGCATCTACAGAAAACTACAAGTTATATTTCCAACCCCACAATAATATTCAACAACCCTCAAAAACCACCCTTAGCACTTTTAACTGAACAAATCTCAAGTGCCTCCCGGCGAAACACTGAACAAAAATAAAAAATTTGAAATAATCAAACAAGTCACCTTCACAAAACCCCAATTTATATTTCCAACCCGATTATAATATTCAATAACAAGTCGATTTTTTTTTCAAGAAAATTCCTAAATAAATTCTAAATACATCATTTGCTTAGAACTGAGCTAAAAACAATGATCCGGAGGCCCCAAGTGAAAATTTGATTTTTACTCCACTTACACGCAAAAATGCACTGTAGGTACATCAATGTACCTGCTTGTGCATACAAGAGTTAAGTGAATTGTTTTAATCTTGTCACAAGCAATTTCATTTTTCTTTAGATATATGGACATTGGATAATGAAATGCAAACCAGAAAAATTGTTTATCTCAAAAAATACTGTAAATTTTCTTAAGACCAGTTTTTGATGAAACGCATAATTTTAGTTCTAACCGTAAAAAAAACAATGCAACGAAGAGAGGATAATAATAAGCCCGCGCAGCGAACAGTTAAAAAAATCATAATTAAAAATGTTCCAAAAATGATGCGTGAATATTTGCAGCTTCTTCATAGAAAATTTCTTTTTTTAACAAATTTTGTTACAAAAATTCCACCAAAGTTTTTTTTCTTCACGTAAATGATGAAAATTTTATATAATTATCACTATATTTCCGTTTCTTGACATTTAGTTTAGTTGATTAGTAGATACCTAAAATAGGGAATAATATTCACCACTCTTGTTTAGCAATTACGACTTGAGTTCACGTAACTTTATAAAATAGTTTCCAGGTAAATAAATCCAATATCTCAATTGCCTCCCACACTAAAAACATTCTTTGGAGCGCAAAGTACATACAGAATGTCTCAGTTTGTGACACGAAAGGCATAATAATTGATTACCTTATCCGCTGAACTATTGACCTACGATCCTAAAAGTATAAGGAATTATCGGTTTAATCCTAAAAGTTTAATATTCAGAACTATGATAACATTCACGTGAATATTAAATCAATTAAAAAAATGCATAAAGGTCTTGTTTTTTTTTTAATAAAGTAAAAACGTACTTGTGACGTTGAACAATGAAAATTCGGACCCTTATCTCAAAAACTTCATAACCTTTCCTAGCACAATAAAACTGTTAGGTACCTAAGTCAATCACAGGAAAATCGATGAGCGTCTCCCTTAATCGGCTTATTATGTATAAAGGGTGTCACCCTCGATCGAGAGCGCTGTTTGATATCCCAAGAATCTCTAGTGGGATGGCATCCATAGAAGGCAGGCTTGGGTTAAACGCTACAACGATTCTTGGCTGATCCTCAGGGAAAAGACCCCGACACAGATCCGCAACCCTCTTTCCTTCATCGCCCTTATCCTTCAGTTACGCTTCTAAAGGCTTCCCTCTCATATCAAAACCCTTAATACTAACAGGAACTCGAAGCTACGGTAAGCGTCTATGTGATTAATCGCTCATTATGTTAATGTTTCAGGGACATAGTAGCAAAAAGTTGAGTTTAAGTCCTCCAGCTTGTACTACATTTCTTGCTCCCTTCGTGAAGTCGCCTATACTCGCTACGATTAATTAGTTGTCATTAATAATTTCCCGGTGGGAATGTTGGTTTAGTGTGCAGTTGCGATGCTGAAATAAAAAAGTGCATACCTTGAGTAAAGAGGTCGGTAGAAGCGTGGTTAAATGTTTGCGGTTGCGGGGCATATACTATCATAGGTAGGAGTCTCTCTGAATTTGAAGGGGATAAAAATATCTTGCTGGAGATGGGAAAAATTCGTGAAAACGTTCTTGCTGCTCGAGCAACTTGATTGGGTTGTTTTACGGAAAATGTGGATTTGTTCCAGGCAGAAAGTAGATCGAGAATATTAAAACTATTCGTAAAGAGTATTCTTTAGAATCCTACAGACGACATGGAAATATAAATAATTTATAATTTAAAATGAATAACCAGCCCTTTTCTTTTTTACTCAAATGAAAAATAGTAGCAGGACGGAAATCGTGACTTTTTCCTAGAATCGGTTGACGCAATCGGAAAAAGAATCGGCCGATTCGAGGGGATCGAATGAGCCTGAGCTCGTCTCGAGTAAGCGATAATTTGGTCTTACGGTGCAGTTTGTTTGCCGTGGCGATGTCGGTGGAGGTCCTGGATTCTCTGGGGGTGGCAAAGAGGATTTCTTGAGAATACGATGGAAAGAAGATGAGAACACTAGAGCTGCAAGTCGGCAGATCAAAGTGAGTAGTACTTGCCTCCACCGTTTTTTCTTCTTTTTCTCAAATCGTTGAAACGAAAAAGGATAGTGGAAAGGATGACTCGATGAAAAATTGGCCGTCAATAACTGAGTGACAGAACGATAGGCACGATTGAACTGACGGAGCACGAGATAAATGGAGATAAAGAGAAAGATGAAGAAAATTGGTGAAAAAGAGAGGTCAGAGGGATTCGAAGGAGAGGAAATGCCTGAGCAAGTAAAGGAGTAAGGTGTAAGGGAACGAGGCATCCTGGGAGGAGAGTCCCGGCCGCGACCAGGAGTGCACATTCAGCAGCTTCAGCCCGTTCGCCTTCGGAATATAAATTTGCAACATTATCGCCTCCGTGAAGATGCCACCCCTTTCTCAAACTTGCTGCTGAGACCTGGCTATGAGATCTGACACGCGTGTGTTACCTCCCCATCCTTATATATCAGCATTTCGAACTCTCGAATTTGTTGTCTATGATCGACTTCGATACGTCTTCAATCGCATCCTGAAGTCTTTCAAAAGAAAAATAGAAAACCCAATTTTTCAAAATGTGATGTGCTCTACTTTATGGAAATTATAATCCTATCCAGAAAAGTGGTGTCACAATATGTCTCGAAAATCTCGCAATCATTGTCATTGAAAACCTGACTGGCTTTCCAGTGCTTGAAGTTGTTTTGGATCATCAATTTGAAATTTTGAAAATTAACTCTACAAATAATCCCTTTTAATGAGAAAAATCATGGAAAACATTATGCGAATTCAGAAAACTTTATGATTTTGAATACTCTTGCGCGGCTAAATGAAAATGTCAAATTATCCAATAAATTATTAAAAATATTATACATATATTTGTTTCATGTGACTCTTTTCCCTGGAAATTAGTATTTTTGAAGAAGTACGTTAATGTAAAATCATAAAGTTTTGGAGAAGACTTACAATGTTTAAAATTTTAGCATTTTTCGCCGAAAATGATAATTTCAAAACAAAAATCATTCAACGAAAATTATCAAAAAGATTCCATGTTTTCAAATATTTTAAGTTATGTTATTTAGCATTTTACGCAGGAAATCAGGTCTCTTAAACAAAAGTCATTAGATGTGAAATGAATCTTAGAATTTTGAACAATGTTAAATTATATATGTCTTTTTCACAATTTTTGTTTTTCGCTTATGTTAGTCTTACACTAGAAATAAATATTTTTAGACAAAAATAATTATAGTTGGAACAATATTTATAATGTCTGAATAACAGTTCCACGTTATATTACCGCTTTTTTCACACGAAATCGCTTAATTTAAGCCAAAATCTAATTTTTAACAACTTTAGCTAATGTTGGCTAGTTTCATCTAAAATTTGTATTTTTGAACCAAAATTATCAGATTTAAATCCAACGATTTTCATTTAAAGTAATAAAATTTACAAACTGCAAAAATTTCTAATTGGCACAGTGTTTTTTGTCAGAAATTGAAACTTTCATCAAAAAGTCATTAGATTTCAATTTTACTAGATTTACAATTTTAGAAGAATTTTAGTTTATATTGTAAATGTATTTGATTTGAAATCGTTTATGAAAATCAGAAATAATTCAATCTCAAAGAGGATTTATAATTTTAAATTATTTTTTTTTATGTCATGTTAGTGCTTTTCGTCGAAAATTTGTATTTATGATTCCGAAAAAACCAATAAATTTCAGAGTAGATTAGGAATTGCTGTACACTTTTAGTTTATGATAGCGTTTCATACCATTAATCGATATTTTCAATAAAAAATCTGTAGATTTCAAAGAAGATGACAAATTTTTAAATAATTTTAGGTTATGTTTCCATTTCCCATAGTCAATCGGTATAGATTAAAAAAAATGTTTACAATTTTCGAAAAATTGTATGTTACTTTAACATTTTTCACGGAAAGTCAGCGCTTTTAAACAAACAAAAGTCAGGTTTCAGAGAAGACTTACGAGTTAAAAACAAACGTTTTGCAGACAAAAAACGCTATATTCGTGTGCGTAGTGTTTTTTTTCCAATTTCCTCATCGATTTTATTTGATAAAACGTCCCGATTTCCATAATCACAATTTGTATAAAAAAGTTATTATTTAAATTTTATATATTGCATGGTATGATTTTAAAATTTTAGTTTTAGTTATAGAATATATCCAATATTCATTCGTTACTTGTACTGACCCGTCCGTGCGATAACAGCCTCATTCGTTAAAAGCTTTTAGTAATATTTTCCAGATAAACTAATGCAATGATTTACATATTTCGTAAAACTGGATTGTGAATTTTGCTAGTTGGAAAATGCAAATCGTTAAAAATTTGATAGAGAATTGCAAATACGCGAAATCCTGAATAGTCAGAGGAAAATGTTTTAAGTTATCAAAATCCATATTTTCAAATTAAATTGTTCACTTGAAAAAAAAATTTGAATGTTTCAAGACTTTTACGATTTAAACATAAAATAAGAATATTTGAAGCAAAGTTATAAAGACTAAGAATTCTTAGATAATATACTTTGATGAGAGAATAAAATACTTTATTTCATTATATGAAAATATTTATTAATTTCTGTTAATTCTTTAACTAATCAATATTTCAAAGATTTCACAAAATTTCAAACGATTTCAGAAGATGTCTTTGGTTTTAAAGAGTTTTTAAACATTTTAACGTTTCTGAATTATTTTCAAATATTTCTAGGGATTTCTAATTATTTTTATGAAAGAATTTCTAAGGATTTTGAGAGATTTTACACAAATTTAAGAGATTAAGAAGAATTTTATGGGATTTCAAAATACTTTAAGCGCTTTCAAATAATGTATAGACACTATGTGAAGAATTGTAAAAGATTTCACAGAATATATAAGAATATCTTATATGTAAAATAAGAAGATTTAAACGGATTTTATACAAATTTAAGAGATCACAAAGAATTAGAAAAAATAATACAAATTGTAAAAAAATGTCGAAGATTGAAAAGATTTTCAGAGAATATCTATGAATTTTTATTGACTGAGGAAGATTGAAATGATTTCTAAAGATTTAACACAATTTTAAAATATTTTAGGCAATATCTTTGGTTGCTTTAAAAAAATTAAAATAAATCCTAACGTTTTCAAAGTAGTTTAAATTTCTTTCAAGGATTTCTAGTTATTTCAAGTTATTTTAAGATGTTGCGATGAATTTCTAAATTTTTCAAGGGCTTTCAGACCAATTTAAGAGATTACAAAGAATTTCAGAGATTTCAAGGGATTTTATTTTTATTTAACTTAAAATAATATTTTAGGCACTTTCAAATTATTTCTAGAGAGAGTAAAGAACGGTTAAAGAGTGAAAAGACTTCAAGGATTAAAGGATTCAAGGATTTCAAGGTATTTTAAGACATTTTGAAATATTTGAAGCATTTTCGATGGGTTTAAAAATATTTCAGGGTATATCATGAAGCTTTTAAAGGTATCAGTGGATTTGAAAGCATTTTTAGGAAATGAAAAGTATTTAGAATGATTTAAGAGATTTTTTGAGTTCTTAAAAATATTTTGAAAGTTTGCGCAGCATTTTAGAAGGATTGTAAATAACTTTTAAACAGTTCAAGGGATTTGACGGATTCTCTAAGCATTTTAAGGGATTTCCAAGAATCTTAATATAATTTTAGAAGAATTTCACGAATTTATAAAGACTTCAACGATATAAAAATCTTACAATGGATTTCAAAATATTTTACGAGATAATACAAAACTCCTAAATGTTTCAAGTGATATCAAATGATTTCAAGAAATTTCAAGAGATTTAAGGAGAACCCAAAGAATTATAAAAAAATTTGAGGATTGTCAAACTATTCAAAAATATTTCCAGAAATTTCACAAGATTCAAACAGTCAGAAAAATATTTATGTTTAATTCAAGAAACCTTTTCTTCAAAATCATTTTTGTCATTTAACCAAAAATAACTTTACAGATAAGAAAATCATTTTAAATTGAAGAAAATCTCTTATTGGAACAAAAAACCGTTTCTTTGAACCAAAAAATCTCCATCATGTCAAAATGAATTTCATTGAATCAAAGAAATTTTTCTCTGACTGCGATAGGGCATTTGGAATTAAATATTATCTGAGATTCAATGCGCTTTTAGAGACATATCTACGATTTCAATGAGCTTTCTTAAGGTGTCATGGAATTTTAATAAATTTTGATAGGTTTAAAAAGTTTTAAAAGATTTTAAAAGTAGCTAAACCTTCATTCAATACCAAGGCATGAGTAGTTTAAGATGAATAAATATTCATTTATATTATTTTTACAGAGTTTGTGGCCAGGAAACCGTTAGTAGCAATTTTCTGATATGTCTCATTCAGCCCTTTTCAGTGCAATATAACTTAATACTCAAAGTGTGGACATATCTTTTAATCACGTGAATAATATAGCTTGCTGACTAGAAATAATAAAAAATTATAAAAATCAATGAGAACAGGAAGATGAAAATCAAGGATCGGAAGAGAGAAGAGAAAGGAAAAGGAGATGAGGGACGAGGCTGTCATGTTGGGGTTTTCGCGACAAGACTGATTGCTTGCATTGATCAGCAGCGAGCGTGTAGGGGGTGTCAAACTTACCCTTAGACCCCGGAGCACTATTCACCTTTACGTAAGTTTGAATGCGGCCTTATGGAAGTCTAGACCGTGCAGATTTCTCCCAACGCTACCCTTATGGAGGCGACACGCGCGCGGTTAGGGGCAGATACTAATTTGGGAACTACAATTAACTAATGGGCAGCAAGTCCCAGCCTCAGACTAGTAAGAGTTCCCCTGGTTAAACCATTCCACAACTTCGAGAATCGAGTAATGCAGGAAGATCCACGTGATTCGACTTTCTCATCCTTGCACTCAATCACGAGTTCGCGAGACTAGAAACGTGGAGTATTCATGAAGAGAATCGTACATTTGCTGCCTTATACAGACACGACTCTGCAAAATTAGAGATGCAGAAGAGAAGACAAAAGTAATGGCTGAACATTTGAACAACTTTCTATTTTAGAGGGAAGTAGTTACAATATGAGAGTCTGAATAAAATACAGCTCTGAATTCATAATTTCCCTTCATATCACTTTATTCAGTAAATAGAGTGGAGCTAGTCGATCCACTCTATGAAATACTTTTACTCGATAAAAAAAGGTCACTGAAAGAGTCCCATTACCTCTAACCTTTTTGCGAACCTTCTTTCTTATTCTATAAACTTAAAAATTCATGAAAAATATAAAAATTTTGTCATCAAAAATTTTCAAAGGGAAACAGTTTTGCTTGATGAGTAAGAGCATGCGAAAAGTTTCATCTTATACCTGGTACTCAAATTCGTATTATACTGAATAGAAAAGATATGGTCCCCTGATAATTTACAAGAGCAAAGTTTTTGAACATTTTTGCTCTATGAATATATTTCCTGATGGAAAATTGTTTGTCTTGAAATTTAAACCAGACACCCTGTCAAATCCTAAGGAATGTACGAGCTTATGTTAGGGACCGCTCAAAAACTACGTCACACTGACAGAGGGGGAGGGGGGAGGTTTTGATAAGATTTGTGATGTGGGAGGAGAAAAGTAAACGCAAATTGAAATAAGTGGTTTTATTTTACAAGTGAAGCATCCAAATACAGACTTAAGATTCTTTCAAATATTCTCCTCTTTTAAACTTTTTTTTTAAAGAATACAACACGAAAATCAAACTATTTTTCGATGAAAGTTAATTATTTTCAAACGAAAAGTCCATACTATTATATTTGTGGCTCAGAATTCACCGATTTTGGTTAAAAATTGGACTATTTGTTTTTTCTTAGTGAAAAATTAATTTTTAAATGAAAATTTACCTAATTCTCTTTTGGCTGAAAATTGATCGTCTTTTGTTGAAATATCAACTACTGCCTCTTTTAAAAGAAAGTCTCAAAAATGTTCAAAAATTAAAAAAAATTATTTTATAATATTAACTTTTCGTTAAAAATTCATCTACTTTGTTAAAAGTTGAACTACTTTGTTAAAAATTCATTTTATTGGTTTAAGATTAGGTTACTTTGTTGAATATTCGTTATTTTTTGGTTAAAAAATAATGTTTAACTGAAAATTTCAGTCTTCCATTCTTTGTTACAAATTTATCGTATTCAGGTAAAAATTCAACTATTAGTGATTTCATCAAGAATTCAAGTTCTTTGCTTGAAATCTACAGTACTTGGTTGAGAGTTGAACTACTGTCTTAAACATTTATTTTATTGGTTGAAGATTAAACTATTTTTCTGAAAATTCGTTTTTTTTTTTGGTTGAAAATTAATTTTTTTTTACTAAAAATTTAACTATTCAATTTTTGGTTGAATTTTAATCGTTTGTAGTTTAAAATTCCATTATTTGGTTACAAATGTATGTATTTTGTTGTTTTGTCTTTATTGGTAGAAAATAAATCTTTATGATTAAATATTCAACTACTTGGATCTAAGTTGAACTTTGTTAAAATTTGATGTTTTCAGTTGAAGATCAATCTCTTTTGCTTGAAAATTCAATTATTTTGTTAAAAATTCGTTTTGTTTGTTGTTGTTTAAAATCAATTTATTCAACTAAGAATTTAACTTTTTCACCAACAGCCATACCACGCTGAAAAAACCAGTTCTCGTCAGATCACTGAAGTTAAGCAGCGTTGGGCGCGGTTAGCACTTGGGTGGGTGACCATTCGAGAAAACTGAGTGCTGTTGGCACATCGTGGGTGTGGTGAGCCCACACTTGTAGTTATTTACTACAAGTTATCAACCTAGAAACACTACCCGAATCGGGTAGTGTCACGCCTACCCCGAAAGGGAAATGGCTTAATGGTATACATACATATACATACATGGTTTGATGAAAATTGATCTGTTTTAGTTCAAAATTGGACTATTTGGTTGAAAATGTACTTTTTTGTTGGAAATTCATATATTCGGGTTGAAAATTCAACTGTTTTGAAGACAATTCGTCTTTTTGGGTCGAGAATTATGTTGTTTGGCTAGAAAATTCAACTATGTCGTTAAGAATTCACTTTTTGTTGAAAACTTATATTTTTGGGTAGAAAATTGTACTTTTTTCAGAGAATTAGCCTAGATATTTGACTTAAAGATTCAAAAATTTGTTTGAAATTTATTTTTGCTCTTGAATGAAAAATTTTTCTAGGTTGATCTCTTATTGTTCTAATTTGTTCTTTCTTGGTTAAAAGTGCAAAGCTTACTTAAAAATTAATCTGTTTTGGCCAAAGATTTGACTCTTTTGTCGAAAATTTGTCTGGTCGAATTTGACTGTTTTTGATTAAAAATTTGTTTTGGTGGAAATATCAATTATTACATTTTTTCGAAGCATTATTTTTATGATTTGTTATTTTCGACTGTTTTTCATTTGAATTTAAAATATTTTTTTGGTTGATATATAAACTATTATACTTTTTTGTTGAGAATTATTCTTTTTCGATTGGAAATTCAACTACTTCGTTGAAAGCTGAACTTCTTTGTTAAAAATTAACTTTGTTTTGTTCAAGATTCATCGTGTAAGTTGAAAATTTAACTATTTTGTTAAAAATTAATTCATTTTGTTAAAAATTCAATTATTTTGTAAAAACGTCTTCTTTTTAACAAAAAATTAACTATTTTATCAAATAGTCGTCTTTTTGGGTAGAAAATTCGTCCTTTTGGATTGAAAATTCAACTGCCTTCTGAAGAATTTCTCTTCTGAAGAATTTTGTATCTTGACTTGAAAATTGAAATTTTTGGTTGAAAATAAAACTGGTTGACAATTTGACTTGAAATCTTAAGTCTTTCATGTTGAATTCAATATGATACCTATACATTACTTTTATTTAAAAGAATTTTTATTTTCCTATTTTCGAGAAAAATAACACTATTTTTCCTGTATTGAGAGCATTTGAGCATTTGAGAGGCCATGAAGTCTGTCAAAATATTATTTTTGTATGTTTAGTGTTCTATTTTATGCGTTTATCAAATGAAATCGAAGAAAAAATTTCGACTTCAAAGGGAGGGGGGGGGGGTGTTCGTTATTTGTTCGCTTTTTAAGTTTTGTGTGATGTTCTGTGACTACTGTGAGGGGAGGGGTTGAAAAAGTTTTCAGAATAGCGTCACGTAGTTTTTGAACGGCCTCTTACCAAAAAAATTATACTTCAGTGGTTCGTCAGTGATAGCATCTTGGATCAGGCTAAGGTTAATAAAATAATGCGTGTCGTAGTAACAAGAGCAAGAGTTGTTCAGCAGCATAGAAGACAGTAGTACAGGGCACTCTATTATAGATATCTTCCAAAACGTGGGAAGCTATATCCGGATAGCTATAGTCGGTTCGTCGTAACTCGGGGATTTATGACACAAGCGAGCAACTCACGATTTTACGGAAGTCGGTTCGCTCTGGTCGACTCGAAGCAAAACTCTCTTCAACCCCGTCACCCCAACCCTCCTCCTCTCGTCTTTCGTTGCCACAAGCGAAGCGGCTAGTTTTCGGGTATGGGTAATAGTAATTCGTTTCAGTTTCGGCGCGCCCTACCCAGGGGTTCCTAAATCATCAGATAATTACTTTGGTAATTAATTACAACTCCGTTGGGCCGTGGACCCACGAACCGCACCAGCCGATGCTAAGGGGCGGTTCACTAACAAACGAGCGTGTCGTCTGCTTCCCTCCTCCGTATCCACGAAAACTCCTATCCCTTCCTCTCACTCATCCGAGCTCTGGCTGCTAACCTACTTTCTATTATTCTTACTTTTATAAATCACTCCTCAACTTTTTGCACGTGCCATTCACATATCCACTTTTCTCCGATCCTGTTACGCCCCAGTATCCCCAAAGACAGGGTCCGTCAACTTACTGTGACACATGATATCGTGATGATTTATAAAAAGAAGACACACGCTGTTTTAAGTGACAATTCAATCCAATTTGTTTTTTTATCGCGTAATTTCAGTCGCTGACAAAATATATCACGGAAGGAGGAACACTATATATATATATAGAAACATATCGCCGTCGCTGCTGTTGCAAGACTTTTGGCCAACTAAGCACTAACTTATATAACTGACCCCAAATGCTTGAATAAAGGTTGGAGTGTAGTACTGTACCCTACCGTCCGACTATACATACATCTATACTACTTAATACCCGTTGACCCTCGGATCTAAGATGTCTGACTATACATATGTCTTTACTACTTATCTTCCAATTGAAAGGTTATACATAAGGATACCAAAGTAATGTAACCGAAAATGAGCATTTCTTGTGCCGTATGAAAATAGTTAAAATACTACCAGAGTATGGAGTTAGTGTTGCGGATATATAAAATAGCCGCCGTCTTTGTTGACATTTTACAATATTTACCAATGTGTTTTACATAGAGATGTATAAATTATTATTTTAACGGCTAAAATTTATTCCATTTATCTCGAAATATCCGTGAAACTGTGCAATTTAAGTGATTCTGCAATGGACGTGGTAGGTACTTCAGATTTATTGCACAAACGTGAGAAACAATAAGTATATAACTTAGCAGTTTTGAATCTTGTATGTATACATATCACAGAAATGACATCAAACTCCCACTTGAATATAATAGTCTTTACATTCCAATATTCTTGACATGGCTTAACAAATTGTTTAAGTGATTTAGGAATTTGGTATTTTTGTTTTAGGTTACATTTACATGGACCATGATGGCGGCCATTTATACATGTGCCACACTAGCGCTGCGCCCAAAAAGATCTGGCACTTAAATGCATTATGTAAATCCGACAGAAAAATGCTCGTTTTTGGTGAATCCAATGTACAGGACTTTGGTCTCCTCCTGTCTGTTCTCAATGCTACTAATACTGATGTCCCGAAAGGTAGACCATATGTTGACTATATACTTCTTCTATCTGCTTCTTTCATCGACTACTCTAAGTGGCAATAGTGGACACCCCCATTACTAAATTTCATAAAAAATCGGTTACCGAGTAGGTTCACAATGAATGCTCATGAAGTAAAGTAATTTATATGAAGTTCCTTGTTTCTTCAATTGTAACTATTTATACTTACATTAGAAGAACATTTTGCTGGATAGAAACGCCTTAAATTAACAGCGAGAACCGTAGAGTTTGCTACTTACCTGAAACAAAAAAAAAAAGAATATTCCCTTACAAATTTTGATAATTTCAATTGATAATAATAGTCTTTAAATTCATTCTTTCACTTTGTATTGTTGTGCATCAGTTTGATATCTTATGAAATTCGGTTTTTATTTGACATTTTTGCGAATAAATAGAAACTCTTTAGTTTGAATTGGAGTACCGAATTCGCATCATGTTAGATAGACATCACAGTAATTTTTGTCTGACTCAAAAATCATTTAAAATTAGATGCAGTGTTGGGGAAGTTCCTTAAAAAAATGAAGTAATTACAGCTACCGGTAGTTCGTGAAAATAGTAACTTGTTACATTTCTGGTAACAGATTAAAGTACCTTGAGATTCCTGCAAAGTTATTTGTTGATATACGAAAACATATCTGAAAAATTATATGAATTTTCAAAAGTAAATCAACGCTGTCATTCTAATTTTTCACAATTGAAGAATTTTCAATGTTAAATGTATGAAATTAAAAAAATAACAATTTTAGATCTGCAAAATTGAATAATTTTTAATTTTAAATCTTTAAAATTAAACTAAATATTAAAAACAAAGTTCTGAATTACTTAGCTTTAAAATATAAATCTTGAAAATTAGATAATTTACGATTCTATATTTTCAGAAATAATATAATTCAGAAATTTTCAATTGTAACTCTTTAAAATTGTAGAAAAATGAATTAATTGTCTATTGAGGGTTTTTAATTTGGAATATTCACAATTTAAAATTAGGCAAGTTTTAGCTTTTATCGTCACAATTTCTGCAATTCTAATTATTTATAATTGAACGATTTCAGAAATTTTAATAATGAATCTTCAAATATTACGAATTAATTTTGACAATTAACAATTTAAAATTATGCAAGTTTCAAGTTTTACAATTAAAAGTTATGTAATTTTGACGCTATACATTTGAGATTTCTTTAACTAGGAAGATTTAGAAGTGAAAACTTGACTTTTGATTTCCAAAATCATCAAGATCATAAAAATTCAAACATGCTTACGTATGCATCTCAAAAATGGAATAATTTTTAATTCTACATTCACAAAATTCAAGAACTTCCAAATGTAACTCTTCAAAATTCCAGGACTTTGAATTATGAATTTTTTAAATCAGAAGAGTTTTCGATTATGAAAATTTCTATTTATACATGCTTAAAATTAAAGAGTTTTCCATTGTAACTCTTCAAAATTGTATACATTTAAATTCTGTACTTTTAAAATTGAAGAGTTTTAAGTTTCAAATGTTCAAAATTGAATTGTTCGAAAAAATATTTTAAAATAACATCATTTTCAATTATAAACATTAAAAATTGAAGGATCTTCAATTAAAATTTTTCAAGATAAACCCATTTCAAAAAATTGTTCAGTGTGTGTGTCGAAAATGAAAGACATCAGTAAGACTCAGAAAAATCCTATTACGATATAAAATCCTTAATTTACTTATTCATTTTTTTATGCTTCTAATTCCTGCTGGGATAAAATTATATAATTACATGAAAGTTACAGATTACTAAGCTGATTAATATTAAAATTAAAATGGTATTAAAGTCGATGTAGCTATTTCAATATTCATTTTCATTTATGATTAATAATTACATTTAATATCACTTTAAATTCAAGCAGGCATTTTAATTTAATAATTAGGCAATCAAGGCAAGAAACATGTTATGAGCACGCGAGGGGCATTATTTTTGTTAGTATGAAATAATTAAATGACAAATTAAGTAGATGTGAGAAATACTGTTACTGAATGCATGTTCGCTGGTGTACCTCGCTCAATAATAATGATGTTTATACACATTTGGTGTTGAAACAAGTAGTTAAATATCTATGGGATATTGGGACTAATATTTTCCACTTTGACATGGTAATCCACTTTGCGTAATTGCTGGGGAATGCCGCAATTGCTAATAATCAGATTATCAAAAGACGTCTCGTCGATCGAAATAGTTTTAGTTCGCATTCTGGAGAAGTCTCTGAATTGAAGGAACTTCTCGCAAGGAGGAACTTGCATTGTCCACTAATTCGTGCAAACTCGATAACGAGTAATTAGGTAAGATCGTTAATGCATGCCGGAAAACGTCGATCGGGATCGTTGCCTTCAGAATTACAGTCCACTTTGGTATCTAAGAATTCATGTTTCAATAGAAACGAATTGGGCTCAGTGTTTGAAATATCTTAATAATTTGAATGACATCTTTTTTTTACAACGATAGGTTCTTCTGAGTTTCCTCAACAAATTTTCTGGTTCTTCGTTTGCAACAGTTTTATATTTTCCAAAATTGGGCATTAATTTTCAAATCAAAATAACTGTCTTTCGTAGACCCAAGAGAATTTTAAATTTTCGAACATCTCGAAATTTGAGATTCCCACTGAGAGGAAACTGGGATTAAAGTTTAAACCGTGATAATACAAGGGGCTTCTAAAGTCGTGTTTTATTATTCAAATGAAACGTGGAGCATATTGCGTCTTCGCTGAACAAAACTTTCGATGTTGAGTAATGCCATCGTATTGGGTTCGGCTATATGCCGACTTTGTTACGACCCGTGAAACTTTGTAGCAAAAGTGATCTTACCATCGATTCGCGCGTATACGCGCCCGACCACGCGCCTGAATAATCGAAGAAAATCTAGTTTTCTCCGAAGCTTCAGACGATCTTCAAACCCTTCGATACTTTAAGGGGATTAGCTCGGAGTGTTCTTCCGCTCAGCTATATTCTCTCGGGCTTCGTTAACGAGTAAAATATAGATCCTAGTACTTTCTGATGCAGCCTAAGATCATTAACAGAAGAGTGAAGACAAGGAGAGTTAAAGGGACTGAAATTTAGACTTTAGAACTTCCGCGAAGTAAACTACGCTACATACATTTCCTTTTCTCTTTAACTACTTCTTCCTTGAATTAAAATTTTGTTAAATCATTGATAGTAAGATTTGAAAAAATTCCATTTAAACATTTGAAGGGAGAGTATTCAAGTCGGCGATTGCATTTATAGGATAGTAAAATTTCAAAACGTTCACGAAGCGACATAGATCCTACTCAGTAATAAATCTACAAAGATAGTTATTATTGAAATAAATGTAGTATACTCTAGAGATAATAGAAGTAGGTGCAGAGATTACGTAAATAACCAGCATTCGAGAATAATTCTAAGGACTCATAATTCTAACGGTAAATTGGCAACAAACTTTCTTGATCCGACTGCGCTCACTGATGACTGCTGAATGAAATTTAAAGTAAATAATGCAAGTTCAAATGCCTGTATAGTTTGGTGCACACGCAGCGAGAGACCACTTCAGGCTATTTACAGTCAGTCCGTGAGTGTTCCTGCTTTTCTGCTCTGGTCTGTGTATTATCATCCATTATTCACTACTAAAGTTTATAGTGTTTCAAACAAGGTGTTCCTACAATTTAATATTTACATTCACATGGAAACATTTTCCAATATTCGTTCTATTACTTTCATATTCAGCTCCGCACAAGTAAAACAAAAGCTTTGATGAAATTTCCATCGGTCACAGGGAACAAATTTGATCAAGTCAACAGAACTTTTGTTCCCTGAAATGAACCAAATAGCCTCTTGTTTTACGAAATAAAAATAAAGTTTTCATGCATGGTGCATACTCTTTTTAATTCCTACTATTTTTATTTGTCTAGAAATAATAATATAAAATAATGTGATATCATTTATCTTTTTTACAATCCCAATTTCCAAGTGTAATTAACAAAAGGTTCCCTTCTGTTGAGCTCGTAATACAATAGAATTCTTGATAAGGAAGGGTAATGAAATGTAAATAGGTATTACTAAACACATTTTCGGAATAAGGCACACAGCGAAATGTGAAAACAATTCAACGTCCCCCTTATTTTACTTTTTAATAAGTTAATTACACCGTGATATTTTCATACAAATTTTCACCAGCACACTAATGCAGGAAAACAAAAGCGCCCAGGGTAAAATTTCACTTACTGATTACTAAGCACATTTTCAAAATTTGTCACACAGCAAAAAGTTGTTTTATTGTTAATAAGGTAATGAAATCCTTATCTTTTCACAGAAATTTGTACTAACACACTAATGTAGGAAAACAAAAGCATCCGGCGTAAAATTTAACTTACTGAGTTCACGCAGATCGTACAAATGTAAAATCTATACATTCTTGATTCTCTGAGTTAATCTGTCTTTGAACAATTAAGAAAATCTATATATCGAAACAAGCACAACTACTAATTGAGATTTTGAAACAATTTTAGTCTATTAAACATTTCATCACACAAGCACGAGTATCTGATTGGACCGAGTTATTCAAAAGCCTTCTAATTACCCTCTACATCAAATAGAGAAAAATTGAATTTCTGAAAATTAAATTGAATCCACCGAATTTGGAAATAATTTCATATAATCCAGAAATTCGTCCACTTTAGAAGAGTACGAGAACTGAACGTAAACACATCACAATCCTTGTGACCCCTTAGTTTTAAAACTGTTATGATATAAAATAATTTGTGAAAAACCCTTCGAAGCTGGTTATATCAGAATGTAGGATCATAATCACTTTGCAGGTACATTACGTGATACATCAAACTAAAATTGTAACTTCAAAAATATTAGTTCAATTTTTTTTTCATTGTAAGGTGGATACATAAAATGACAATAAGATTCATAACATGAAAAAAGGAAGCAATTTGGGAATAAACAATCGAAACGAGGGTGACGGTGGCCTTGGTGGAACTGTTACTAGTGTTTTTGCTTGAAGAGAAACGCCATGGCACCTACCATGGTCGGGTGTAACCTCTATACATATGAAACATTCATAGGGCTGATTTTATTTCGGCGCAATTCAATGCATTCTATAGTGAACCAAGTCCACTTCCGCATCCCCGCCCTTCTTTCTACATCCCTATGCCAACGACAGACCTACCCAGTTTGCTCTCCACAGCCACCCATTCGACGCCATCACCCGTTTCCTGTCTGCATTTCAAATTGATGGATTTACCCGGAAAAACGAGTGCGGCCGACCAACCACCCAACTTTACCACCCCATTTTTCGCTCACCCCTCCACCCCTAAAACCCACCCACACTGATCGCAAACCATAGCGTCAACTCACGGACAGTAACTGACAGTAACTGTACGTACGACCTCCACGAACAATGTTTGGCCGTGGCGCCTATTTAAATAGTTTTTCTATTTTAAATATTTTCAAGTTTACCCTGGCTATTCGGCTACCAGATAAACTTTTTCAAAATGGTCTGTCTGGGGAAAAGAATTTTCATGAATATGGACAGCGGGAATTTCGTCTTGCAAGTTTTTTTTAGGTTCAGTTACACAAAATCAAGAAATTATTCATAGAGAATGGGTAAATGCGACAATCTGGGAATTTTTTTAGAGAAGTTTGTAAAGTCGTGAAGATTATTTGAGGTTGAAAATTGACAGAGTTTCTTCAAAAACCTTGTTACACTAATTATAGAGACTTATGCGTACATTAAACTGCCGATTGCATTTTGTTTTAATATTCTGGATCATGATATTGAAAGCAAAGCTGATTTTATAAAATCTAGAGTCTCTCTTCCTAGCATGATATTCTCATTAGCTGCAGCTGGCTATCGAGAGTCTTACAGAGACATCGACTTTTTCTTATTCAAAAGGTCAGGAAACTGCCTATGAGGCTGAATATTAAGAAGATAAAACTTGTGGATAAAGCCTATGCAAAATAGGTCTAAGAATTTGTGGAGTTCTTACTTTTTTAATTTTCCTTCTATTCATATTGGAAATCAACTGACATCCGCAAATCGAAACAAAGCCCTTCAAATTAAATTGTAGACCTACTCATACATTTACACTTGAGTCAAATATATGTACTTCAAGTAATGATTGTAGCATTCCAAATTCTAAAGTCTTAACTGACGCATAATCTTTTACTATCTGGATGACATGTGTAACAATCTTCAAATCGTGATGAGTATGTTTGTGCGACAAACCGTTTATTAAGTCATTTTTCTTTTCCTATGCCTTATCTCGTCCGAATCAGAAGCCGTCAATTACCCTAATGTCCAACCGGATCACGACCATCAGCCACTTAATGCCCGCCCGCACGCAAACTAGTGGCACGTGCGTGCACGAATTCACGCAGTCAATTCATTTTGTGCTGCACAAATAATTTATTCACGATATGAAAGTCTGGACATCGATACGCTCTAGTGTTCATGTCGCCTCGTAAAGTTTTCGCCTTCGCTGTTGTATATTCGTGCTTTCGTGGAGGCTAAATAGCTGGGAGGGAAAACGATATAACGATAAAACGGGAAACCTCGCAAGGTATTCGAGTCTTATAACGTTGGCATTGATCGGGCGGGACGCTTACGCTGGGTTTACGGGGTAATCGCATTAAGTTTATCCGCGGCGCGATTTATAATTTCATTATTAACCCCCACAAAGATAAGGTGAGGGAATCAAATGCTTTGTTCCCACCGATTCACAACGCTCCATATATACTGTATTCGACAGCTTTCGTCTCTCGACACTAAATTACAAACCTGGCACGCAAAAAACGATCAACCTCATCTACCATGCTGCACCTTGAGCCCTATAATCTAGTAAAACATTTCATTGTACAAAAGAATTTTTTGTTTTTGATGTAAAATTGCAAATAAATTTTTGTTTAAACTCTAAATGTTGATTTACATTTTGCTCTCTGACTTCTGTGTTAGATTTCTATACCTCGCGAATTGATTTTTCTCTGCAAAAATAGAGCTCGAAAGAAAATCCTAAATTGGAACTGCAAAAGGCTCTCGGCAAAAGTCAAATGAGCTCAAAAGCTTACACCATTACACTAAGGCTAAAAAAAGTACTCGACAGTACTCTGCAGAGGGATTTTCAAAAGGATTTTGCTTCCAGTAGCTTTAAAAAATTGCTTTTCATATCGAGTATATTATCCACTACTAATTGGTTTTAAATATTCCGCAGGTGAATAAAATAGGAAAAAAATTTTGTTTCCAAATTCGATTATCTACATGCCTTTTTTCAGATTCGATAATTTGGAAAAGCAACTTAAATTCTTCAAAGAATTCTGGTAATGCTGGTCTTCTATTCAGTGATGCTACTCTGAGCACGCAGTCTATACAAGGTCTCCTGTAGAGTGGGTCTTTGATCGGTACTGAATCCGCAATTCACTAGAGTGCAGCTATACTCTTCCTCTAAACCCTAGACGTTTCGACTTTTCTGGATAGAAAGCATTTCTATCTTGTAAAATAGCGACTTCCTAAGTGCCACCACAGCTGACAATTCGAATTCTTTTACATTTCCCAACCAGAGATCGTGATGCAGATTTAATAGCTGCATGAGGACGGAGACCGAGCTTAATCTGATATTAACACGTACCATACTGCTTTTATGTCTGGGCTGTGCCCGCAAACTTCTAAGGGTGATAAAAAAAATTCCGCTCAGTGTTCTACTTATCAATAACTCATTTTTTAAATAATATGCTTTTGCTTTCTTTAAATACAAAAATGCGATTAAATATTTCATGAGCATTAATAAAGAAAAGATAAAATAGCGTTGATGAGTAAATGGAAGAAAAAGAAAAAAATATGTAAAGAGGAACGAATCAGAAAGGAAGAAAAAGGACGCATTTCTCTCATTACAACACAATTACATTTCGTTAATAAACCTCTGATTGTAGAGATGCAGAGGCTATTAAATTCTAAATTCATTCACGAAAAGAAATGTTGCTATGTTGGTCGTCATTATATTACAGTACAGTTTCACACTATGCACAACAATTATCTTCACTTCTCGCTCCCTACAGGAATTCAGATGAATAATTTTAAAAGCCAGAGAAAACTACGAACCCTAAATGATAAAGACTGTTTTAAATTCTGTTGAATTTAATACAACATTAACCAAATAATTTCATTTAGAGAATAAATTGAACTTTTTGATTTAATAATTTTCGAAGATATTTTTGTTGCGCTACTGATTAATTTTTGCATTACTAATGCACACCTAATACATTCATCAAAACAAAAATAAGATGAAAAAATCGGCAAGCCGCGCGCGCACAATCTCGTCGCGCGCTACACGCGCGGCACGCTTCGCTCGTGAGTCGTTTGGCTCGAAATTTGAATTTTTGATTTTTTTCATAGTATTTTCGAAAAATAAAACCAAAAATCTTCAAAGAAATGGTTGAGAGAACAATTATAGGTCTTTTTAAAATCTACAATTCTCATCTTAAACTTGTTTACTTATTTTTCGTCGTTTGGACGAAATTCGGACTTTATTGTGTCCACCTGAAAATTTAATTTTTAAAGATTCAGCCAATTTCAACGTAATCATTATGTCGTTCAACCAAACAATAAAATAGCAATATTTTGCGCTATTGTTAAAATTGATATTTCGGTCGAAAAAGGCTCGGGATTCACGCAAAATTTTCAGGGAGATAAAATGAAGACCTAATTTGGAAAATTTAGAAAAAATTAAGAAAAAATCCTCGAAATTGGTGAATTTCGAAACAAGCATTTTTATATTCCAGAATCAGATGCTGAGAAAGGGCTACAACTATGAAAATTGTGAAACAATGAACATGAAGAGAGAAGTTTCCATTCTAAAAACTAAACACAAATATTAGGCATGTAATAAGTCTATGGCAGTGCTGAAAAATAGTTATATTTTAGTTGCTGTTAAAACACAATTTTTGTTCATAATGTTGCAATAAAATCACTATTTTACATTGTAAATAGACATTTTAGAATTTTTGTAGTGTGATGCTTTACAATAGCAACTAGAAAGCCAAAACATCAAAAATTATATTAATTTAAGTTTGAATATTGAATGGAGTTTTCTATGTGTTATGAAATTATTTAGTTTTGTCCATAGAAACTTTCCAACATTGTATGATGCTAATTTTTTCATTTTTTTTTACTTTTTTAAAGTGGCCTAAGAACTAAGTTAAAAAAATTGTTCACGTTGAAAAAAAATATTGGTGTGTTTATTCCGTTCAAAGAGAACTCATTTTATGAAAAATACTTTAAAAAAATTATAAATATGTATATCAATAACCGAATACAACAGAAACATAATTATTTGAGGTAATTCAACAAATTCTAGCTTGATCAGAAATTATTTTTTCTCATATCTGATTCTATATTATTATTTGATATCGAAGACTGTACATAGAAAATATTCGCAATATGTTTTGAACTTACAAAAATTTTTTTTATTTTTCAAATTTTAAGAACATTCAAAAGTGGCCAAAAGTGATACCGAATTATTTTTTTTTTTTGCACAGGTTATCCTGATAGGATAACTCAACTTTTACACTATACCTCAAAAACAGATTTCAAAACAAAAGTTAACTTCTCCCTCCATTCCCTTATATTACTTTACTCTTATTTGAATGATCACATTAAAAAAAATGTTACGTAACATTTATCGAACCCTCCCCCTTCCCTAATCATAAAAGAACCATAACAGCTTCTCTCGAATCCTCCCACCCCCCAAGTGGGAGCCGTGCAGATACAAAAAGAGAGAAAATCTATTGGCGCGTTCTGTGGTTTCCCTACTGGAAAATCGTATTAATGAAACTGAAATTAAACGCATCAATTTTTCGCCCATAACAATGAAGATAAAAATATTGTACTAGGAAAAATATTGGGATTCGCAGTTTATTTTTCCCTCCACCTGGCAATCATACTTCATATATGAAAGAAAAAGCGAGAATTGGAGAGAAAGAAAGGATGAGAGAAAATAGGCAGAAAAAGGTAAGGGGTAGGAATAGGGTATGTAGAGAAAGGTGGATAGGTGTGGAACAAATATCAGCTCGTTTCGATCCGGCGAGACTGTCGATATTCCCGCTTCAGGCGATGCTTGAGTAATACTGTGAATAAGTCTCGTCGACGATGTTTCCCGCGGGACACGATCGGCCTGCGCTACCCTTGGGATTTTAGTTCGTCCAGCATTCACCATGAACGCTACTTGAATTGATGAAAACTAAATGCTGACCACGTTTCTCCTACTTTGTGCACTTTCAAAAATAAAGCAGTTAAAAGAGAGAAGAAAAATTAATTTTGTTAAATAATTGCAACTGCGTTAAGTTTTATTATCATATTAACCTATTTCGTAATAGCTTCCAACCTAAAAGAGAATTTTAGGATAATGTGTTATCATCATATTCATTTTATATTTTTATATCAGGTTTAAAGCCTAGCTGCTTTTGAAATTGGACTTTTATTTTAAAAAAGGAATGGAGGGAAGAAAAGCTTTTTGCTAAAAGCAAGTGCAGACTGAAAACAAAGATTAGGGTGTTTACTCAAACCCTGGAAAGAATTCCCTAACAATTCCAGGGTTTTCCAGGTATTTCTAGATTTTTCCAGGTATACTTAATTCAGTGCATATTTAACATGTTAATGCTATGAATAAAATATATTTTCCTGATATCATCCTGACTTGAGAAAAATTCCCTGACATTTCGAGGTTTTTCCAGGAATACAAAAATTCCCTGACAATTTCAGGTTTTCCAGGTAAGCAGATACCCTAAGACTTAGAATTGCATGGTAACGTATTATGGTTTGAATATCGGGACCTAATAAAACTTTTTTTCAAGTTCAAACTTGTTCAGACTGGTTTGATGCATCTACTGGAATATAAACGTCCCACTTGACCTGGAAAGATGATATCAATAAAGAAACTAATTCTTTTTAGTGGACTCAAATTGATCAGATTTAATTCAGACAGTTCTCTGGGTGTGGTGATGTGAATAGGTTAGTTTGAAACAGACTGGACTAGTCATTTATTCCAAAGACGAATTTTCGGTCAAGAGTGGTGTGCACTCGCCGTCAAACTATTTCCATGTACTCTCTTCGATGACAGTTTAAGTATCTCGTCAATCACTGGAAACTGAGACTAGATAGACATCCTATATCCAGGGTTACTCTCGGAGTCGTCGGCGTCACGAGGTTGCAAGTGGGTGGGTCGGGCCAAAGTATAACTCACAATGCGCGCGAGGTTGGAGAACAGACACACCGTGGCAGTTAGGCGCACGTGAGCAGCATTCTCGACAGCCTCACATATTCTAACCACCTGAGAAACCTACCTTCTACATCGCTTCTTCCAGTTACCCCACGCCCCTATCTCCACTATATCTCTAACTTTTCGTATAAGACCAACTAACGCCTTCCAGTTCACTCACTTTATACATTAGACTTCGACCCCTTGTCAGTTCGATCCTCTCATGGAACAAGATTTCACTCCATACAGATATATTCATTTTCCATCACTGACTTTCTCAAATAGTACGCCATCGACATTCTTAACACAGTGAATCCCAAATAGTATATTGCACAATTGCATAACTAGGGGGAGATTCTTCCATTTCTACTGCAGGGCAAATGTTTTCAGTAGGAGCCATAGACTCCGACTCATGCTTTAAACATTCACGTCGCCGTAAAAATTTGGAAAGATCTCCCCTGAGTCATTCACGATACTTTTCTTAAGATTCCTTATGATTTGGGCACTTTTCATGACTATGGGTCAGTGCACAATCTCGCTTCCCTAATCGGTGATCAAAGGGTCGAAAAATAAAGAAAGCCAGTAATCCAAGCAACGCGTTTGACTGCCGACCGGCAGCTGTTGACTTACGAAACGCGAGGTTAGCTTCAGCAGTTCCAATAATTCTCACGACGACACTTTCGTTATGCTATACTGCTTAAATACCCCTGTTACAGATATCGCCCTTTAAAAACACACAACTGACGCTAACTAACACCGTTCGAGAAGAAAAAAATCTATTCTTTCTAGTCTAAAAGTAAAATATCACGTTTATAACTAATTCTGTTTTTGTTCTGTTGAAATCACGTCTACTAATGTATTTTGAGGTGCTGCTTACGAATGTAACTTTCTAAAATATTTCTAAATGACAGTTTCAAGGTCAATTAAAAAAAATTATTAACTTGTCTGAGAATAGCAATGTTTGATAATTTTTTGAGCTGAAAAAGGGGTTCGATGTGACAGAACTTTCCCCTTCCCTTTTGCAGCTCAAAACATAACCGCTTAAAAAATGTATAAACATTTATAATTTATTAATGAAACCTAATTTATTTATTATATTATAATTTCAATGTTAATTATAGACTTTTTTAATTTTTACTATTCTAATATTTCAAATTAATTTACTGTTGAATATTCAAATTAATCAACAATTTGTGAAATTCATTAAAATAATTCAAATCTATCAATATTTGACATTGATGAAATCTTTCATCGACTCAAAATTCTTTCAATATAATATATTTCTTTTTATATTTTTTGGATCTAAAATTTAATTTAAAAACAAAATGGATTATTTTTGCGTTTTTGCAAAAGGTATCAAACAAAATTTCGACCCTTGTTTTTTTCTGTGTAGTCGTCAACGGTTAGCAGTGTTTTAAGAGATGCTCGGCTAAGAATCATCCTTGGGGTTTTATGTGAAGAGTTTGTCACGTATAAAAAGTGTACAAGTTTTTTCTTGCTTTTAAAAAAACGTTGGTAGATCATGAATTTTTCTTTAGTTGAAAATATGAAACCTGTTTTTGAATGCAAACATTGCTTTGACTTATTTCTTTAAACATTTATGATTAAAACTTACACCAAAGATATTTAATATATTTATTCTAGCAAGACTTTCGTAGAAGCAGAAGAGAAAACATTAATCCAGATGAAACTTCCAAGCATTTTCACCTGCTCGATTTTCATGTTGCTCCTTTACCACACTACTAAAATGTATGCATTAGCAGACTCATCATAAAACCTAGCGCTATCAATTGGCTGTTTTCTATACTAAATAGTTCTTCAGAAGTGAATTCAAGAAACGATTCCGTTCCAAAAAGTAATTATTTTCCGCAATAGTGTTGTCCCCATTAACGTTCTGAAGATTTCATTTTGTGATTCGATTGTTCCTACTCGCTGAAATCGTTCCAATCACCAAAAAATCAGTGCAAATTTGAGCCAAATTCGTTAATATTTATTCACGGATCCTGGGTCCTGAAGTTTCCCATAAAATTAAGATAGGAGAAATTACGCAAAGAAGAAAAATTCACAAAATGTCGAAATTTATCAGTAAAATCAATAATCCACATAGGATCGATATGTGCAAGAAACTGAAAATTTTGCAAAAATCACAAAGTAGTGACCACCTGTGCATGGGCACCAAATATGATATTTTCTACAATTTTGAACAAAAGGTTTTCAAACAAATTTTTTTTAAGTTGGAAAAAATGCTTCTCTTCAGAAACAATAACATGATATTAAGAAACAGTTTTTTTAATCCTAATAGAAACGTAATATAGGTAGTAACTTTAACCTAAATTTTCTGCTATTTAAAATTTTTTTTGTATTCCTCGGATTATGTTGTGCTTTCTAAATTGAAATTTTTGTTCTCATGAAGTTTAGAAAGATTTTACTGAAACCTGAAAAAATTAACTATTTTATGAATATTTTATGAGCAGGCATTTTTTAATCTTGCACAGTTTTAGATTTTAAAGTCTTGTAATCGCTTGAGAAGAAATCATTAGATTTTTTTGTCAATTTTTCGTCACTCTTTGTTAATAATTGAGAAAAATATCACTTCTGAACGTATGTCTTTAGCTGTAACGATTAGAACGTTTCGGTCTTCAATTAGCAACAGAAAGGGCTAATGAATAACACAAAATATTTACGGCGACGAAAAAGAAAAATTAATATTTAGAAGAAAAGATCAACTATAAAGCAGATCTGCAGAAATTGAACAGTGAGATCAAACAGGGGAGGATTAATTTGATCCGATTTCGTTTCAGATTTAACGATTTTGCTGTTGAGCGAAGCAAAAGGAGCTAGGAAAGTTTCAAAGGAAAAGGATATGCGAGTATAATTAAAGAGCAAATAAACACGGGATTTTGGATGAGGGTGTGTGTTACAAACATACTCTATATAGGTAATACACAATTTCACGAGTACACATGCTTTTATAGGCTTTTATGAATGTGTGCAGATAAAGTAAGCACATACACCATTAGGAGACTCTATCACTCTGATGGTCCTCTGGTTTGTTATCCATAGAGTAACGTTGCTAAACGACCTAACAAAGCTTTGATTTTCTATGCCAATGCACCATGTTCATTTATTTCCCTCAATCAATCCATAATTCGATAATAACACACAGGATATTCACCAATCCAGCCCTCATCTGTCCGTTACATTCCCTAACTCGAATGTAATCGTCAGACAAACTGTGCATATTATGTGTATTTGTAGTAATTCTATCTGCTAACAATTTTTAAAGAAGTTACTGTTAAGGTGATAGTTGCAGTTTCTTTTGAAGTTACTTTTTTATACAAAAACAAGACAACACCTAAATAAAGTTTTTTTCCATTTTTGACTTCTTATCCATATTCATTTGCCTAACAATACTAACAGAACGTGGGAGGCTTGAACACACGTATAATGATATCAATTATTTTATACAATGTACAGTCATGCAAACAATGCGAACTTGATTTTGAAGCGGTAATGCAAATCGGATATTAATAGATGCTCGTAATTGGAACAAATGGCATTAAAATAATAGAACACGAAATTTATAGCCGCTTGTCAAATTTACTAACTGATTACTCAGGCGGATAGGATCAATGACGGATTATGGAGAAATAGCTATTAGTTAGCGATTTGTTTTTGCCTAAATAATAATTCAATGCAGCAAATTCATGCCACTGCAATTTACTCTGTAAATCTACAGTACATAGTACAAATTCATTAATAAATATGGTAACTCAAACGGAGAAAAATAAATGTTAAAACCTAGATATGAAAAGATCAGATTGTACCGGCTAACATGTACATACATTACCGAGTATTTTGCTGAGCTGTTAGGTTTAAATTAAATTATTTATGTATTTATTTCTACTATCTGAGATGTTAAACTGAAATATATAGATATTTAACTCGTTTTGTGTGGTTTTTCATATGGAAAATCCCTACCTATTAAAATACTAGATGGCTGTCCTATGGCTGAATATTAAATATGTTCACACTTAATATCTAGATGTTACGAATAAATATAAATTCTGCAGCCCGCAATGAACTGAAATACTAATTCAGTTACATAGAGTATAAATCGGTTTGCGATGCAGTTTTCATATGATGCATGCATCAATTTTGGATCTTTTCTTCATCCTTCATAATATTTTTAGTGTCTGCATCTGGCCCATCCTGAATTATGTTGCCAATATTTGCTTTCATCTTTGAGTATATTGGGGGCAACGAGAGAGAAGGAGAACAAGTGGAATGGTAAAGGGGTGGCCTGTGGCCTCTGCCCTCGGGTATTGGCTTCTCTAGGGCAGTCGAAATTGAGGAACTGGCGCTAAGCTAAGTGAGTCTGATTTGTGCAAACTCCAGCTAGAGCAACCTGACTGCCTCTTTGCTGACTTCTCTCCAACCCTTTCTTCATCTTCGTTCGCCCCGGATTTCATATTCATCGACTTCCGGTTAATTAAGATATTGATTCCGGGACGCTGGTGGTTCAGATCTGTCCTAACTTTTTAACCTACACCAACAGATCTGCAGTCTGCATGTGCATTTGCACAAATGGATTTATACAAATGCATTTACACAAATGAATTTCCTTCAATTTAGTTTGGATAGTATTTTCAAGTTTGTTAAATGAAACTGCTGAATCCGAAATCTACTCTTAAATAAGGTAATAATGAACATTGAGTCAACAAATTTTAATTCGTGACTGCACTGGTATCAGCAAAAGGCATTTCTCATTATGTAATATGAATTACTGTTCCGCTGACGATAAAAGCTTCATTATCTACATTGTGATCTGAAGAACATCGAACCGTGATGTATGTGATTACAGTAGCACTAAAAACACTTTCTGGTGCGATATATAACGTATTCAAAAACGTTTATACCGAAGTATCCTGGAGGAAAATTCGTGCAGACAATTCGATCGAGTAGAAACGTAAACCGACACACATGAAACATCCATACGTTATGGATTTACGAATCTCGAATTGTAAATATCGGCACGTAAATGCATCTACACGCCAACAATAAATACCAGGGTATTGGCGAGGCATTAGTCCGCAGTGTTCTGTTTGAGCGATCATCCATAGCAGAGCGCTCCTCCTCTGTGTCTCAACCCCGTTATCACCATCATCCTCACCAGGAGTATAGTGAACAGAGAGCGCGTACTAAGCAGAAATTTAAATTCAAAGACACGTAGCCAAGCCGTTGCTGCAATTTTTTTGTCTGTGCACAGGTATCAGTGACATTACACGCAGCATCAAAAAATCACCAAGAGATTGAGTGAAAATGAAATAAAAATTTTCTCGAGCCAAACAATAAAAGAAAGGCATCCGGTTCGACGGACCAGCCTTTCTAATAGTTGAAACTGGATTTAGGCACTTAAAATGTGAATGCATGAATCAGGGAATCTTTCTTTAATTCAAGATTTCTTGCCCAATTTATTTTTTTAATATGTTACTTGAAAATCTCACAATCAAACTAGAAGAACGAGGTTAACTCGAATTTTCTTGCGACCTGCTTCGTGGATCAAAGTGTAATGATCTGAGAAATTGTCGTCCGATATGCAATATGGATGTAGTCGAAGAAGCGTTACACGTAGAGATATTCCATCAAGCTGCGAGGGTACCAACCTATGGAGTGTCAGGACATTTGGATTTATTCATAGCCCTCTTTCTCTCTCCCTCATTTTCTCTAAGCTCCCCTTTCGTTTCTGTGCCTCTCCAACCATGCTCAAGATGTCTCGTTGTCGACGAAAGTACCTCGTTTCTCGTACTCTCTTTCCTCGTTTAACTGCCTATTTCTATCTCGCTTCCCTTCTTCCCTTCACGTGCATCACTGTCACTCTCTTCTACTCTCGTTTCGTCTGCTTTCCTCATCGATCGAACTTGGCAGACCTCGTCCTTTTATCGGTAAAATACGGTACTCTACCACCTGAAAGTCATCGTTATGGGACACATTTGAGCCCTCGTTAGACAAATCGCATTGCGAAAACATTCTTAACCAAATAGAGACTTTCCTAAGAAACATATAAAGAAAATAGAAGATTATAAAACACACACAACTTTCAATATATATGAAAAACTTTCGATGGTAATAATGTCAAACGCTGGGATCATTATCACTTTACACGTGAATATTGTGTTGCTACGCAAAAAATAGTAATTTCAATCGGTGAAAATGACAATCTTCTTCGAAGAGTGATTGCAAGTAAACTAATAAAAAAACTGAAGTTAAACTCTGATCCCCATTAGATCTTATATGAGAAATCTTTACAAGAGCTTTTTAGAGTAAGTGTGCTAATCAAAGTTTGAATGTACCCACCAATATCACTAGTTCATTAGAAGTTGCTTAAAGTTGAAGCAACTCTGTAAATGGAAATCCACATAATTGCATCCAAAACTACTAAAACTCTGTTCAGCTTTCAATGTGTTGGAAGCAAGTCTTAAGAGAAATAGTACTGATATACATTAGGACAGACTGAAAGTTTAACATGAATCTTATGATCTTATGATCTTATTAATTAATTAGAGAATAGCAAAAGCAAGTGTGTATATGTGATATATATCTCCTGATCCAAATGTTTATTTTTTATTCTTCGCGGACATATTTCGAAGAAGATAACGAGTTTATAGTAAGCTTTTCAACCGGATCGGCCACTTTATAAGTAATTATCTTGACTTTATTACGTATCAGGTGCGACATAGTAACTAAGTAGGATAGAATTGTAACGACGATTCCACGGTCGTCGTAGTTCCGAACTAGAAGTGCTATGTTCAGGCAATTCTCGACTTAAACACTATTCTACTCTACGACGCTTCTACACCAACAAAGCGCTATATTTACAAGATATTTGACCCAGTCATGAAATCAAGCAAGTTACTAACGATGATGAAAATTCGCTTGCGAAGAATCTCACAATTTTTTTTTACCGAAAACAGTGCAAGGCAATTGATTCTCAACTATGATGAACGAGGGGGACTTTACCGTTTTCGTTGAATATTCATGTTTGCGTAAACATTTAGAGTCACATCACAAAATTAGAGGAACCCCCAGGCGAGCAAAATGACTGGTCCTCGCTTCGTATATTTCACAGGATATATTTGAATCAGGATTTGAATTTTGTGCGGCGAACGGATCTTTAATCGGTTAGATATTTGTCAAAATCGGTGGAATTTTATTTGCATACTTTAACTCCAGAATAATTTTACATAAAAATCCAGTTGTAGGGACGAATATTCCCATTAGAAATTTTTGCATTTTTTTTTTAATTTAGAAAAAGTAGAATAGACCTATGATGAGAATTTAAGTTTCTTGCATGGATAACAGTTTGAGGGTAGTAAAACTTGATGATAGTACTTCGATGAAGTTCTTTTTCGTTATGTAATCTCACTGCCAGAGGGCTGATGTAAAATCCAGAAAAAGTAGGCTATTTACGGAAGTGACGTTTATCAGGATTCTCTTTCTTACTCTTCCTGAAGTACGCTATCCTTCGCACCTTCCAATCCCCAGTATAAAAAATTTCAACGGAGAAAAAGAGTGGGCGATTTGGCAGGCGAGCAGTTATCACGATTATCTTACTCGCTCGTACTAGTAGAGCCCAAAGTTGTGCTCGCCGACTTTCCGAAATATTCCGGGAATGGACCCTCACAAGTGGGATTCAGCGTTCGTGAAGGAACCGGGTTTGTGAGCGTCTTCGCGTCACCAGGAAATGGCGACCGTTTCCTCCCCATAACCTCCCTTCTACACTTTACCCTCAACCACCGACGATTTAACTATCCAGTGATTTTCAGTCTGAATTTCAAATAATGCTTACCTTCAACTAAACATATTTTTTGATAAATATAATTTTTACAATTACATTTGTTTACATTCAGATTGCAAAATTGTAAATGTGCATCACGTCTCAGGGTGGTACTCAAACAAAAAAATTCCAAACTACTATTCAATACCAATTGCTTTATTGATTGAATTTTAAAAAGAATTAAATATTTCAGAACTTTGAGGTAAAATATATAATATAAATTATTGACGAAGTGATTATTTTAAAATACATTAATGTAAGCGCCATATTCCTAGGAATTATAGTCGAAGCATATTGCATTTTCAACAAAATAGTTGAATTGTCAACGAATGAGTTGAGTTTTTAAGCCAAAAATTCGAAAGTTTTAGAAAACTGATGACTTTTAAACCCTAAAAGAAAAATTTTCAACAAAAAAAGGTTATTTTCAACTAACAAAGATGAATTTTGAATCAAATAGTTGGATTAAAAGAAAATTAATTATCGACCAAACAATTTCATTTATAACCAAATAATTGAACTTTGAAGCAAAAGAGACGAATTTTAAACAAAAAAGTTGCATTTCTACTAAATAGTTAAATTTTGAACCTATGAAGATGAATCTTCAAGCATCGATTTTTCATACATAAAAGATTAAACTTTAAAAAAAAACAGTTGCATTTTTAACCAAATAGTTGAATTCTCAAGCCGAAAAGATGAATTTTTAACCAAAAAAGATGACTTTTCTACCAAATGATGAATTTTCAATCCAAAGGAACTTGAAGAAATTGAAAATTTTTCGACCAAAAAATATGACTTTTGAGAAAATAGTTGAATTTTCAACAAAATAATTACATTTTCATCCAAACAGAGGATGTTTCAACCAAAAGAGATGAATTCTGGACGAAAAACGTGATAGTAGACTTTTAGATTGAAAAGAGTGAGCTTTTAATCATCAAAGATGAACCTTTATATACCATGTGGTGTTAAGTAATTGAAACTAATTATTCGTAAAATTGAATTTCTTATCGACTGGTCATCGAACGGCTATTGCCTCCGAAGGAAGGAGCTCTACTTCTCGAAATTCCGGTTCTTTTGCCCGACAAGAATTCCAAAACGAAACCCGAGGAGGAAACACGTCTTAGAGTATGGCCTGAGAACGTAGCTGGAAACGACTTTGACGAAGTTAACGGCAGACAACAGATGCATCCAGGAGAAATACTCGATTGCAAATGTCTTAACAGGAAACTTGCTGTGTACCAGCAGATGTTCCCGGTGTTAGGAAAAGGAATGTACAATTAGGGACCTCGGACGAAAGGATTGCTCTCAACGAAAGGTGAACCTCGGCGAGCGTTTTACGTATTAATGCTGGCTACACCCGCACCACCAAGCCGCATAACTCACCGGCTGTGACCCACATCCAACTAATTTTCAGATAATTAATATTTCAGTCGCGGTTTTGTTACGCGCGAGTTAATTTCGATTTGGCCACGTTTCAGTTTCCCGGTCTGGACCGGTACGGTTCGGATAAGCCGTTGCCCCTCTACAGTCCAGGGCACTCATGTGCATTTGTACGCGAAGTGCGTGAATATAATTTATTTCAACCTCGAAACTCAGCATTGTTTTGCGATCGCCTGAGAGAAAAAGAGCCAAAGACAAAGAATGTCCCGCTCTTTCGCGAGATAGTTTAATTCTGAAAACGTACGTAACCACAAGGACCTCTGAGGTTTTATAACAAACAAGTTTAAATTTCATTTGCAAAGTGAACTCAACTACTCTTGTACACAATCTACATTCCTTGCAGGAGTTATACTTTTTTCAGACCCGTGCAAACCACCTCTGTTTCATACAAATAAGCCAAGTTAAAAGTAATTTTTGGAAGGAACAGTAGGAAAAGTAAGCTTAATTTAATTATAAAACCGCAATTCAATTTAATTTAATTTTAATTATAAAGCCTTCTGTGCTTCAATTTATCTTTAATTTCAAAATTGTTAAGCTTTAATAGTTAAACAGTCTCGGAGTGGCCGAAAAGCTTAATTTTCAATATTATTTGACTTTTCCCTGATTTTTCTCTGAATTTTGTTTTATTTTCCCAGGACCATTAATATTCAAACACCCAAATTTCAATCTTGTAATATTTTTCACATGAAATCTTTTAGAAACGGAATGAAATAATTTAAAATTGAAATACAAACATTTCAAATTTATTTATTTATTTCAACGGAAGAACATTACTTTTCTACTATAAAGCATAAATTATCGTTCCGGAAGAATATTTTTAACGAAAAATATTTTACAAACAAAATAACAAAATTCCAAATTAACATTTAAAAATTTAAATTTTATTATCCTTCACAGTTATTTCAAGTGCCTATTACAGAAATTCCCTGACTTTTGCAAGATTTTTTTCAAAATTTCTGCGTTTTCTCTGACTTTTCGTGACCAACGAAATTCTCTGACTCACCCCTGATTTCCAGGTTTCCACAGGTTTCTTCGGACCACGACCGGCTGCGTGTGTACGATATACGTAAAGTTGATTTTCAAGTCTAAATTTTCTGAGCACTGTATGGCTATATCACACTTTACTTAATCGATCTTTATTGCTGTTTTATTTTACACTACAAATTCTAAATTCTGAAATATAAATTCAAAATCCGCTTCAAAAGAACTAGAACATCAACCGAGAAAATATACACTCCGAAAGACATAATAGATTTCGAGAATGTGCATCTGTTTGAGTCGAAAGTGAATGGAAAACAACCTTCCAATCCTATACTTAGCCGGAATTCCTATTCTCCTTCAGTAATTCCGCTTTCGTTCACCAATCTCACCCTAGATACCTTGCAATCAAAGGTGAGTCAAGTACGTTATGTACGATTTTTCCGTCGAAGCACAACCACTTTATTTGTCGAGCCAGCCTTACTTCTTCCCTTACTTTCGCACTTTCTTTTCCTCGTTATCCGCTTTCTAAGGTGGAAGCGCGCTCGAAAATCTTCCCGACGCGTATTTTTTCTCTTTGAGGATTTGAAGAAAAGAGGAAAAAAGAGGGTAGGAGAAAGAAAAGCGAAAAAAGATAGGTCAAGGTAGTGTACAACCGTCATGTCTTGGTTCCATCTGTGACGCCATAAAACCGAGCTGCTTATCAGATAACGTTTATTACACAGCTTTTTTATGAGCGCAAATGTAAAACCTCCTTAATCCTGCGACTTAAGTGTTTCTTTTACTAAGAGCTTTTTTAATGATGTGCTGAAAATATTGTTAAGAAATTCTGCGTGCAAGCTGCATGTTTTATCAAACACTTAACTATTTGCATGAATATATTGCATAATACTTAAGATTTAAAAAGTTGTGTGTAAAAATACAAAAAAGAGATGTTGAATTTAGTTTTATGAGGTAGTGTTTCATTATTCGGATTAAAAAAAATTTCACTCAAGATCATAGAGCTACAAAAAATCTTTCGCAACTTATTTAACCAAAACCATTTGCGTAGTTTTTTACTCGAATACAAAGGAAACCCTTAGCATGAGTACGGGCTTAAACTTTTAGATTCAGCTATTGAAAACTTTATTTCAAAAAGTGAGGTCGAATTTTCATGAAAATTATACATTTTTTCCAGGCACATTTCGTGTTCAGTGTAGACTCTTGCCTGTCAAAAAATTACTTTTTTTTATCTACTAAAAATCTGTTTTCACGAGTTTTATAAAACAAAAGTTATTAGATACGCCGCATTCAACAAATCAAACTTAAAAGTCCTCAGAAAGCAGCAGGTTTTTTATAAAGGCAATTTTGATTCCTGTTTATTTTAATTATTTCAGCTAATTGAAAAACTGTACTTCAAATATTGTAAACGTTAAAATGATCTACTAATGAATACATATATGTCAACAAATATAAAAAGTTGCATTAATGCAAAATACACGACAGCAGAGCTGAAATGTATACATTTTAAATTATTCCATACCAAGGATGAATTAGAAAAATGAATTTTTTCAAATGATTTTATGGGCAATGACCAATAAAGAGGGTGTTCTGGGCCCAAGAACAAAGCTGTGCCTTTATTTTCAGATCATACACAAAAAAAAGTCATTAAAAACTACCGATGAAACTTTTTTTATCAGTGTTGAAAGTCTTGTTTAGGGACCAAAAATAGGTTTAAATATAACTTTCAGCTATTTCTAGGGCAGAAAGGTGCTGTGCAATCAAAAACCGTAATGATTCGAGGCCTTGATTGCTGGTATTTGGAATTCTTTTATAGCGAAATGATGCTCGCGAGTGGGGAGGTACTAATCCCTATAATACGTTTTGAGATGGGTGCATCGTGCATAGTAAATGGATGTACAAATATTTGCTGGCTTTTGGCAAACAATCAAACAAACAGGAACTGCTCGCCATGTTCGAACACTAAATGTTAGTTAGTGTAACTCAGGTATGTGTCATTTCCATTAGTAGTTGTGGTGATTGTCTGGCCTATAACAGGCTCCCCCTCCTTCCTTCACCCTAAGTATACAATACCGGCCAGCAAACTTGTTCGTACCCACCTGAGTTTGCCTGCAATGTTTCACCTGGCTCGAGTAGGTACAAGTGACGTGACACGATTGTCAATTCTGGGCGTTCGTTTGTGCTTTTTTCACTCCTTTTCCCTTTCAGAGACACGAGAGCACGCAATCGATAACTTTATTTGCCGCACTTGAAATGAAAAAGTAAAAAAAATCCAGGACGTTTTATTTCGATTGAGTTGGCCATTTGTGCTGCATCTATAGCTCAACAACACATAGCCCGAACTAGCAATTTTATTATCCATGATAACCCAAAATAAACATACAATTGGAGAGTCACATTTTACCCTTCCCGGCTTAAAATCAACTTTAGAAATATGTTGATTCATCGGAGTCAATCTTCATTATGTAAGAAGCAAACACTAATTACTCCTTAAGTCTATACAGCGATAATGAATCGAATTTTTCGCAACGTCGGAAAGTTTACCCTCTCGGTGAAAAGGATGGGATGAAGATGTCGATAAGAGAGATGTTGGTACTATTAAGTGAAGGCGGCGGTTGAGAAGTGATTACTCAACGATGTGCGGATCAGTGACGTCATTCTGTGTAAACGACCCTTATTCATGACTCCATCGACCCTGAACGCTATTGGGGGCGTCTCTCTTCAGAAGGATCGAACAAAGAGAGTAGAGAAAAGAAAGCAGCCTCGGAAGAGGATGATCGGCCTTTATACCCATCTAGGCGAGGTTTTTGTAAGTTCGCGAGGTAAGGTCAGCGACGGCTGAACACGGAGGTTAAAAGAGAGTGGCGAGGCTTTTCAGCTTCTCAGTTTTTCATCGCGAGTTCAAAGGGGATTCTATGGTGGATAAGGAGGTGAAAGGGGGCAAGTAGAGAGGAGAGAGTATAGGGTGGCAAGGCTCGATATAAAGAGAAAGAGGAAGTAAAAGGTTGAGCGAAAGTAGAAGAAGAGGAACAGAAAGAGAAAGAGGGGGAGACAGGAAGGGGTTCCTGTGGTATTTGAAAATATCTCGGGTAAAGCGAACCTCAGCTTGGTTGCGGCTGGAAACTTCGGTGGCCATAGCAGCCGTCTAACCACCTTGGCGTAAGAGTAGAGGGTAATTCAAACAAGGCTAACCTCGTACTGAGCCCGGCCAGATCCATAAATCGGTAAAACGAGAGCAAAACGGCTAGATTGAAGAAAGTTGGGGGTAATAGATAGGAAGGCGTAAGCGTCCCGCGGAATACGAAATGAGTACCGAGCCTTCCCAGTCACATATTCTCTACCGAGTGTTTCAACTCGACCTTTAATATCCTCCGTAACTCCCCCTTATACTCCTTCTCTCTATTCCGGCACTACCCCTCTCACTTTTCTTGTTTCCCTCTGTGTCTATCTTGCTTACACTCTTCTTCTTTCTCTATCACTCTTTCCTCATCCCAGTCTCAACTTAGCACACGGATCCGCAAGTCGCTTTCCCCAATATTCCCTGACTACCCAATTCTACCCTGGAACCTGCCAGGAATAACTGAATTCGATTCTTCGCTACCGGAAGCTTACATGAAAATGGCTGGATCCTCCTGCGATACCTATCCACATCCGGAGTTTATCCTGGAATCGGTTCCAACTGACTAAACATCATCGATATCAAACTCTCGTCAACCGTACGTTAAGGGATGGCTCTAGTCGTTTGAAAACTTTCAAAATAATTATTTACCAGCTTATATTGCGCAGGCAATCATGCGTCTGAATGCCTTCTAGTCTAACTCTAATTTACTTGTTCTACTTGAGATTCATTATGGCTGAGATAAAAAGACTATGCTACTTGGAACCATTAGTGACTGACATAAAATGACTTATACTACTTGATCCCTCTTATGAATTACCTATACTAAATAATATTGCTTCAAATCATTAATATGATCAATTTAAAATACTCATACTACTTGACATTCCATATTTATGACTCTAAATTGCATGAACCGCTTGGTAAACAAATGTCTGACTTTGATTGACTTATACAACTTTTCACCTATGTTTTTTCTATATTCGATAAATAAAGTGGTCTAAAAAATGAAATATAACTATATTCCATCGGTGCGGCACTCAAAAGTTTTCTTGTGTCAATGAAAGAAATTAAACAAAGTTTCCCAGCTGTACAATGTAATGCATATACACAAGCTACTACTTAAAAAAAATAGTTTTTGTTCCGATTTTAAAATTGAAAGAAGATAATTTATTGTAAATGCATATATCATGCACATCCTTGTGAAAATTTTCTGATCTGGCTCTGGCCTATTCCTCATTAAAGAGACTTTTAATTTCTTTTATGAGAATAATATAGTATTTTAGCCTTTAATTCATTAGTATTTAAAAAAAAATCTCATTTCAAAAATTATTTTGTAATATATCTGTAATAATTAATATTATAGTTATAAGATTATCCTGTTCAATAAATTCTAATCATTTCGTCTTTTGAAAGGTAAAAATTTGTTCTCTGGACTTCTGCTATACACACAATTTCGATTAATTATTTAAAAACAATCTTTCATTCCATTGAGGACATTAAAAATTTGATAAAAACAGACAAAATATAATTTTTTTTGTAAATAAAATGTTCAAACGGAAGCTTGAAAATCACTGATGAAATTTTTGTAAACGTAATTTTGTAAAAACTCTGGGATAAATTTTGTTGCACCTAATTTCAAGATTGGGTTCCATCTCGCTCCAAGTTGGGTACGAAACTATCGTCTATTGTTTTTGACGCAAAACTGTAAAAAATTAAAAGCAGGTGACGTTTCGTACCCCAAGTCCGAGGGAAACGATACCTTGTGTAATGGTACTATTCATACCACCAAGAATAATTTTTGTTGCAGGGAAATGGTACCCTGAAATTGGCGTTAGATTTACACTTTGTTCTTTCTGTGGGATCAGTTATGATAAACAATATACAAGCAACATTATTGAATTTAAATTTTAAACTCTAAATGAATTCCAGTTGGAGGAATCTGACGTGACATTCAACATTTCTTTTAAACAAGATGTTGTCAATTCAAAATAAAGTTCCCATACAAAAACAAAAGGACAGGTCTTGGAACAAGAAATAATTAAAAACAAGAAAAGAGTGTTGCTTATAAAATTAATTGAAATGATCTGATAAAAATGGCTCATTTAATGAATTATACCAATTGACTAACGATTGCATATCTCTTCGTAATAAATCTTTGAAATTGTACTAGTTTAATGTTTTTTAATTTGAAACTCTAAATTAATTATAAAACAAAATAAGGATTAATTCTATGCTTGTATTTGTGATATTTCTAAATCCCTATAACATTCTAGGAATTTAGAGAAGGGACCTGAAACCATTCTAAATTCCTGAAAATTCCAGGGATTTAGAGAAAAGGTAGTATCTGGATGAAAGATTTTCCTAAACTCCCGTGTTTAGCTAAGTCCCTAGGTTTTTAGCTAAAACCCTGATAGATTTCATATCAGAATGTTCAAAAATCAAAAATCTCTTGAATGAAACTGGGTTAATTGTAAAGTTCCCGATGAGGTTAAGAGTTATTTTTCGGTAATTTCAAATTATTTCTACGCACTCAGAAAATTTGTTTAAGAACTATGCTTTGTATAAAAAAGTACTTGGAAATAATGGATCTACGGAGGCAAAATGTCAAAATTATGCGGCCAAATTATTGTGAATTTACCGAAACATTTGGAAAATATAAAAAAATGCCCCATAATTTGTTTCGGATCTCTCGTTTATTGAAGACTTCTCAAGGAAAAATTCAGATATACAATAATTTTTTAAGAACTCAGATAAACAATAATTTGTTGAGTACTCAAATGAAAACTGGCGAATGAACGCAATAAGACAACCTAATTATAGTCCTGTAATTAATTGATAGGCTTTTTTTCAATTTGGCAGATAATGACTGAAATTATTCCCGCCGCGCGCTACCTTTTTCGAAAGATATCTTGAATTAATAAGGCTCGCTACAAGCGAAAAGGCCAAACGCTCTCTCGTTACTTTTTTCCGCCAAAGGGAGCCAAATTGAGCCCGAAATATCAATAAATTGGTGCATGAATTGATGAAGTGATTTCGAGCTCTTTACAATCAGACCACAAATGGGATGAAAATTGTTACACTGTCAGTGCCCTGTTATTGAGGTTTCAGTCACTTTGGAGATTATCCAGGATCGGCAAATGTAATGGGGAGTAAAGGATAGACCAGCGAGGTTTGTAGGCCTGCAGGCACGCCGCGAACATGGTAGGTGGTTGTAGACAACTACGTGCTCACAGGAAATCCCGTTTTAACGAATTTCGTTGAAACTCAAATAAAAGTAATTAGAGGCATTCGTGTCGTCCTGTAATTAGCTTGTGTGTGCACTTTCCAGCACGCTAGCGACAGTGCTTGGTCGACGACTAATGCGATCCTTGTGACAGCGTCGTCCAATTTCATGCCGCAGTATCGCGGTACTATTTTCCTTTGTTTTAAGATACACGAAACGCCGTTTATCTATCTCAGAAAGCAGAAGTAAAGACAAATGCACAGCTAATGTACTAATTAAGCCACACGCTATTTTATCGAACTTTGTTTCATTCTGAAGTTGTTCGTATCACTTTATTAAATAATCAAACGCTCAATCAATATTTTCTCTCATTAGGTCTTGATTTAAAGATGAAATAATATCGTTTATTTACACTCTAAAAACAGACTATTGACTGTCAAACGATTCCTTTCACTATTAAAGGATTTTCCATTCAAAATTGGCATGAGAGGAAATCCTTTCACAGTTAAAGGATTGTCGTTTCAAATCCTATCCTTTAACTGTGAAAGGATTTCCTTTGATCTTGAAGTGAAATCTATTGTCCGACAAAAGAAAGAATAATTTGAACGTTAAAAGAAAATTTATTGCATGATATGACGTGCAACAAATGTACAAAAGCCGAACTTTGGTGAATGTAAATATAAAAATCGATATAAAATCGACGCTTTACAAAATCATTTCATAAAGAACGTCTTACGAACGTTTGATTGTCAAAAGCAATAAAGAAAAATTTATACTTTGATTGTCAAAAGCGTAAAAATCAATGAAAAGTGAGGTTATGCGGATCAAAAATTGTTCTTTCAGTACACGTACCTTCCAAAGTTTTTGCGTCACAATCTGGGATTCCTAATTTTTTGAATTAATCCATTTTCGACCTCATTTCGCTCGTTTTTCCACTCACTTTATCAATTAATAAGTAAATCGTGCAGTGAAAAAATTCACTCATGCGCAGGCGCACTTTCTCCGCTAGCCAACAAATGAAATCCTTTAATAGTTATAGGAATTCTTTTCAAAGTCAAAAGAAATCGTTTATCAGTAAAACTACTTTCGTTTTGCATTTAACGGATAAGTCTTTGAACAGTGAAACGATTCTATTGACGGACAAAAGAAATCTGCTTAATTTCAAAGGATGCATTCTGAAAGGAACGTAATTACACTGTTAATAGACTTTTTCTTAGAGTGTATTCAAAATTCTTTTGTGCTCACCAACGGATACGATTTCAAAGGATACAAAAATTATGCTTTCAAAATTTCACCCATCGCAAATAACTGAGGGGTTTCCGATAAATTTACTTGGAGTGAAATGTGTGAAAATGAAAAATGATATGACTTACTGAGTTTTTGTCAAAATCTTTCTTCCATGGAACACTACAATCATCTTTCAAAGCTAGAAAAGTAGTGTAACGTAGAAAGTAAAATTTTGCAAATTTCCAAAATGACCGAACTATGCTGATGAGAAAAAATGGTATATTCTATAGTATGCCATTTTAAAAATGTCCAAAATTTTAATTTTTCGCTTTGCGTCACTTTTTTTACCTTTGAGGAAAGATTGCAGTCATCAGTGGAAAAAATGCTTTGACATAAACTTAAAAAGTTAGTTACTATAGTTAGTTACTTACTTATTTAGTAGTTGAGTTCAGTTTTACTTTTTGCAGTAGTTTTTTAATTTTTTATTAAATTCCAATGATTAGTCGCTAATTTTATTCCATGTTATATTCTGTTAGAACTCTATTTGGTTAGTTTTTATTAGAATTCAAGTAAATAAAGAAAATTGTTGTTAACATAAACATAAATTTATAGCTTTTGAAGGAATAATTTAAATAAAAACTACCCTGAAAATCCACTTTAAAACAAATAATAACCTTGACACGAACCATTTTTTTTCTAAAAAAAAGCCTACATTTCTCTTTTAAAATTCGTAATATATTTTGCTTACTGACATACTGTCAAAAAATATCGATAGAATTGAGTTCAACCCTAATTTCTCTATTTACTTATATCTTCGAAACTAATGAAAATCTTCAGATATGAAGATAAATTTTTCTTTTACGTTCAGGAACAGATTGCACCGGGACATAAAATCTAAATACTTGCTGGATGGGCTCCAATCTGCAATACATTTTTAGATAATCAACGCGTAAGTGAATGAAGAAAGGATTCTGAGAAATTCTTTGAATCTAGTTTTGCCAAATTTCGTTGACAACATGTTTAGCTAATTTTATTTCATGCTTAATCTATCGTTAAATGTAAATACAGGTAGCAATAAATCTCAAGATTGTTTTAGTAAAAAGTTAAAGATTTGCTTTAAAAAAGATACTTATCTCAACAAAATTCCGAATGATGCATACTTTCAAATTTAAAAGTTCAAAATTGTTTATTTGGAGAAGTACATTGAATTTCCTCACAACCTAAGAAAAATGTATTGTCTGAAAGCTTCTTCAAAATTGTATTGAGAATCCCAGAGAATATATATTTCCTAGAAGCTTATCACATGAATCACAATAATGTGAAGAATTTCAAAGGTTTTTGAAGGTTATGCGTAAAGGTCCACTGTAATTTCAAATAGAAAAGATTCAAAGTAAAAAGTTAAAATTTTTAACTGTATTCTCATAGATTGCAGTTTTTGAAGATTAAAAATTTTAAAATTGAAAATTCTAATTTTTGTTAAGTCTTTCAATATAATTGTATCAATTTCAAATTTTTCCCGACTTGCAATTTTTTTTAGCACTCTATTTGCAAAAAGAAGAATATGAAACACGAAAAACGTGCATATGCGTCGATTCAAACGAAAGGAGAATATATCTACTATTTATTTAGAAAATGTGTCTGATATTTGATGAAAATAAATAAACAAACATGGGTAGTAAAGAGTAAAGCTAGCTGGTTCACATTGCAAACGGTGACACTATATTTGAAATAATGGATGTTTACTGACAACTTTCAATTTGCTGCATGGACTTCATTTTGCAACCAAAAAGTTTGGATCCTGGTTGCTTGAAAAGTATGTAACGTTAGTAAGACCATTATCAGAGTTTTATGTTTTCCGTCACAAAAGTGAAGGAATTTAAAGAGAATTTTAACGAGTATATACATAAGGAAGTACGACGACAAGATAAAATAGAAGTACTCACATTGGATGAATGCTTTATATTAGAAGTAGGAAATGATGGAAAAATATCTGCATAAAGTACTTACCTGAAACACAAAAAAAATTTCATTAGATATTTATAGAATTTCATAGCATAAATATAAGGTCGAGTATTGCCTTTTGGCATATTCTGCTTGATTTTAATTTTCTCTTTCGGCATTATTTATCGCCAATGTAATTGAATTCTAAAGAACTTGTGACGAATTCCAATGAATATGAAACATATTCGGGCAAAGAAAATTAAAGGGTGATGTTTGTCACAGATCGAGGTTATTTTTCACCTCCATATCTGTTTCTCACCCCCAAAACACCTGTAAAGTACGGCAAGTGTGACCAAACATAATTCTGGGATTCCTGTAGACGTAATGAGGTTAGGTACTTCTCTCTCCGGAAGAGAAAAATATGCCTCAAGAGAATATTAAATTTCGGCAAAATATATCTGAAGAGAATACGCAACGTTGATATAATATAAACATTCTGGTATTGATATACCATAACTGTTCTTTTCGCTTTCACTTGTGGATTATTGGATATTTTTAATTAGGAAGATTGGCAAATTCCAGTCAAAAATATTTTCTTTTGTTAAATGGCAAACTAAAATACACGATTAATGAAGCCCTGCAGTTAAGCGTACTTTCTTCAAAAATATCCTATCTGTCAATTATTTTTCCTTTACTTCGTATCAGAATAAATTCGATTGAATATGAGACAATGTAACGTATCCCTGACTAACTTTTTTTAATTTATTTGAAATTATTTGCAGAATTACAAAATAAATCTTTTTTCTCGTTTTCAATTATAGTTTCAGAGTTATAATCACCTTTTAAATGTCCCTCATTTTTTATTTCATCCGATAAAAGAAATAGTTTTCAATCAATTGTATGGCTTATAAGTTTAACTATCGCATTTGTATCAAGTAATAATTGAAGATTATAAAATACACTTTTAGCCGTGAAATTTTAATTACATTTAAGTTGTCTTTATATGATCAAAATAACCGATTTAGAAGCGCGAATAAGACCATAATTCAGTGGCATGAACGTGATTTCTAAACACATAGTCTGAATAAATAAATATAGAAACATGAAACTCATTGATGTCATATTTAGATTAATACTTAGCAATTAATTTAAAAAAAAAAAAACTTAACAAATAATTAAGACCCGTGAAATTCTATGGGATCTAACTATATTCCTTCAAATCCTGGCAAATTTATTAAAAATATTTTCAGAGCATTTAAAACCCCTTAAATTAAAATCCTTGAAAATCTGATAAAGTTCGTCAGAATCCTTTAAAAATTGTCTGGAATTTTTTGAAATAACCTCAAACCTCATAGGTCCTATCAAATCGTTCCATATTTTTAGAAATTCTACAAAATTGTTTAAAACCACATGGACATTTTTAAAAATACATTAACGTCATACAATCTCTTAAAAATTCATCGAAATCATTTAAAATACCGTAAAATTTCTTAAATCCTGCGAATTTTTTAAAAGCACTTGAAAATTTCTTGGAGTTCTAAAAAATGCCTTAAAATCATTAAAAACCTTTGAAATCCCTTCAAATTATTAAAATATACTGAAAATTCTTTGGAATTCTTGTACATATCATAAAATCTTTTGTTTACTTTGAAATCTTTCGTAAAACCTTTAAATATTCAAAAATCTCTTCAAATCATTGAAATCCTACAAAAACTCTTAATTCTTACGAAATTCCTAGAAAGGAACTCGCACAAAATTCATGGAAAAATGTCTTTCAGTGGATTTTGCTAACACTCACTTATTTTGTAGTTTGTAAACCTAGGAGAAATTTCCCAAAAGAACTTGGACCAATTACAACTAGTTTTTTTTGTGCTGGGTCCTTTACAGAAATATCATAAATCCTATGGAATTCTTTAAAATCCTCAAAATCTTCGGAAATTCTTAAAAACCCCATTAGATTTTTGTTTAAATCCGTTGAAATCTTTGGAATAATATTAAAATCACAGTTTGCAGTAACAGTTACAGTTTTCGTATTTTGAGCTTCAAGGAGCAGATTCAATAGTTATTTTGACTCATAAATATCGAAATAGTTTATATCAAAAGATTGTCATTATATCCATGAAATTTTAATCATAAAATAAGAGCGTACGTCCTAATCTCGCAAGGAAATATTTTAACACTTATTGTAATTAATATAAATAGAAAGAAGATTTTTTATATTGATCTGAAATAATTTTTTTCCATTCAATTTAAAATCAGTTAAGTCCCACTTTTTGATTTTCACCCATGTAATATACAGCTACAGAAAAATGTGAAATATTTGGGAAAAAGTCAACCCACGCCACTGAATATACTGTCGACTGATAGCAAAGAGGAAGCTTCATATCGCACTCGCTTTGGCAGTCACGTCCGTCAGCGTTCATATTTTGAGCATTTATGAAAACGATGTTTCACTGAGAGGTCCAGCAGCACGTGTGTCGTATCTAGGAAGTGATAACTGACACTAATAAATTCCAAAACGAAATTAAATTATTCAATCTCATCGAGTAAGGACGCTGTGTTCGTGGAACGTACTTTACAAATCGTATGCGACCTTGGAGCAGTGTCTGTAGTTGGTATAACCGTTAATTTTCGCGAAAGCTCTTTAATTTCGCGAAGGCTTTAACAAGTTTCTACGCAAGGCGGGCACGGACATGATACATGGGCCGTTTCGCGCCATTGTTTCGCCACGGTTTATAAATCACGATTAGTTTATAAATAGGAGGAGCGAAACCTAATAAAGTTGGTACACAAGGCGTACACGGCACCTTAAGGTGTGCAAGTATGAACTGCCAGTAATTATTCTTTCTCCAGCCCTCTTTCTTAACCTTTAAAGGTTAAGAAAGGGAATGAAACTTTCCGGCCTAGAGATCAAGACGTTAATGACCTTTATCTTCCTTAATTACTCAAGAAAGATGTATTATTGGTATTAATATAATAAGGGCATCGGCAGACTAATTTAGGGGAAACCACTCTGCAATGGATAAGGAAAATCTGTAAATAGCAGTAAACACAAAATATGATACAAATTAAAGATCTTTTATGCTACAAACTAAGCTAATATGTTCAGCTATGTGAGAAGATTTCCGTAAAAATATATTCATAAGCCAATAAAAAGTTTTGGAATTATTTTGAATAGTTAAAATTTTGTTCACTGTTGACAGGTTTGCCATACAGTGGATTGATGTATTTATAAGTACCTATAAAATATATGTTATACCTATAAAATTACCAGAAGAAACAAAAGAGTGAGGTAATCACTATTTCAGATAATATTAGTAAAAGTATATTGACACCAATCTTTTTGCGTCAAAAGTAACTAAAAAATACATATAGAAATTCGGATGGCTTTTTTAGCTGATTCTGTCCTTGGGCATATACATATAAAAACCTAAGCATGTAAATGATCTCTATAACTTTTTACTGAAAATCTACTCTAGGAATGGCGCTGATATCCACAGCAGAAAAATAGGAGTCTCAAGGAATATGTATATAACAATTATCTTTTATATAATATATGATTCTGGGGTTGAAAATATTACAGTTTAATGACCAAGGAACATATAGTATCAAAGAACATTGCTTTGAAAAGATGTTATTTACTTGAAAAAAATTTCGAATGTTCTTGACAAAGTTACATGATCATGTCAGAAACAATGTTAAATTCTCATCACAATGAGAAGGTATTAGTTTTATGTGAAAACTGATTATCGCGGATTTCTTTAAATCTCCACTTTTCGAGATCCCCTGAATTCGAAGAAATAGGTTTTACGATGTTGTCTGTCGTTATCGTCATCCAAATACCAACTAATTTCTAAGAGATTAATCGGATCAGATTGCGCTTTTGCATACATTTTTAGGGACCAATTATAACACGAAATTCCGTTTCAAGATGCATTTTTGTCAAAATAAAGTATACGAAACAGTAAATGATGTTTATTTTAGGCTACTACTGAAAAATGTCGATTCCATTATATATTTAATGTATCGGCTGAAAAGATGAACTTCTATTTCTGCTTTCGGGTCACAATCGCTAGACAAAATTTTCCAACTAACGATCACACAAACTTTAATTCATTTCATTACAACTTAAATAAAAATTTGGAATTTAACTTTCGTATTTAACAATAAGAAAGACAAAACAAGAAAAATGTCAAGATAAAGAATTTAAATTTAAATATTGCACACACCGCAGCCTAAAATGAACAGTTGCAAACTAAGTTTAACATTGAAGAATTACGAAATTTCTCAATTTGTAATTAAAACTGTATATGTGCATATTTAAACGATTTTTAAAATATAATTTTTATGGACTATGTGTTTATAAAAGCATTTAAAAAGTAAAATATTCAATTCCTTAAAAATTCAAAAATACAATAAGTAGACATCCAAAATATTAAAAAATTTACGGTTTTGTCTCAGTAACAAATAGAAGAACGGATCTAAGTTTTTATATTAGGTGAAGTCTAGAAATTATGATAAAATTCAAATTTAACGTGAAAAAGTTACAAAAATTATAAGAAGGAAGTCACTTCAAATGCTTTATTTCTGATGGCTCAGTGTTTCATATTTTTGAAAAATGATTTGTCAGTCCTTTTATACATTGAATTAGAACAACAAACGAATCGAGACTCACCTCTTATATTAATTAATTAGTCTTAATTTCATGATGAATGCAAGTTTAATAAATTGGACGGTAACTATTATTATCTTATAAGAAAGTTTCTAAATATATTAGTATAAACGAAATTGAAGGGTGTGGCATAAAAATAATCAGCTAAGCGCTCCAATTTTCCAAAGTCATATTGTTTCATCAATTAATTATTTTTCGTGGTCACGCATTTTACCTTGAAGTCGTTTGGCCAAGAATAATTGTAAAGCGACTTTAGGCCAAATGTAATTAAAATCATGCAGAGAGGTCCAGCTTAGGGTGACAGAATGATTTTGTGTTTGGATATATTACTCTATAGTGAAAATAATGAAACACGTATTTCACAGTTTGAACAAAAAGTTCGATTTCATTTTTACATGCATTCGAAGATTACCTGCGAATTTCAAAAAATTGGAATTTTTTTTTCAGAATGCAGTATTTCCTGCTTTTTCTTCACCGTGGAAACTCTTGCTTTTTCAATCGATCAACAAACAATTTTTTAATAACGAAACAACGACAGATAAAAAAAATATTCACATAAAAGTTTGCATATCTAGGAAAGGGCTATAAGAAATGCCTATTGCTGTTTTGTGATATCTTGCATCATTGTCAGGTAAAATAAAAAATTATATTTAGAAAATATCCCTGGACTAAAAAATTATTGAACGCCCATAATTGAGGGTTAAATCACTTTTTAGGCCGGAATTTTATATACATATATATACACACATTTTTTTTCTCATAAACGATGCAAGATATCAAAAGAAGCAGGCAGTATTTTGTATCTTTTCTGTTTGTGAAAAGTTTTTTCTAAAAATTTTGCTGTACTTATCGTTGTTTTCAAGAAAAATACGAAAAACTGATTTTTCAAAAATAATATTTTTCATTGCCAAGCAGTGGTTTTCCAAGAACAAAACTGAGGTGTTGTGTAGCTTAAACGTGGAGTTTTCGAGAAAATCTACTATCTAGAGTTTTAGAAAAAGAGCCGTAAATATGAAGAAACATAGTTGTGGGCAAACTGTGAGATACTTGTCCCTTTATTTTCATTCTAGAATTATACATTCAAACAAATTCAGAAAGCCCTATCAGCGCACAATTTCCCTTTTAGTTGAAATGCTAGAAGAAAAAATCATTTCCGAAAATTCAATAATTAGTTTAAAAGCAGTTTACAATTTGACTTCTAAAAGCCAAGGAATGTACTTTTATAAATACAATTCTCAAATGGAGACGGTTCCTTGAAAAATAATAGATGTTGATCTTCACTAAAGTCTTGAAAGGGAATAGTACGGTTGTAATTGTAAAGCCATCGGAAGCCAATAGGAAGAACAGGTGAAGAGAAATGAGTTGGAGTAAAAAATACTGTTCACAGGTCACCGTTGTTTCCGAAGGCGCAAGTCGTAACAAGAAGTCGTTGTAACGAAAGTGGACGGACGGGGCTGAATGAAGTGGTGGCGGCGGCAGTCGCGGCGCGGCGCCTTCTTGGGGAAATTAGAGTGTCGGTGGGTGCAGGAAATGTGCGAAGAGGAGGAAGAAGAGGATGCTGGATGGGCAAGAGGAATAGTCGCGGTGGGGCATCGGGAGAGGATTAAATGGCAAAATATCACTCAGACCGAAGCTTCGAGTGCCGAGCTTGCAAGCTCCGGCATTCGAGAGAGAACGATGGGCCGCACGTGACCGAAATATTCTTTTACAAGGACGGCTTGCCTCTTCCCCGTGACCCCGAAAAATTTCATTCGAATAAAATTCCTTAAGCCAGCGGTTCGTGTTACACGTCGAAAGTGGCCTATTGCTGGAAGGACTTGCCATACTCTGCACAAAAAATGGCCATCGCATAAAACATTCAATTAGAATTCTAGCTGAATTGCATACGATTCAGAGAACATCTGCGAATTTTATATTTTTAAATAAGATATGAAGAATCGATGAGGAAATTCAGGTCTCTGCTGATTCAAAAATTACTCACAAGGGGAAGCTACACCATTCGGAATTTCCTTTGTTTCATACTACTGCCAGTAATAGGCCATTAGTAAACTTGTAATATCCTACAGTGATAGGCTACGCTTTTCAACCTCGTTCCATGGACCTCAATGCTAGAGCTTACAATATTCTCAACTGATTTTCTCTTTCTCATCAAAATAGTTCAAAATATGTTTTATTCACCTCTGACGTCACTTTTAAGTCCCTAGGGAGTAAAAAGACTTTTTACTCCCTAGGGATTGAAAATTGACGTCAGATGTGAATAAAATATCGGATGTGCCAAGGGGGAGAGGCAGTTTTTTGACTTGTGTACGTTATCAGTACTCGTATCCGGCTCGCGCTTTGCGCTCGCCTACGACTTGTGCTAAAACATACACTCGTCGAAAAAGCCCCTCTTCTCCCCCTAGGCGCATAATATACTATTAAATTGATTAGTAATCATTCACATTTATAAATATTAAATATTTCCTATTTTTAATAATAAAATTTCTAAAAAACATTTTAAAATTAGTCACTTTCACATAGAAAAAGTACTTTCTTTCACCGAAAAATATTTCGGTCAACCAAATAGTAATATTTCAATGAGAAAATGTGTCGCTGACTTTTAATTGCTACTGTTATTAACAAATTATTTAATACGTATTTATTTGTACATTTTATGCATATTTCCAAATTCTTTTTCTCATGAAACCAAATAAAAATATATTTTGAATTTATAACTAGTCACAAAATTTTTTAAATATTACATCCTTCTTATTGTTGATAAAATAAATTTGTAAAAAATTCTTTCATTGAGAAGTCTTTAACAATTTCCTGTGTGCCTTGGACACCAAAGTAGGACTGAAACCAGTCAAAATAGACAAAAAGACCAAAAATTATCCTATTTGTGAAAAACTTACCACACATACAATAGTTTTTTCGAGCCATAAATTCCAAATAATTGCTAAACAATAAAAAATGACATAATTGAAATATTGAACAAAATTTTAAAAAATTATCCAGTTTTTATAAAATTCACTTTCCATTTGAAACACAGAGTTTAAATATTGTCACACAAATGGAAAATTAAAAATGGCATCTCTAAAATTGCATCCAAAATATTAGAAAAAATTATCAAGTATTCATAAAATGCACCAACCATGATTGTATTTTCAGTCAAATATTACAAACCGATTTTCTCTTTCTCATCAAACTAGTTCAAAATATGTTTTAAATTGATTAGTAATCACTCAAATTTATAAATATTAAATATTTCCAATTTTTAGTAAAAAATGCATAAAAACATTTTAAAATTAGTCACTTTCACATAGAAGAAGTCCTTTCATTCACTGAAAAATATTTCGGTCAACCAAATAGTAACATTCCAATAAGAAAATATGTCGCTAACTTTTAATTGTTAATGTTATTAACAAATTATTTAATACGTATTTATTTTCACATTTTATGCATATTTCAACATTCTCTTTCTAATAAAACTAAATAAAAATATATTTTAAAGTGATAACTAGTCGTGGAAAATTTTTAATATTGCATCCTTCTTATTGTTGATAAAATAAATTTGTAAAAAATTCTTGCATTGAGAAAAAAATTATTTTGGCTACTATATCCTCTTCTATGCACCTGAACAGTATTTTTTGATTAAGATGAAATGTATCTTTAATTCTTGATTGTTACTGTTAAAAAAAAATTATTGAATAAATGTTCTATTATAACAGTTTTTCAAATAAATGAGCAGATTTTTCATTAACACGAATTTACGAATCAATATAGAGCTTGAACAATAAATTTATTCTAATTTTAAAATACTATTGTTAATAAGTAGTTATTTATAAACGAATAATTAAAGTAGCTAGTTTTTGAATCTGTTCACAATTTATGTATGTCATCAACAATAAAAAGAATTATTATTCACTTCAAAACTTATTTCTAATCAATTTTATAAGAAAAACAAGGTTGAAATATACAGAAAATGTAAAATTAATTATGTACTTAATAATTTGTTATTAACAGTGACAATTGCAATTCAGCGACATACTATCTTAATGAAATATTTTTATGTAGTTGAATAAATAAATAATTACTGATGTTTCCTAATTTTACATGCATTGATTCTGATTCACAAAAACTTTATTCAAGTCTTTTTTTCGGACAAAAAAAATAATATCCTCAAAAAGTCTAATTTTTTCAGTTCAGTTATTTATGCGATAAACAAGATGAGCATACATTTCATTAAATTATTTATAGACATTACTGTATATTTATTTTTAAGCATTTAAAAAAATCATCGAAATCGGTTAAGAATGGTAAATTTTAGCCGATTTCGAATAGTAAATTACGGATTTGGGCCATTGTGCACTGGTTAGATCAAACGGTAGCGCTCCAGATTTGTAAGTGAAAAGTCTGGGCTCGAATCTTGTTGCCTTAATTTTTTTCCAATTTTTTATTTGCAATTGGCTAGTAACTTTATTTGAATTAATCCAAAATATTCATTTTTAACATTATTTGAATATAAAAATATTTCTTTTTTTCTCAACGACAACCATTTTTACTAATGCAAAATATACTAAATTGACAAACGCATGCTAAAAGTGTGATTTATTTTGAAATAACGAAAATCCTATCATGAAAATTGTATGATATCCTTATCTTTTATTTTGTTATTATTTACATAAAAAAATTTAACATCCTTTTCCCTATACAATTTTTTAAAATGAAACATCATTTACTGATTTAATTGAAAAATATCAATATACTAATAATAATAATAATAAATGTCTTTCATCTATATCCTGTTTTTATATCATTTTATTTTACTATTTGTTGGTATTTGGATATTTATTTCATTCCTATTGTACTATTTTTATAAATTTTCTTCTCATCTTATATAAAGATAATAACAAATCTATTTTTTTAATGTTTTCTTTGAGTAAAAGTGGTAAATGTTAAAAAGCAATTTTTTCAGATAAAAGCATGGTTGAAAATGAATATTTTGGCCCAATTAGAATAAATTTGATAGCCAAATAAAATAAAAAAATTGCCAAAAAATTCAGGTAGCAATTAATTGAGCCCCGACCTTGTAACGTGTGCGGATTTTTTTCAAGAATGGCTGAAAAGCGCATGAGCTTCTCACAGGTTTGGTAAAGAGCTATTACTGGGATCAGTATGAATCGAAACAAAAATTTGAAAGGTTGTAGCTGCCCTTTGTCAGTTTGAAGAATACAATGTGCTACTGAAAATAATTGTTCGCTTTTAAAAAATAAGAAATCCACAACCTAATTGAATGCAATTGGATAAAATTATACATTACTTCATGAATCTTAAAAGTTAAGCTCTAAATATCTTTGTTATTTTTTGATTTATAAATATCGTATTTACAAAAATTAAAAAATATATACGGGTCCAATGAATTCTTTTCGAAAATATCTATGTATCAGTTTATTTACACCAAAAGTCTTACTTATAGGAAGACAAAGTAAAACAATGATAGAAACTTTTTTTAAATCGAAAAGAAATTAACTTCAAAAGCAAAGGGGTAGGTGAGATAATTTAATTCAATTGTGTCGGTATAGGAATGAGAAAAGAAGACTGCATACCAATTTCGTAAATTGAGGAGATGTACAGGTTTCCCGATCCAGGTTTCGAATGACGATTTTTCTCGTAATCGGAATATTTTATTAGTTCTCAGGTAACAAGTTTAGAGTTCTATTAGTATTCTGCGTTCATACTGTTCGCGACATTCTGCGGAGTAGAATGACAACGTCGTTCTGAATACTTGAAACTGATGTCCAACCCCAAAGAGCTTCTCCTCTTCAATAACCGTTTTCCTTTTATGAAGAGAATTTTAAAGGAAAAACTTGAATCGATTCTGAAACCGACCACGTACTTACTTGAAGTTGAACTCAATTGATTGATTTAAAGTTAAGGAGTAAAATTTTCAATCAGGATTCGGTTTAAAAAATGTAATTCTTCTGAAAAGGTATAGAACAGAGGGACATTGCGGATAAAAACATGTATTATTATTAAAAGTTGAAAGTCCATATCAATTAATAACATATCAAACAAAATGTTTACTTGTTGCATTGTGTAGATAAAATTCAAATCAGAGCATTGTAACATCTGTAACACCAACACGCTTGACATTTTCTTGCATCGTTACACTGTGTTCGAACCATATTTCGGCAATAAATGGGTCCTCGAGGGAAATCTGTTTCCAGCATTAAAAAAGCATTTGCTACAAGCTAGACACATAAAAAGCTCTAGCTCTAAATCTGCAAACACTGAACAAACTATAATTTTCGCATACCTCTTGCTTATTTAACATTTCCATTTTTCTTAAAAAAAAATCAAATTGTATTTGTAAGATACAAAAGACAAATTATTTTTAATGTTGCTTAATTCTTTTAATATCACTTAACCGTTTATTCACTCATTTTTGTACCATCAAATTTAAAGTGAATGCACCTCGAAACATTTTTGCTTGTATCTTTTTTTATTCCTCCATTTTCCATTCTCAAACATTAGATCTCTGCTTTTCGCTTCTATCTGCGTGCTCGCATCTCTCCCTCTCGCTTTAATACATTTAGTGGTTCGTTCATTTTCCGCGCTTCGCTTTTCATTCCCGCGCTCCAATGTTACGTACACCTACTTAATTACCAGTCAGTTAGGTCTTAATGGTTAATTTAGCGCAATACGTTATTCTTAGCTTCTTGCCTCGTTAAGAGCGAAAATGCGTCGGACGCGCGGGGAAATGAGATTTCGCTTGAAAACCACGAAACGTACGCTCGACGGAAAGGAAAAACAAAGGGGCTGCGGAAAAAGGAACACGGGAGAGCCAAATAATGTAGAGCCACGGCCTCGGCCTTAATGAAACTTAAGGCAGCTATACATCTGAGAAGTGTGGGGTGCAACACATTGCATCAGAAGAAAAAATACATTTCTGAGTTAAAATATTATTGAGAAAGGTTACATCGTTGTAAATTTTTTATGATGTCAGCAGCAGTTGCTTTGAAAAATTTACAATGATGTGTATATCTTATAATTTATGCACCGTAAGAAATTCGCAATACGGTACCTACCAAACAAATGAGATTAGAATTTAGATTAGTATGAATTAGTATTATTTCGATAGTGAAGGCAGCGTGAAAGGTGATAATAAATGCACCTCATTTTGTACGGCGCCTACCCAAGTAGAATCGAGTTAAGTGCTGCTTAACTTCTGTGATCAAACGAGAAGCCTTTAAAGTAGTCCGGCTATTGGATCGGTCAGATGAAAAATCATGAAAATTAGTTTTTTTTTTTACGGAGAAATATTTCCTCTTTCACATAATTCCTTTTTTAGGGGCCCTTTCCAGGTTAAAATTTGAATTATCGCTGTTTAAAGACGTGTTAAAACACATGGGATCTTATGGAGAGGCCTTTCGCGGGCTCCAAAAATGAATAATTTTGGCTCTAAAACACGTTGAATATTGTTAGGAAAACTGTTTTGGAGAAAAAAAAATATAATGTGAGATTTGAATTACTGCTCATTTATACTTGCTTCCAGGGTATTTGAGCTTAATTTTAGCAAAAAATAACGAGGTAAAATATGACGATAACGGTGTGGCGTTGACTAAGGTTGGCAGTAAAGCTTCTGCTGGAATCGGGAAGCGCGCGAAATTTTAAATAATGATTTTGTTGCCGGTTTCTTGCAGGTTATGTGTGCTTTCTCGACTTTTTCGACATGTGGTTACGCTGCCAACTGCTGAGCGTGAAAAATGACGTCTCGAATCGAGTCAAATCAACATTTAAATTTACATTCTATTATTATTTTACAAATATTTTATTTATATTGATCAGCATACAAATTTAATACTTAATTTATCAATTGATAAGCTGGCCAAAGAAAAAAATAGTGAACATAGATTTGACTAGCTTTTCCATTAGCCGGACTACTTTAACAATTTTCTGTGTGCCTTGAACACCAAAGTAGGACTGAAACCAGTCAAAACAGACAAAAAGACCAAAAATTATCCTATTTGTAAAAAACTGACCACACATATAATAGTTTCTTTGAGCCATAAATTCCAAATAATTGCTAAAAAATGACAGAATTGAAATATTGAACAAAGTTTAAAAAAATTATCCAGTTTTTATAAAATTCTCTTTCCATTTGAGACACAGATTCCAAATATTGTCACATAAAATCAAAATTAAAAATGGCACATATAAAATTGCGTACAAAATATTAGAAAAAAAATATCGGATATTCATAAAATGCAACAACCATGATTCTGTTTTCAGTCAAATATTACAATTTCGCGAAAAATTTTCAATTAAAATTCACGGATCCAATATGGCTACCAAATTAAAAAAAAAGATCCGATATTCTTAAAATTCACCTACGATAGTCTTTTAGAGTCACAGATTTCAAATATTGCATCAGATATATAAAATTCCAAATAACAGATTCAAAATGGTCACCAAATTATTTCAAGAATTATCTGATATGATGCAAACATAATTTATTTTCTCACAAAATGACGCGAGGTCTTTTTACACGTTTTTTTAATACAAAAGAACATCCTGCTAAACTTTATATTAAGAAGAGATTTAAGTCGTCCTAATAATTTTTATTGTTTTAAATTATACTTTTGGATCTCCGTTTTTCAATTTTTAATTTTTGAAAAAATATTTTGAATCCGTCATTCAAAAATCTGTGACACATGAGTAGTGAATTTTATAAATATGTGATAATTTTTACAAAAATTTGCCACATTGGATACCTTATCTTAATTTTTAATTCTTGGCACAATACTGGAAATCCGTTACTCAACAATAGGGTGGGCCGAAAAACTCAAAATGATCAAATTCTTTGGTAATAGCACTAAAAAGTGTATTTGTGGCATTGTGAACAAAATCAAAGAATTTTGTTTTCAATTTCTCACGATTGGGCTTTCATGTTTTTAATTACACAAATTTTTTTTTTGATTGAGTACATATTTTCAAGTTTCAAACAAAATTTGTTCTACTTTTTAAGAATCCTGTGTAATGGATTTTTACGGATCTTGTCTAAAAATGGCTCATGATTCAGGATCAGGAAAAAATAGAGAAAAATATTTTTCAAACAAGTAAATTTGATAAACATCCGATAATTAAAAAAAGGTTACTTCCCCTTGTTTAACACGCAATTTTTAATTCTGAATTTATGAGGAAATATTTGGAAACTGAGTGCAAAAAAATCAATTAATTTCATACAAATCGGATAATTTTCTTAGCAAATTTTTCGGGTTTCTCCTTTAAGGTGAATTTTAGAGAAAAAGTGTTCAGAATCGGCAGTGGATGTAACTAAAAGTGAACTGAATAAGAGTAAGATATGTTTATCCAATTTCTCGGGATTTTCTTCCAATGTTCATTTTAGAGAGATAGCTCCTGAACTCGGAATGATGTAATTTATGCAATTATGTCTTTTTTATTTGAGTTCATGTGTGAACGCATGAAAAATGATAAATTAAAAATTCTTGTTTGAAAGTTAAAAATATGTAAATGCTTCTTTAGTTGACTAAAAATAACAGTAAGATATTGAAACATATTTTGTGCAACTTTAGGTAAAAATGAACAAAATTGCATGTTTCGTCATTTTTTGAAATATTATATTCCGACGAAAATATTTTTCTTAAGAGTCACATAACTCGCTCGATCACAACATATTCGATTTACACAATCGTAAAAAATTGTTAAATTGATTATTTAGTATAATTCTTTATTTTCAGATACCTGAATGTTTATAGATACAAAAAATATGCCCGCATTCGGCGTGTACATTCTCAATTCGTGCTGCGCGTACGGCGCTTCGCGCCCGTTTTCCTACGTTTAATCTGTGCATTTCAACTGCATTTGTTTCAAATATCATACATATTGTAATTTGAATCAAAAACTGTGAATCAAACCCCTGACGAATTACATTGATAAATTGGAACTGAATCTGTTTGTCAATTTGACTTTGAAGACGGTTCTCAAACAACCTGCGCCTTTGATGATTACATTCTCTTTGCGACACTTGCGCTCGACAACTAGGTTATTAGACGATTCTGTTTGAAAAATGAAACGATGTAGATAAAATGGAGACATATAAGAAGTAGGTATGTTTTTCGATATAATGTTAATATAAGAATATACATGATGTCTGTGTTATAGACTATGGTTTCAAGATTTTTTCAAAGTTTACTAAACAGAGACATAAATTCATAGATTTTAATACCGTTTGTTCAAAGATATCTCAGTATAGCTAATCTTATATAGGTGAATCTTGTTGAAGTCAACTCAAAACCATTATTAAAATTTCAGGATCTGTTTATGAAAAATTGCATAATTTGGAAATGATCTAACATTTTGAATTTTGGTTTGATCAAAAAATTGTATTGAGATAGTTTCGAAATATATTTTATATCTAGTAAAAATGTCTATTGCGATTCCTCAATCAATCAGAAATCATTGACAAAAACTTCTCATACTGTTAGAAAATTTTTGTTTGAGTTTCAAAAATGCGCTTCATTTTATAATTTTGGTTGGATTAATCTGTTTAACGAACTTGAACTTAAGTTTGGGACCCTAAAAAAGCGTGTCAAAGGCTGACACGATTGAAAGAATCCTTTAAAAGTTAGCGTGGCAACAACATTTTATTAAACAAACAGACACAGAGATATACATTCAGACACCAACAAGATTATACGAGTTTTGGACCATGAAAATTTTGATGATTCAATTACACTCGCATAATTGAGAATGTAAAAATTCACCCGTTTTTTTAAAAGTATTCGACTGAATTTTCAAGATGTTTAGAATGATACAAAATTAAAAATGAACAGTAACAACAAAAGTATTCTTCTATTTACACAGGTGTTAAGAATTTCGTCTAAAAACAGGGGTGAATTTAATTAGAATTATCTATTAGAAAAATTGAAACTAAAGAAAATTTAAAACCTCTACAAAAAATAAATTTTATAACCATTTTTTTCAGCGTGGGTAACCAAGCTGCAGGTCCACCGATTTCAAATTAATTACACTTTTTTAGGAACGCAATACGCTACTTTTTCGCTCTGTAGCGATTAGGCATTCTAAAATTTGTTATTTTCGACCCACTAGACTATCCCGTATTACCATAATACTAATAAATATCATCATTCTACAGTAGCAAGGACCGATAAAATAGTTGTTAGCACTTTTATGTGATAATTGTGGATTATATATTTATCCCTTGATCTAAGTCTGTAGTAGGGGCGTAAAATAGGGGGATGTGCTCTGAAGTAATTTTGTCTTGTCTCAAAAAGTTCTTATCCGACCCTATCTTGAACTCCCTTCGTCTTCTTCTCTCTCTTTGTTTCGATGGCAAGAGCACGCTAGGAAAGTGGATCTCGCTCTCTAGCAAGAGAGAAGGAGTGGTAGATCGCTGACTACGAAGTTAACGAGGTATTGTTTCTGCAATCAAAGCAAGACGCTTTACGAGAGACCACGACTTGCGTGGGCCTCTCTCCGTTTTAATTAAGATAAGGCAATAATTCGATCCGTGGCTATTGGTTATCAGACACTGATGCCAGGCAGCGTGTAGTCACACTCACACCAAAAGCTTGCAGCTTGCTCGTTCGTTATATTCATGGCAAAAGCATGGGACCACGAAGCTGGCCAAGCTTACATTAGCTGCACCAGGTTGGTATTACATACGTGTCCATGTTGTTATCGTCGGCAAATCGACGCGAGGACCGCGTGTTTGGTAGCTGCAAGACCACAAGAAATCGATTTGCTCCCTTCATTTACTTACAGCCTTCGTGAGTTTAGAAAAAAAATTACTCCCAGCTCAACAATCACGTGACGGACTTCGATAGGCATGTTTGTCAAGTGGGGCTTTTTAAGTTGTTTACTGCCATGTAGATAATACAACTTTCATACTTTTTATCACTTCACAAAAAATACATGTTAAGATTTCGTATGCGATATTAATGTAGGTCTCATTTTTAATGTTTATGAATTATATTGTAAATATCAGAAACACGACAATGGAAACTTTTTCAAAATAGGGAAATTTAAGTTGGAAAGAAAAAGAGGTAGGTGGGGTAACCTAATTTGATTTTTTCAGTATTGGCATGAGATAACAGGACTGCTTATAAATTTTATTTTCGATAAAGTACATCAGTTAAGTTGACACAGAGTTTATTAAGGTCTGTCTGGGGCAGAAAACGGAGATAAAAAATGATAAAACTTGAAAAATTTCACGAATTTTATAATTTAAAAAAAAGCTTTATAGATCAGACATTCAAAACAAAAACTGAATGTTAAATCGAAGATTTGTAACTAATTTCATTTTCACAAATTTCTATCACTGCTGAAGACTGTTAAAAATGTGTACAGTATTTATTTGAAATTTCCACCTTGGACGAACTTACAAAAAAAAAAAACGTTGTGAAAAGAGGCCCTATTGTGAAACAGTTTTAAATAGGATGAAATCGTTTGACAGGAAGAGAAATGTCAAACGCCTACGTATCAGTGTTAGCGCACTCGACCGGCACTCGAGACGTCCTGGGTTTGCCACCAGCGTAGCGTGGCGCCGATTTTTTTAAGGTCTTAGAGTATCTATATGATTTCAGCAATACAAAACGCCTAAAAACATAAACAAATCGCTATTCTTCAGAAATTTATTCGTAATTTTAGTTTTACCGAATATGCGGCTCGAAAATCAATCAAATCCACAATTATGGAAGCTTTTTAAGGCCATGTACCACATAATCGATTCCTTCTTTACCGAAATTTTTTCGAAATAACTAAAGGGTGTTACAGAAGAATTCTATAAGTGCCAAGAAAAGAGACTGTCAAGAGAGCAAAAAAAAAGTTCTCGAAACTCGAATTATTTGAAGAAAAGGAAAAAACTGTAAAAGTAGTTTCGAGAGTTTATTAAGCTCTATACAAAAAAAAACAAATTTGGGAAAAATAATATTTTCTGAAAAAATGTTCATCAAAATTTGTCTTTGGTCACTCATAACCATGTGAGTGCCATTAAAGAATTTCATTTTTAACAATGATTTTTTTACAGCTAATTAACATAGATTATATACTAGTGAAACACCAGAAACATGTTACAACAGAATTACGTGGCTCAAGAGTGAACAAATAATTTAGTAAAACCGTTAATAATAAAGAAAATTAGATTTTAATTTTAATTTATTCAATTTTTCAAAAATTTTAAACAATTTCGTTAAAATGCGAGATAAGGAAAATAGTAGCGCCATTCGATTCTACTAAAGAATATACATAAATTATATGTGTTTAGCCATTTTTTATGGACCCAATGAGTGTTCCATAGAATGGAATAGCGCGATTTGTTTTTATGTATCTTGCATACATGCAAGGTTTATTTAAAAATAAAATTGTTTAAACAATTTAAAAATCAATTCTTTCACCACAATCTGCGGTGGAATTTTAGAGAATTTTTGAACCAATAAAATGTATTTTGGAAAAAATGGCACTTACATGATTATGCCTTCAACTGATGTCCACACGAGAGAAGATATCGAGTTGAAATTTTGGGAAATTAAATAAAAGTTACTGTATGAAACGTTCAAATGGTCCTGCATTTTCATAATTGCCACAGAAAATGTTCTTAAAATTAATTTTTTTGTGTAAATATAAAAATCTAGTACCTACTAACGCTTTCTAGCGCCTTTTATTTAATTTCCCAAAATCGGGTAAAAGTTACATAGCCTTAAGATTGAAAATATATACTTTGATTTGAGTATGGTAATTTCATTCACCTTTAAACCAAAACATTCTTTACTTTGAACTTTTAAGGCTGGATTTTAAAAAGTTTGATTTTTAAGGCTTTTAGTAATTAATAATTTTTTTTATCATTTGAAATTTTGCATTGTTCAGATATGAATGTGTAATTCTGCAACGATTTAATTTTAACACGTTGAAATGAAAATTTATTCAATTTAAATAACTTGAGTAAGCCGTCTGATCATTTTTAATTCATTATTCTTTCTGGTTTTAATTTTGAATGATTATTTTTCATAGAACTTATAAACCAAAATTGTTAAATTAAAAACCTGAAAGCGTTGAATTGTTTAATTTCGACGGATTTTAATTTCAAACGCCCTAAATTAAAAATTCTTTAGATTGAAGAAAACCGTAAAGATACAATTATTTACAGATAATGAGATAAATCTCAGGCCTACAGTAGGAATAATTTTATTTTTACGAAGCGTCAATTCGTCTACAAATTCTGGAAAAATAACAGATGATTTTTCAAAGTTGGAAAAATTTGGGCATCGGACATCTAAAATTACTGACTAGAAATTATTGAATGTTTAGTTTATGAACATTATAATCTCTATCCTTGAATTTTAAATCTTTTTACTTCAATTCTGCGCTGGTGATTTAGAACGCTTTGGATATAATACAGTTTTTACGTTAAGGGGTCACATAGGTAAATCTCGCAAAAAAAGAAATCGAAATTCATTAGTCGATTGACAGTGATTTAAGAAACTAAAGAACGAATCTTTTCATTAGTTGTCAATCCTACCGTAAACAAACTAATTACGAGAAAGCGGTTTAAAGTTTTGGGAATTTTAGCATGTCATTACTGGACGAAATTTAGACTTAGCTGTATTTCCGTAATTTTCGAAATTTTCCAATAGGGCTTGGTTCAAAAAACTTATGTACACCATTTGAATACTTCAATCCTAATTTGTGACTGCCTAAAACCTCAAGGCTTTCTAGTCACTTCAGAATGTTTGAAATTTCCAATTCCACTGATTGTTTCAATGGAAGGGATCTCTACTGAAAAACCTAATAACTAAAATTCTCTTAGTGAGTAAATCATACCAAAAAATAAACGAGAAATTAAATTCTAAAGGTGTGACCGCCCATCACACACTTGTATTAATTCTATGATTCATTTCTCAGTGAATTGTGCTAGTACAAAGCTCGCTCTGAAGTTGAAAGGATGGTCAAGCCCAGGCTCGTCGAGTGGATAGGATAAAGTAGAAAAGACGCGAGAGAGCGTGGCGAGCTTGGCGGTAGAATAGGCACCTACCTATTATTCACACGGGAGATAGGCGAAGGGGGTTAAGAAGGGAGACGGAAGGGTTGATCTAGCCTGATCTAGGGAACCTGGAGTGAGGGCAGACTTAAGAGGTTGGGTTAGGGGTTCGTGGTGAATTCTTATAAATCAAAACAGACACGCTATCCCGTCTTTCGGGGTGTTTCCAAGACCCCCTTTTGCTTCGATCTGCGCCCTTCTTACCTCCTTAACACTTGCCAGAGAACTAAAAAAAACTCAGGAAGGACAGAGGTCAGTAATAAGATCAGGAAGATAGGAAATGTAGTACTAGACTCGCTTCTAGTCTTACAACCATTTCCTCTTTTTTACATTCTCCTTTAAATAGGCCTGAGATAGCATGGAGGCCCGGCCTTCTCACTTACTCTCCAGGGTAGGTCGGGCCTCCCTACGAATTTTTCAGAAGCATTACATATATTTTTCTTCAAATAAGTTTTTGAATTTAACAGTTTTTCCAAATTTAAAAATTGTTGATATTCAACGGGTTCCTACAACTCACTATCATGGTCGTTACACGTTTACAAAAAAAAGTATAGGCTCATAATTATATTATTATTATTATTATACCATTAAGCCATTTCCCTTTCGGGGTAGGCGTGACTTGCTCGGTTGGAAAATAGTATTGGGTATATGGGTGTATTGGTATAGAGTATATAGGTAGAAGTAGATAGGTATATAGGTGTTAGGTATATATGTTTTAGATTGATCTGGAATTCTCGTGTCATTTATTCAAATGACACGTTTATTTTGCAACACTACTCCGACCCAGGTTGCTGATCAATCTCTTTAGCGATCACCCCAAGTGAAGAGTCTCACAAAATTTTTATGTATGGTTCCCCACTTGGGCCCATTAGAATCCAAGGTCTTTGTTTCAGGCTTCATTCATTCTATTGTCACTCTGTTTATAAACTATTTGTCGCCACACTTTTCTGTCTTGGCATACTACTCTAGCTTCCTTCACGTCCATGCATTTTTTCATGCAAGCTCTTGTGTTTCTATGGCTTCTTACGTCTCTTCGGATTAATGTCTCATTTAATAATGATTTTCTTGTTAAAGATTCCTTATAATTTTTTTGCAAACTATAAACGAATGATTGATTTATTTACTTAACGTAGGATTTCAAATTATATAAAAGGATTTTGAAAGGTGTTCAAAGCATTTTAAGATATTTCAACCATTTCAAGGGAAATAAAGAAACTTAAAATTTGTTTAAAGATTATAAAGATTTTGAGTAATTTTCAAAAATTCCAAAGATTTTGAAGAAATGTTAAAGAATATTGTAGAATTTCCAAAGATTTTAAAGTATTATCATAAATTTCAGAAAGTTTAAGGGATTTTATGGGACCTCAAATTATGTGGAAGGATTTTCGGAATTTTTTAAGATTTCAAATTATTTTTACAGAGCCTAACAAATTTCAAGAGATTTACAAAATTTGAAGGCATTTCAAAGATTTGGTTTTCTAGAAAACTTTGGAAAAGAAATTATATGAGATTTCAAGAGATTTTGAAAACTTCAAGGGATTTCCAAGAAGCTGGTAAAATTTCCAAAATTTTATGGTTGATTTTAAGGAATTTCCAGAGAACTTTGAAAGAGAAATGAAATGAAATTTCAAGGAATTTAAAAGGTTTTAAGTTATTTCTGCAGAGCCGAAAGAATTTCAAGAGACTTTAAATACTTTAAGGGCTTTAAAAGAATTTTGTAAAATGTCCAGAATTTTATAAAACTACCAACAGCCATACCACGCTGAAAAAATCAGTTCTCGTCAGATCACTGAAGTTAAGCAGCGTTGGGCGCGGTTAGCACTTGGATGGGTGACCATTCGAGAAAACTGAGTGCTGTTGGCACATCGTGGGTGTGGTGAGCCCACACTTGTAGTTATTTTACTACAAGTTATCAACCTAGAAACACTACCCGAATCGGGTAATGTCACGCCTACCCCGAAAGGGAAATGGCTTAATGGTATACATACATACAGGAAATAAAGTAGATCAGATTTCGAGGGATTTCTACGGATTTTAATGACTTAAAAGGATGCGAATGAATTAAAAAACTTTCAAGGAATCTTGCAGAGTTTAAGTCATTTTAAAAGATATAAAAAAATGTAGAGAGATTTTTTAAAATTCAAAAGATGTCAAAGAATGTTTAGGGGTTTGCGCTATTTTGGTGTTGTTCCATATTTGTTCGTAAAGGCTGTACTTAATTTATTTTTTAAAGTTTTTTTTGATACTAGATATGATTATTAAAAATATAATAGAAATAATAATTAATAACAATACATTATCTGTCCTGGTCAATAACTCAGGGCCTGCCCACATATTTTTTTTGGGAATCTCAAGCCTGCCTTTAAAGTCAATTTTCATATTTGCAACTGTAACAATAATACAATGAGAAAGATCGAATTAAACTCATTTTTCAAATCGCATCAAAAGTGCTGACGTAAAAAGCTCGCAAAACAATAAAATATTATGTCCCTTTTATTAGATTTTTACCTTGATCAATTTTAGAAGATCGGTAAGGATAATATAAAAACTTTAGGAGAAGGGTATTTAGGTCATACAAGATTTTACTTCAAGGAGTAATAAAATCTTTACCAATAAATAAAAATCCTTACCACAATTGTGCGGAAATCCTCTCCAAGTGGAGGGAGAAAATCGCGCCAAATCTGACAGGAGAGTGAGTTTCGAGCAAGAAAATAGTGAGGATGATAAAAGAAAGTAAAGAATGAACTTACGAGGGTTTTGAACGTGAACAGGCGACGGCGGACTGGTTCGCGTGACAGCGACAGGAGGTATCTTGGCGTGCAGAGAGGCCAGGCAGGAGTTTGCCACATCGTAGATGAGATAGGCGCCATAATATCGGCCTGCATTGCCCATTTTCAATTTATTTTTATTAGATACCCCGGCCATCTTCGCGCACACCTCACTCACTTTGTTCACTATGATTTCAGACACTAGGATTCACCTTCAACCTCACGGAAACACATAGACACATTTTCACTTTCTGCAAATCAAAAACCAAACTTTTGATGCCTACCCATCATTCACATGAATTCTTTTCAAACAAATCTTTATCACTCGTTATTCACAAACTGTTTGGAAACTGTAATCTATCAATGAAAAAATATCAGTGCAAAATGATCGAAGATAAAATAAAATTTCAATTTGCTTGTAGCAGGAGTAACTGATTAACATTGACTATGATTGTTTAGAGTTTCATGAACTGTTCTAAGGTTCGACAAACCGATGTCCGTCGTTTCTTTTCGAGAACTAAGCGTCGTTCAATTATCTGACGCAAAACGAGTTTGCGGGGAACATTTCCGTTGACAAGAGACCACTGGTTCTCGAAACTAGCCGGACAAGCACGATACCAATGTGGTTAGATCGGTGGGCAGGGCCGTCGAACGGAAACGGTGCGGTCCCGCGGAACGGAAGCCTGGACCGGAAACGTTACGAGTCAACGGGCGCCGCTCTGATTACGCGTTGCAAACTCGTCCCGATAAAGCAGACATTACGCATAGAGTGAGGTTGTCTCTCTAACCTACGAGCCTGATCGAAAGGCATCATTTCCAAGGTCAAACAATTACACGCATCAAGATTTCTGCTGGGGTCACCAAATTACCGAAGCGTCACTTCAAACATAAGTGGGATCGAAAATATAAATCATAAGAAAGAATAATGGTGAATAAGTAATGTGTACAATGTACATATTATGATTTTTCGATATTTATATTATTGTGAATATTTTAATTTTTAGTTTTTTTCCTAACAACTCCAAGCTTGATAAAAAACTATCGTTTTAGCCATGATCTATTTAATTTAATTTAATTTAGTCTATTTAATTGTGAACATTTAATGGCCACTGTGCTTCCTCGTAGAATCATACAGGATTTTGGATTATGAAGGAATCTAAGGGGATGGAAATGGAGACTTAGGATTGCAAATGAGTCTGAAGGGTTGAAAAAGAGGATTTTGGATTGTCAAAGGAGTCTAAGGAGATGGCAAAGGTAAGCTTGCCTGCGATTTTTCATCAGTTATTGTTTATTTGATTTATTATTGCTTATTACTATTTATTGTTTATTGTTAATGGATTATGTAATACTTTTATATAGTTCAATAGATTCCTTTTAAAAAATCTGCTTTCATCGCGCGACTGTTAGTGCTCGCGCTTCGTGCTCGATAATATATTTATCTCGCACTTCGCGCTCGGTCTTTGTATTTCCCCCGCATTTATGCACAGACCTTTTTAAATGAAAGGTCAAAGCATCGATAACTGTAATTTGGTGATTGTGAATTCTCTTTTGTTAAAGCTTTTTCGGGTTCTCATCACATTCTCATCACGTATCTCGTGCTTCGCACTCGATTTTGTCCACAATCTGAACTTTTCTACATTATGTTCAACACTTTTATATCAAATGCTAAAAGTAATAGGGGTATTTTTGGGGTTTTGGAATATTATTATGAAGTTGGAGATAATAACTCGAAGGTGACTTATGCTATTATTTTAAATTGAAAAAAAACTTAAAAAGAAATTTTAAATACAAATTTTTAAAAATTGTAAGAAAATATAAAATACCATTAGAAAAAAACTGGGTTTAAAACGTATTTTAGAGGGTCATCTGTCCTTGATAATTATTTGTTACGTTTATGTAACTGAAAAATAACTTGTAATGAATTCTTGTACGAATATTTGTACAAGAATTAATTACAAGTTATTTTTCAGTTTGATCTAACTCGAACTTTAACGAATTGAGTGATTGCCATCACTACCTCAAGCGCTTTGTTGGGGGACTGCCTGTTCACCGTGACGTGAGCATGCCACACATGCTCACACGTTACGTACTATTTGTACTCTCTGTTGCTCCCAAAATATGCCCCAGATCCAAAAATTTTGGGAGACTTTTTCCTTACTTTTACTCCCCCTACGTCCCCCTAAAAAGAACCAGAGTTCTCGCGGGACACCTTGTATAGTACTTACAATATTGAGGCTATATTCCTAAATTACGGAAGTTTTTCTCTTACAATCATTAGAATAATTAAAAAATCTGTACATATCTTAAATAAATGTTGTCATAGAATATTTCTGGATATATATCTATCAATTCATCTTGTCAAAATAAATAAATGTATTACGTATTATGTTGCTATATTTCCTATATAAAAAAAAAACTTTCAAACATAGAATTAAAAAATATTTAAATATGAAAATTTTTCTTTGGAAATAGCTATTTATTCATTATTTTATATATTTATAGTTATATATAGTATTCATGTCAGCTAAATACCAAACCCGTGATTTAAAAAAATTTGGTTTACAGGGCCTAGTATTACTGTCAATACTGTGATGAAAATTCTTAAAAATTTCGAAATTTTCAAATTGTTTTGCGTAATTTTTAATATATCCTCAATGTTCTTTCTTGAAAAAGGATTTATTTGAATAAACTCTACGTATACATTTTTTTCCTGAATAGAATAGAAAAAATGTATTCTTATCTGGTCCAGCTCTCAACTTATTTGTTATTACTAGACATCATTTAGGACTACAGTCCCTCAAAGTTTTATGACCCTAGCTCAACTTGTTTTCGAGTTAGCACCAAAAGAGTGATGTTAACGCATGCACACGAATATTTTATTTAGATCTCGTTTTTGGACTTTTTTTGGATTTCATCGTTACAAAGCTTTCTCTAGGAGGAAGCAACATTTTTTAAAGCACGAAAATAGTAAATTTTCAATGTACTGGCGTTTTTATTTCAGTCAGATGACGATTCCTCTTTAAAAAAATGTATACTACTTTAAAAAATATAATACTTGAAAGAATCAAAATTATAATATTAGATTTAGTGTGTATACTTTAGGAAAGACTGCTCAGTGAAATCGGCAAAGTTAATCATCGCTAATCTCGGTTAGTACTCGAATTGGAATATCAAACTGTCTGTGTTCTAAACTCTAATGTATTGAAAGATACTGCAAGTTTAAAATTTTGGAACTATTTCCAAAATATTTTTAAAAATATCTCACGAAGCATAACAATTTTTTTGCATGAAAATTCAGAAATTATAATGATTCACGTCAAAACATAAAAATTGCAGTGGACCTAACATTTTAATTTGTGAGTAAATTCAAAAAGAAGGCTCGTCGTTTTGTGTATTTATTATTATTACTTCAATTTTATGAACATAGAGTTTCAAAAATAATAATAATAATGTGTAATACTGAACTTATTCGCAGGTGTAAATAATACGTATGGAAAATTGGAAAGTGGGTGTAAAGCAAATACTAAAAAATACAATGTTTTATTTGAAAACAAAAATGCGAAAATTTTGTCAATTCGAGGGTACTGGTATTCTGACTTCATCTTTACCATATTCCCAGTAATGGATTGTATTTTTCTTTTTAAATTTAGAGTTTCGAGTCTCTGAGAAATTAGATAAATATTGCCGATGGAGAAAATATTAAATTTTTTATGGAAGCCTCTACTTAAACTTTAACATAAAGCACACTTAATAATTTAATTTTGTATTACAAATTAACTTCATTTCAATTTACTTGAATATATTTAAATTCACTTACATTTGGTTATATCCCCTTAAATGAACTAATTCCTCAAATTTGGTTGGATTCACTAATTGAATTATAAAAAAATTAAAATTATTTGCATTCATATGAATTCCCTTCTTTATCAAATCCACAGATTTCTTGTGTTCACCTAGATTAATTATTTTCACGAAATAACAGATTTATTGAATTCACTTGAAGTTAATTTTACTTAAAAAGAGTTGGGATTATTCGACTTGAGTTTAATTGACCTTAATTCACAAATAACATAAAATGAAGGCTCATTAGAATTATTCGCCAATATATTGATCAAATCAAAGACATTATTTAGTATGACGAAATATTATATTGTCTCTTCTCCTCTCAAGATTTAGGTCTCATATCGAGTTCCAAAAGTCTGGATTATGCTAAAATCTCAGAAATAAAAAAAGAAATAGCTTCGTTAATCCTAAAATATGGAACAGAACAATCTCTTATGTACTTTGCATATATTGAACCCATATAAAAGATACGAGGTACTCAGAAGATAAGACAAATTTTGCAAGAACATAGCGCACACTTGGAATCAATACTGAAACTGTCAGCGTAGTTGCAAGAAGCGTATGCATCTGTTGACATATGCTAATTGGCAGAAAGCTCGCAGATGTTACATGGTCTTATCAAGCTGGAGGCAGTAGGAATCTATAACGCAGGAAGGATACATTCTACTTAATGAAAGATCAATTCCAGTGTTTCGATAGAGTCGACAAGTTTAATTTCAGCGGTGCTGATAAGGTCGATTCGAAAACTGAGTTTGTGGCACTAGAAACTAGACAATCTAGAAAACGCTCCATGTAAGTAATCTCCATCTACAAATATTTTCAGCGAAAACAACTCCTTTATAGTTGCAAAAAAATTTTAGGTACGCAACACGTCTGTTGATTCTGATTACTGTACACATTTTGAATCAAGGTAAAAAAGTTACATATAAATTTTTAACAATAATAATAATCATAGGGAATACTACATTTTGTGAGAAAAAATTCAAAAATTAAAATTAAAACACTTGAAAACTGGGGATAAGTGAGAGAAGATGGAAAATATTTTCGCGAGTGTTGCGAACACGAGTGCAGGTTGTACTGTTTGCAGCAGGTGTTAAAAGAAAAGAAGTGGTATCGTGAGTAGAAAATACGTCAGCGGAGGGTTTTGTACATATAAAGAAAAGAGTGGATGTGCTTATGTGTGGAAAGCATATCGCATCGCTGTTCGCTTAACATACTAAGAAAACGCCCAATAAGCTAGCGGAACAGTAACTAGTTGTTGAATAACCTACACACTGATACGACAGACGACGACAATAGCTAGACTGGACGCTCGCGACAGAAAGGCGGGCGTATCAAATGCTTACCGGCCAACACAATGCATCGTCGACGCACATAGCCTGTGTAACATTATTACACCTCGGTAAATGCACCGACAGGCGAGTCAATCTTCACAGCATAAGGTCAACAAGAATTGTGTAGATAAATTTTGAAATGTCTCATCGCTGTTAGAGAAACATTTTACATTCGATGCACAAACTCTTGACTTTTCCGTTCTATCTTGACCATTAAAATCATTTATTTTGTAAAGATTTTTTCTTTTCGTTGAAACAATTTTTTTTTGTTCTATAGGAAAAATATAGGGCAAACCAGTACGAGGTGGATACGAGGAGAAACTGAATAATGGGAAAAAGTGACTGGGTTTTAAAGAAAAATTCCCGTAGTATTTTTTATGTGTAGCAATATTTAAGATTTCCTTTACATCCAGCGTGTTTACCACTTTGTTTCTATTTTTGAATTAAGAAATTGAAAAGTCATATCAATCTTTAAGGAATTAAATTGCTTTCACTATTCTTCGGCTGGTTCCTTTGATTCTTTTAACTTTTGACTTCAAAACTGTCTGATAGATAATTCTCTTAATTTTCATCGAGAATATATATTTCACGTGTTTTCATACAAATTTTCATTCTGTACGAGATAAATAAATTGTTGATAGGTTAGGCTGGGTTATTAAAGCAATTTTCTTGCACAACCAAATGAAATTATTCGTTCTTTTTTTCTCTATGGTTGTTGGTAGCAATTTTTTTTGGTTAAAATTTTTTTTGGTCTTGGTTCAAAATTTCACTATTGGGTTTAATATTGTTGAAACTTCGGATTTTTGGTTATGGTAAAGTGTTTTTTATTTAAAATAAAAATAATTGTTGGTTGAATTATAAACTATTACATTTTTTGTTAAAAATTCACCTTTTCAGGTAGAGAATTTCACTCCTTGTGTCCTTTTTTGTTAAAGAATCATAAGGTCAGCTGAAAATTCACCTCTTTGGTGAAAAGTTCAACTATTTTGTTGAAAATATGTGTATTTTATTGAGATTCCGTCCTTTTTGGTAGAAATATAATCTTCTTAGTTACAAATTTATTTTCTTGGTAAAAAATTATATTATTTGGTAGAAAATTTAACTCTTTTGTAGAAAATATTGTCCCTTTTTTAATGATAATATAATGATTCCATTTTTGGTTAAAAAATGATCTTTTTAGTTTAAAAATTCAACTATTTGGTTACGAATGTATGTATTTTGTTAAAACTTCGTCTTTTCAGTAGAAAATTAATCTTTTTAGTTGAAAATTCATCTATTTGGTTAAAAATTCAACTATTTCGTTGAACACATACGTAGTTTGTTAAAAATTCTTCTTTTGAGTGAGTAATGAACCATCTTATTTGAAAATTCAACTAATTGGTTAAAAATTCATGCATTTTGTTGCAAATTCATCCTATTTGGTAGAAAATTAACGTCTTCGGATAAAAATTTCAACTGTTTGGTCAAAAATGTACGTATTTTATTGAGAATTCGTATTTTTGAGTAGAAAATTAATCTTATTAGTTGAAAATTCACTTTTTTGTTTAAAAATTCCATTATTTGGTTGAAAATTCAACCGTTTTGTAGAAAGCTCGTCTTTTTGCCTTGAAAATATAACATTTTGGATGCATTGTTTTTTCTTTATTGACTGAAAAATATTTCCTTCCAAATTTTAGAAAAAAACTTTACGTTATTTGTGTACGGTCCCCTAGAAAGATTTTTTTGAGTCTCAAGTTTGTAAATTGAATACATCTTAACATCTCTCTTTCTTCGTGAGTAGATATAGACCCTATAGGGTATAGGTAGTGGAGCTCAGCACCTTCGCGAACGCACTCAACAGGTTACCACTTCCCTTTTGTATAACCTTCTGTGTCGCAATGCTACTATCGGCGGGTCACTTTCTATTTCTAACCTTAGTCTTTTATACCCTCCACGCGACGAGTCTATATTCAGTAAATTTAACAATATTAGCTTCCAAGTCTCGCTCTTGCCTTCAAATATCAAGTTATTGAATAAAATTAAACTAAAGTTTGCTCAAAATTGATACTTAACATTTTTATTTTTTACGAGACTCTCCATTTCGTTAGATTAATGTAACCTAGATAAGAATATTGTATCAGAATAAGTATTATTTATTTTGCAGCATTCTGAGAAATAGCACAGCCCGACTCATATTCGATTCTGGCAACGAAGCGAGTAGCGCATGACTATAGGCAATTTTCAGAGTGTCAGCGTCATGTGAGTTCTAGGTCGACCCCTACTTTGGTTCCCCTACTATTATTGTGGAAATGAATTATAGATAATAAGCATACCCCAAGTCGTTGAAGATTTAAGAATATTCTAAGATTTTTGTAGGAACGTTAGTAATCGTTATCGAGTTTAAAATGACTTTCGCGAGTTATTAGCCTTTCTGGGGCGTGTGGAATTAACTATCATAGGATTAAATTAGGGAAGTTAATTCAGTGCAAATGACCTAATTCCGTGACTTGTACAGGCAATTAGGGAAAAGATGGAAATTCGTTGATTAGTTAAAAGCCATGAATATTAGGACTGACAAGAATTCGTACGCCTAATATTACTGAGAACCTAATGTACTCATTTTTGAATCTTTTTAACTTAGTAGGTTGCATTTTGTATTAGGCTTATGATCCCACTCTGTGGTAGTCAATGTAATGTCAGGTAAGTGGGAAAATGGCAGTAGAAGAGCAATCAATCAATCACTGATGGCATGTAGCAGTATAGTCAAAAAAGAAAAATAATTTGTTTTAAGAAGACTGGCTCGTTTTGGAATCTGAAATCTACTCTGACGACACTAGAGTTAAAGAAGGAAAGAAAAGCTGGCTAGCAAGAAGGATATTTATAAAAAGAAACGCAGATAATCGCCAAAGGATTTAAAAATTAGAAATATCGTTCTTCACAACTCAACTCATCAGTGAAGATTACATGTGATAATGGTACGGGAAAATCATGTGGAAATCATGATATAGAAGATATAGTAATTCTTATTATCAAGTTTGATATCATTGGCAGTTGACATTTACCCAGCGCGTTGCCCGGGTATTAGCAAGTCTCAGCATATCTTTTCAACTTTACATAAAATCCAATTAAACGACAAAAATGTCATTAATAGAACTTGAATAAACTTGTTATACGTAATTGACACATTCTTGATCTTGTGGTTGAAATACACTGAATATTGTTTATCTGAACGCACTGCATAAAGACTGAATCAAAATATACGATTTTAAACTGTTTTATTTATATGATAAAATTTCATTCGCAATCAAAAATAAATCATTCCTTCGAAATAACAAATTTTTACAAAAGTTTCAGGGAATTTTTCTTTTTCGCCCACACGTTCAAAGTTCAAAATATCAACAACAAATCAGCCAAATTTTCTTCAATTTTCTCATTTTTTAGACACAAATATAAACAAAATGCGACATAGACAATTTTATTCAAAATTTAAATTCTACATGCTTCAATTTAAGCCAGCCCCGAAGCAAATCAAATTAAACGAAAACCTTTCAGCATGGAGGACTAAATGACCAAATTTTCCTCATTTTTCTTTCTAACTTATTTTCGAACTACTGATATAAAAAAAAGAAAACTATAACCTGAGAAACGTTATGTTTTATCTTAATTCTACATGCCAAGAGCTTCAATTAGAGCTATTTCCAAGGAAAATTGAACTAAGAGAAAAGCTTTTAGAAAAGGGGTACAAATAACGAAATTATACTTATTTTTCTCATTTTATAACCACAGAGATGAAAAAATAAAACAAAAAGATGAAACATGTTTATTTTTTACCTCAATTTAACTCGCCAAGAGTCAATTTGAGCCATCTCCGAAGAAAATCGAACTAAAAGAAAAGATTCAAGCATAGAGTTCTTCTCATCCTGCAATTTTTGCTGTCCCCAAATGATTTTCTGCTAAAAATGTATAATTTGAATGGGAAGCAGATTTTTTCAAGGTTCCAAGTATTTTTCTACGTATTACAAAAAAATCGCAGGGTCAATTTATGTCAGCCTGAAAAATTTAATTTCAGCAGGTACAAGTGTGTGGACGCATATTGAGAAAACACACAAAAATACTCTTAGTTATATATATATATACCATTAAACCATATATTTTATATTTTTTATATTTTACATTATACCATTATATATATATATATATATATATATATATATATATATATATAGAGAGAGAGAGAGAGAGAGAGAGAACGTGATTCTAAGAGTTAATACTCCACAATAGGCAATCTGAGGAGAAAATCGGTCCCTTTACGAAACTTTACCGTACAAATTCTGAATGAAATAGTCTGGAAATAGTTGGAATAAATAAGAGTTTTCCTCATAAATACCATTTAAAACAAATATTTTTGAATATTCATTGCGATCCGTGTGCAAAAATTAGATGCCCAACATCGGATAAAAAACTTCCAAAACTTCCATAAGCCATAGATCAAATTACTTATTTACAGAAAGAGAGCGCAGTGGAATAAAAATTAATATCGACGCTTAAATCTGTGAATGTATGTATGACTTAGGATTGAACTTATACCCATAACTTGTGTTAAGACTCAGATAAAGGTTAAATTCGATTTGTAATAAAATTGGGAGTTACCAGTGTCAGTTCAGAGAAAACCTCCCCCTTATCAGAAATCATTACAACCCTAAAATGTTTTTTAACTTTCATGGTACACGAACCGCAAAGGTAATATTTCGTAGGTGATCGCTGTTGCATGCTTGCAACCTTTGTATATAAATTACATCATTTTTCTTGAGCGAGGAAGTTCCTTCTAGTTGCAGCGATTGATGTAAGAGCTATAAGTTACCGGTGATAAATTTAAGATATCGCATCAAGAAGTTAGGGAATTCTCGTGTAAACTAAAATAACCAGGGGTTCAACGAGAAAGCATTAACCGCATACATCCGCTGAGCCCTGGGTTCCGAAAGTCTCCAGACTAGGAGCGTTCGGATTTCGATGCGTTTTTACTCCAACTAGTTGGAACGAGCTACCCATCCCTTCTAACCAAAGGGCGGGAGGCCGGAGAGTCGTTTGGTGAGGCGAGTGTCTGGAGGATGGGTGGTGAGCTGGGATCGATGGAGATAATGCCCATTACCCCTAATACGAACTCGTTCTCTAACCCTTCCTCTTCATTCCACCCGCACCCTCCTCGAACAGTTCCATTCCCAGTAGCTCTGGCGCGATTTGTAACTGACGCTTTTTACGGTAACCATCAGCTTCGCTCCACATAGGCGTCGCCCTTTCAAATTTCACACTAATGCCCCGCGAATTCATCTTGAATTTGGTGACTTTAGATTTGCAAAAAATAGGACCAGTTATCTCGAATAGGAAACTAATTGTGCAGGGCCAGACAACTAATGTGCATTAGGTTTTAGATCAAGTAGTTTTAATGAGGATCAAAGATTATACGCTTAAATGCTCAAGCCATAATTTCTAATAAAAAAGAAAAAAATGCAGAACTCTTGGAATATAGGGGAGAGTGGGATATCCTGGGCACTTAAATTTTTTTATTAATAATAGTAACATTAATCGCGCGCTATGAGCGCATGCAGTTTTTTGATTTGAAGGGAAGAAGAATTTGTAGTCAAAATAAAAATTTCAAATAAATATTAATTTTTGAAGTTTATTTGTTTTCAAAGTTATATTTATTTTCCTAAAATTCTTGAGAAAACTGAAGAAAAATTTTGAAGATTTAAGATACTCCAAATCAAAACTTAAACAAAAAAGTTGATCTTCAACCAGAAAGTTAAATTTTCAACCAAAACAGATTACAATTTTTATTAAAAAATAGTTCAATTCATGCAAAAGAGGATAATTTTCAATGAAATACAAAGTCCTGAATCAAAACGGATTAGTTTTGAACCAAACAGTCGAATTTTTACCCAAAAAGAATTAAATTTTTACTAAAAAAGAGGAATTTTCTACAAAATGGATTCTACCAAGAAGATTAATTTTCTCACAAAAACGAAGAATTTTTAACGAAATAATTACATTTTCGAACCAATAAGAAATAAAAACAGTTAAATTTGTCTCAAAAACTCAAATTTTCAACAAAATATTCAAATTCTCAACCAAAACAGATTACTTTTCAACCAAACAGTTACATTTTTAACCAAAAAAGTTTTCTATCAGAAGAGGTAAATTTTCCAACATCCTTTAAACTAACTGGCATTGTTTTTAAAATTTGGAAAAATCTCCAAAAATGGCAAAAATAGCCTTAAAATCTTGCTGATATTCTTCTTCAGTTTTAGAAATCATTGGAAATTGAAAAAAAATTTGTTTAAAAATTCATTTTTGAAATAAAATATCATTATTAATTTTCTCATGAATTTGAGGAAAAGTAGTTTATTTATCTTTTTAATACTTATAAATATCTCTTAAACTTACTTGAATTTCTTCTACAATGTAATGTGGCCAAATTGAACAATTTTGCTTAAAATCTTCTACGTTATTTTCCTAACATTGAGGATATCATTGAAAATATTTTTTAAGTTTTTTTGAAATTAATTTTCCAGCAAAAAAAAATCATTTGAAATTTCCCCAGGAATCTTAAAAAAAAATGGTTGTTCTCTTGACATCTTTCAAAATTCTTTAAAAGCTCTTTTTCCGAATTCTTCAAAAATCTACATTTTCTACTATATTTTTTAATATTTTTGTAAATACGTCTAAATATATGTTTAGAAACCTCTTTCAATTAGGTCTATTAAAATTTGTTTGAAGTTTCGTAATACGAAATTTTCAAAAATGTACATATTGTTTGAAATTTCTTGAAATCGACTAAAAATTTAGATTATTTTAGAATCTGTTTAAAACTTCTAAAACTTCTAAATGTCTAATGAAATAATTGAGTTTTCTGAAGAAAAATTTTAATCCTGCAAAATAAAAAAATTGTTTTCAAGTCTTTCAGATTCTTTTTCATGATGCTTCGAAATATTTAAAACTTAAAATTGAATTTTCAAAATAATACTGAAACCATTTTCAATTTTCCCAGAAATCTCATGGCCGGTATCGAGAATTTTTTTACTGTTTCTGTTCGATGTTCTATAATCTTAAATTGAAAGCATTCGTGTTGGAAAAATAAAAAATGGTACATTTTTAAATGAAGCCTGTATACATTTTGACTTCAGAAAGATATAGATTTTGTGTAAAAAGATGAAATAAGGAAAATTGAGTTATAAGTTTTGAAATGTTCTGTTGCAAGTTAATCAATTTTCTGTTACGATACGTAAAGCATTCAGAATTCAGAAATTGGTTCAAGTTATTTATTTTTATAAACGTATATGCGAAACATAATGCAAAATAAGAGACAAGGAAAAGTAAGTTAGTAAACAAATGAAATATTATGACATTATAATAATCTGAGATTACCAATGTTCAGAAGATAAAACATTAAAAAGAAACAGAATTTGAAAAATATGAATAGATAATGAAGAAAGAATTATATCTGGAGAAATTATTTCACAGTAATAATTAATTACATACCGCGAGTCTGCTTTGGATCACTAAAGATGTAAAATGGATACTCACCTGCACCAAAAAAAATTAAAAGTATTAAATTCAAGTTTATCACAAAGTACTGTTTTTCAGATTATTTATATGTAGTTATATTTCGGAGAATAGCTTATCATACAAATCATACAAATAAATAATAAATAGAAGGCATTTGAAAGTTTCTGAATCAATTGATTTAAATCCACAAAGAGATTTTCAAGGATTTCTTTCATGCAACAAGATGATATAAGATTATGATTTCTATTTCTCTTATCTTTCAAAACCAAACAAGCAAGCAATTCCTTCTTTCACAATTTTCCGAGAAATTGTCGCTCTTACATATAAAGAAGAAAGAAAGACGCCGAAGCATTTTGAATATTGTTTTCTTCATTTCCCATTTTGTGCAAACTTCACCTCACGATATTGGTGCAACAATATACACTTGAAACTTAATCCGGCCACATTGCCAGTGTCCTCAGGGGTTCCTGCACACGCACATACGCAAACAAACACAACCTCTTTTCCCAAATGCTACAATACTAGCTTCACCTCCTACAATAAAATAAATGCCTTGCTTCTAAACGAAGTGAAACAAAATGTGATCAATATTCCTTTTTATTAACCCCATAAAATTTTATTTCACCTTCCATTAACCTTAACACTCCTCCGAATCGGAACATGCAAAGAATCCCCGTGACGTCGCAGTATCTGCCCCAGTAATATCGCAAGGATCATCGAAAAAACCTGACATTGATTAATCATCACGAAGGCGATCGCGTAACGTGTTACGGATTTGTGAACCGACCTTGATAATGTCGTCCACGTTGCCCTGTACTTACTTAGATCTCCTGACCTATAACTTTGAGACATAATTCAAGGTCACGCGAGATCGATGCTGCAAGTCTCGAATTCGGAGCTTAAATGAAACAACGCTCGTAAAATGCAGAGACGATGGAAAACGACTGAAAAGAAGTGTTTTCCTTAGATAATGGGTAAATCTGCTGGTTGCAAGGCTAACGTACAGAGGTCAAGGAAGCATTCCAAGTTGTTAAATCTAATTGTTATTTTATTTACAATCACTTCCTTAAAAAAAAATAATCACGTCCGTCGTGATTCACTTCTAAAAGCCTTTTTAAGAAAAATGTTTGTGTCTTCGTTTAACTTAAACACTGTTGCAATAATCCCTGTATTTTGAGGCGATTATTGTGCCAGATGAATGAGAAAAGGGGATTTCCGTATCCGAGGTCTTGTCTTACTATAATGCGCCGCATCGACTTACCGACGTCGGAAGTGCGGTTATAGGGGTAAGGAAGGGGATGAGTAAGGAAGCTGGCAATGCGGGCTGGAAAGGGCGGGGGCACAAGGGCTTGTGGGGTGGGGCATTAAGTGAGTGAGTGGTGACTGAGTGCATTTCACAGTGGGAGCCACCTTTTACGTGGCACTGGGAGCCCCACTGTGTTCCCCGGAAACCAGAAGATAGCTAGATAGATAATAAGATGTGCCAGCAGCATCCCTTATCCGACCCCTCTTGTGCTTCCCCCTTTTTCCTCCAACCCCTGGCCGGCACCCTCGATAAGTAGATCTCTATCGAGATTATCTGGAGCACCGACTTACATTATTACTACATTTCGGGATATGAAAGGCAATTTAATAACTGAATTGTTCCCTGAAGTTCATTGCAGTGAATGTCCATGTCCAGAAGACTTTTTTTCTCCTCTCATGAATCCCTCTTCTCTCTGCTCGTTTTTATCCTGACACTCTTTCCCCATTTGTTTGTCTCGAACCATTTTATTTCGTCTATTTCCTTTTGTGACTTCTCTTTCTCTCTATTTAACTCTATCTTTCTATTTCGCACTCTACCGATTCGCTCGACCGGGAAACAGGAGAACCCGATGGAAAACCTTTTAACCCTTTTTGGTTTCAATGATATGAGTGCATACCGATCGGGTGAATATGCCGCATTCGGAGTCCGTGGGGATGTTGCTGCGTGTCTCGCTTAAGTATGCAGAATATTTACATACAAGGGCCTTTGCGAAAGCATCTGTGGGAAATTCGATGATGTCAGTGTACATTGCAACTGCTGTTAGTGTCTGGAACGTATATGCGTTATTTCGTTATTCGATTATCATCGAGTTTTGTAACGGGTATCATTTTACACGAGAGTCGGAGTCGTAATGGCACTTGATCATGTGAACACACGGTATTTTGTAATTTATCTTCTGTCAAATATTCGGGTAAATAGGTGGGATGGCATGTGCGATTTCAAGGGAGCTTGCGTGTTTCAATTATTCTAGTGTGAGTGGAGTCAGAACAAACTTCGGTGCAATTTTTTCTGCTGATAAAAGTGAAGCAACGAGGCTAACTTCAATTCATCATTTGTATTTATATTGTACTAAAATTTTTGTCGGAGAGAGAAAAAATACTTTCTTCAAGTGAGATGTGACCTTTAAAACACAGAACGCTACTGTATTCCATTCAACTGCCTCAAGAACCCATGCTATCAAAATTCAAATTTTAGTAGCAAAAAGTGCCACTGAAAATTCATGAAACTCTAAACACCTGTTTGAAAATTCATGGCACTTAAAACAAAAAGTTTCTAAAAAAGTAAAATATACTTATTTACTTGAATGCATCCATCTCAAGATTACCTTTTACGTGCATTTATTTATTTTATATTATCAGGTATGCATTATCCTATAAAATAACATACACAGTCAATATTTTTTATTTACGATAACTTAATAAGATCTACTTGCAGAAGGAATGATTTCTTTCAGGAATTTCTATAAATACTTCGACTGAATGATGTCACTTGAGGTTCATGCCTCGGTTTCTGACCTATAAGCTCATTTAGCGAAAGAACGCTCACTGCGTCAGAAGCACAATTTCCGTGACATCTGAAGCGGATTTAGATACCATACTAGTTGTATAAATGGCAGTAGAAATTGGCAGACTTGTCTTTTCGCACTAAATCGTGATCTATTTACAAACTTTAAAATTGAGTTTTTCAGGTAAATGTTTAGAGCAATAAAAATATAGTCCAAATAAATGAAAATATGTTTCAGTAGATGCAACATTTTTTTTTTCTTTATATCAAAAATTCAAAGTATAGCAGTCGATTTTATACTTATACTTTTTTTTAGAAAGCTCCTGTGACATTGTCGGTATTACTATCAGAAAAAACCTGGTTCGTTGGGCATTAAGATAGTGGTCTCCTGGTCGCCTGGGGGTAATAAATAAGCAAATGAACTTTCCTCGTTAACCTATCGCAGCTTTGGATAGCTCCAAGCTATTTGCGGTCGGTTAGACCACTTCCACGTATATATAGTCCCCAACAGATAGTCTTCCTTTGATCCGATTCGCCGATACTCCAAGACATTGGGTTCTACTCAAGAAGCCCTTTATTCATACCCGAACTATAAAGTAGACACTGTTAGAAATTTCATAAAAATATAATCACCCTTTATTGTAAAAAAATGTAAAAAAATATTTCTTAGAATTTATAAATGCCGCTGGAAAGAATTATGGGTGAACTCACTACGAAAGTATGGATCATCAGAAGGTCAATAATTGTGTCTTATTACAACAAAAAAAAACAGTTTTTTAAGTTACAGTATTGTTATATTATGAATATTGAATGAGATTTCCTCAGATAAGCACAATGAAAAATTATTTTTGAATTTATGAATCATTATTGAGAGATCATAAAAAGGGTCATCAAAGGTTCCGCAACAGATGATGCGAAGTGAATCTAAAGCAGGAATAATTGCATCAAATATAGTTCTGTTATATTCTGAATATCATAAAAATTTCCCTCATATAAACGAAGGAAATAATTTTTTTCAAAATTAAATAATGGTATTGGTAGCTCATGGAAGGTCATGAAAGGTTCTTGTAATGTTGCATTCCCAATACTAAAAAAGTTTTTCTCGTATAAACAAGATAGCCAATATATTTTTTCAAATTATAAATCGGTATTGCTAGATCATGAGAAGTCATGAAGTGATCGTCAGGTCATTTTATGCTTCTAGAAGTCGCAAATAAATATATCATATACAGTACTGTAGTACTCCTAATACAAAGAAACGGCAAATTGTTTCTTATACGAACAGAATTAACCATTTTTTTAAACTTCATAAATCGGTTCTAGTATGGTCATACAATGTTCCAAAATAGGTAAATCAATGCGCTTTAAAGACGCGAAAAATTACGTTTAATATAGTATTGTATTCCAAAAGTCACAAATGTTTTCTTATATACAAAAGGTAGAATTTTTTGTTTAAATTTCTAGACGCAAAAAAACTACGTGTATTTAACCTATCTAGTAAGAAATGTTGACAGACCTGGAATTCATGATCGCAGCCCTTTGACTTTACGAGATATTGTAAACAGAAAAAAGTCTCAGCATTCTGGCCACTAGCGCAAATATTACCTAATGTTTGAACTGAATTCAACTTCCTACTTTAGCTTCCAAAATAATATTCTTAAGACAAATACGAGAACTTCACTTTTGGACAAGACCCCGTTTCTTTCGCAGAAATGCAAAGTCCTTCGGAGCAAATTTAGTAAAATTTGGAGCTGCTCCAAGGATCGAAGAAGCCCAGACATTTTGCGAAAGTCACGAATGCATCTTCCAACCAGAGTTTATAGCAATTTAAGGTTCAAATTTCTAGTCTTTAAACTAGCGGTTAAAAACCTTTAGTTCGAAATTTCCATATGATACGTTTAATATGGAAGGAGAGTATATAGATTTCAGTAAAGAATTTAGTTATATAAAATTAGTAACATAAGAGTGCAAAATATTCAATACAGCTTCGGAATTTTGACGAGAACTGAGAGACCCAAAGTTGTAATTACTACAGTTGGTGTATGCGAGGTTTTTTTTTCTCTACATCCATCAAGGTTTCGTAAGCGTAACTCAATTTTCACGCTGGAGTAGAAGCATAAAAATATTAGCATATTGATTAGCTAAGGGCAACATTGCTCTCTTAAATTCAGGAACGTAAAACCCATTTAGCGAAGCGAGCATCCACTTTACAGTTTTCAGCAAAACACGATAACGGACGCCTCTCTCTGGTACTGCTCTATCCGCTTATATTCTCTTGTTTCCACTCACAAGGTCCTAGAATGTCAGTTTGGATGCAAAAGTTCAGCCTCCAATAATTGCTAGACTCTCGAGTTATGTTCTCATTCTCACATCGTCAAACCGGTTATCAAACGAATAGTTGATCCTTTAATCCTCAAGAGGAATTATCATAGCACTTTTTCAACTCCTAATTTTATCCTGGATATAATAATATTTCTCGAAATTATGAGAATTACCTTAATAAACAAACAGTTTCAAAAAAACGGGAATTCTGAGTTTGCTTAGTGAAATGAAAAGCAGGATGGAAGTGCAGCCTTGTACTAAAATCAGGAATGAAATTCTGCGGCTGCCAGCCAGGCGCATACACCGTTTGCAGCTTGTTTGGTCTACGAAGCACCAACCATTAACCTAGGGGAACATAAGAAGGGTCTTACTAGTCATAGCTCCTGTGTAACATCCTTTAGCGCTGGCACTAACACTGTAGAAAGCTCGCGCAACATGTTTCTTGCTGCTTTAAGCTAGTGCAACCATCCCCTCGCCAATGGATCCCCAGAGAGCTTTGAGCAATACTCTGTCCGGTGAAACTCCGGAAATAGGGTCACCTTAGAAATCTACTAGCGGAATTTAATCCCGCATGTCTTTATATATAGATGAGATTCTATTTTAAATTTACCTACAAAAATTTCACTAGATTTTCTGGTTGCGACCCTGTTCGGTTCTTGACGTGTGCTCCGTTTCGTCTCGCTCTTTACTTGCCATAACTCATTTATTAGGAAATTTTGTACTTTGTATTGTATATCAGTGATTGTTTTTGTATTCGGAGTGCAGTGTGTGTGTTGCGTTTGGTGATTTTTGGGCTCTTTGGTACCTAAAAGACTGTTTTTCAGATTCGGAGGTCGACAGTTCTCGCGCAGTAAATACGTATATTACAATGGGTGCTTGTCCCGAATGTAATAAGACAATATCCAGAGGATCGCAGGGTGCTGTTTCCTGCATTAAGTGTGGCGTGTTCAGCCACTTAGCCTGCATCAATGTTGGATTTTCAAAAAAATCCTTAGATGATCTAAAAAAGGGATTGATCGATTTTATTTGCGTGAACTGCAAATCATCAAATGCTGACGACACCTCTTCAGGGTTGGATCAAAGCTCCTTGCTAAGTGGAGGTATCGACCCCGCCAGTAAGGATCAGGTACCTAACCCATTACCTACAACAGTTTCTGCCGTCCCTGTCACTGCTGTGGCCCTGCCGCCTGGATACATCGAGGCTATTCACAGTGCGGTCTTACAAGCTCAGAGGGAAGCGGCCGTGCAGGCGCAGGAACAGATTAGAAATCTTTTCAAGGAATTCGAAACTAAGCAACTAGAGTGGATTACAAAAATCAACACTACGGTTCAGGAAATCAAGGTAGATGTTTCAGAGAATTCTCGTAGAATCAATCTGCTTGAAAGTTCAACTGTTAGCCATGCGGATCAGGTCACACAAATAAATACGGAGGCAAGCTCGCTAAAATTGAAGGTCGCCTCACTTGAAGCTTCTCTCAATTACCAAGAGCAAGCTGCACTTCAATGTACCCTTGAAATTCACGGGTTACCTATGAAGCCGAATGAGGATCTTCCATCGGTCCTAGAATCGGTTGCGAAGGCTCTTGATGCTCCCTTCGCTAAAGATGACCTTATGAATGTTTATCGCATTCGTAAATCTCCAACATCAAATCCACTGCTTGCACCCATCATCGTTGCCAAGTTTTGCAGACAGTTGGTAAGAGATAAAACAATCGAGCAGAGGAAAAAAGTAAGAGACTTCTCTACGACGAATCTTGGATGGCCAGATAATGAGAAAAGTCTAATTTTTATTCGGGAGGCTTTGACGCCATATAATCGGAGGATCTATGCTTCTGCATTGAATTTAAGGAGAGAAAAGAAGATAAAATATCTTTGGATTGCCGGAGGAAAGATCTTTTGTCGAAAGGATGATGGCACGCCTAGGATTCAACTGTCACTGCTGCAACACGTAGAGCGATTCCAATAGCAATTAGGCTTTCTACGGTATGCTTATACACACAATGGTGTGATATTATTATTGTTTGGCTATTTGATGCTCGTTGATAAACATATTTTGAACATTTTTCAGTTCTTTATACCTTGTACACATGTATCTTCAGATAGCAAACATGATATCCTATTTAAACTGGTAGCTTTTAATCTTGATACTGGTTTTTCTGAAAGTAATTGTATACTATTAGGCTTAATTGTGTACCTTGGATACCTTAAATATTCTAATTTCATCTCAATATTCACAGCTCTCCGGATATCCGGATATCGATTTACGAAATCATGTCCACTTTTGTTGAGAAATTGTCTAGGGTTCTACGACACTGTTTTCGACATTATTTATTATTCCGTTAGTATCTTTTTTACTTGTATTCATTGCCGATATTCTAATTTGAATTGTACTTACTTAGTTTGGGTTGTGTTGATAATGGCTTTTTGTCTCTGTCAATTTTTATGTGTGCTGCGCGAGCTTCCCATTTTTGAATTGTTTTTCTATAAAATCTTTCTCTTAATATATCCATGGATACCTTAAGAATTTGCCATGTGAACGTCCAGTCTCTCTTGGCACATTTTCTAGAATTCAAACATTTTTTCAGCACATGTTCCTACCATATAATAGCTGTTTCTGAGTCCTGGTTAACTCCCAATATATCCTCTAGCCTTGTTAAAATTAACAACTATTCACTCTTTCGAAGAGACAGAGACGAGAGAAGGGGTGGTGGAGTTTGTCTTTTTCTGCATGATAGTCTGAATGGGACTGTGGTTGGTGTGAGTTCAGTAGCTACTTACCCCACGACTGAATTTCTCTTTGTTGAAGTTAAGTCAACTTCTGATAGTGTTTTAGTGGGAGTAGTTTATAAACCACCCAATGCCTCCTACGGCACAGAGCTTGAATCGGTAATTTTTTCATTTATTCCTAACTTTAGTAACATTATGCTTACTGGAGATTTTAACACTAACCTAAATCTCACTTCCAATCATTCTAAATATCTAACATCTTTGGTACACTCTTCGGGACTCTCGATTGTACCTCATGATTCTACTCACCATACTGATCGTTCCAGTACTCGTATTGACCTAATGATTGTAGACGATATGGATAAGGTTGTCTCATACGAACAACATGCTATCCCTTTTCTTTCTAACCACGACTTGATTAACATTACCTTTGAATTTTCCTATAATCTAAATTCAAAACCAACCCAAAGACTAGTGCGGAATCTCTCTAAAATTGATGAACATACATTCCACGAACATCTAATGACGTACGATTGGGAAAAAATATTACTAGATACAGATATAAATAATAAAATCGACAGTCTGACTAATTACCTAGTCTCCGCATTCAATAAATTTTCTCCGCTACACGTTCCTAAAAACTTTAATAAAGCTGCCCCCTGGATCACATCCGAAATTAAAAATCTGATGAGGGAACGTGATGGCAAGCGCCGACTTGCAAAAAGAACAAAAAGCAGTATAATACAAGCTCAATTTCGTAAACTAAGGAACCTAGTTCAAACTAAGATTAGAGATGCGTTCAATCAATACAATTATAACGAGATTGCACATAGAGACAAAAAAGAGGACATTTGGCATCTCCTTAGACGTTTACATCTAATCCCGCCCAAGCACGAATCTATTGATAGTAATTTTCTGCCTGATGACCTTTTAAAGACTTTTTTTAAATTCCCAGTTCCAGACTTATTATCATCATCTTCTTACACTACCCCTCTTAATTCAACATTTAATGACTCTGACTTCTTTTTCGATGACATCACACCTGAAATACTTTTGGAAAAAACACTTGAAATCAAATCAAATGCCATTGGAACTGATGGAATATCAATAAAAATGATTAAACTTGCCCTTCCAATTATCTTTCCTATTCTATTGCATATCTATAATGCTTCCCTTCAGGTCGGTATCTTCCCAGATATCTGGAAAAAGGCTGTTATATGCCCAATTCCTAAAATTTCTAAACCTTCTTCCCCGAAAGACTTCCGGCCAATTTCTATTTTATGTGCACTGTCTAAACCACTTGAAAAAATTGTTCACCTACAACTTTCTAAATTTCTCGAATTATCTAAGGCCATTGACCCGATGCAATCAGGTTTTCGGGCAAAGCATAGCACTCTTACTGCTTCCCTTAAAGTAACGACAGATCTCAAATTAGCAATGGATAATAGGGAGATCACGATTGTTGTTCTGTTTGATTTTTCGAAGGCTTTTGATATGGTCAATCATAAGTTACTCCTACAAAAGTTAAAATCCTTTAATTTATCAAACTCTGTTATCAAGTGGTTTGAATCCTATTTTAATAATCGGTCTCACAGAATTATTAATAGTAGTGGTGAGCTTTCTGACTGGTGGGAAGTCAAGACTGGGGTTCCTCAGGGCTCTATTTTGGCACCCCTCCTCTTCAATTTGTTCACTTCTGACCTTGGAAGTGAACTTCAACATTGCAAATACCACAAATATGCTGACGATTTCAAAATCTACTTATCGGGACCAATATCTTCATTAAGTAGATTACTTGTTCCAGTCCAAGAGGATATCGATCGCGTTATCCTCTGGGCCTGGAAGAATGGACTTACTCTTAACCCGGGCAAAACTCAGGCAATTGTTGTTGGACCTACTTCATCTCCGTCGCTTGAAACACTGGCATCATTTCCACCTCTTCGTATCGAGAATCTTACTATCCCTTTTTCGGAAGTGGTTAAAGATCTGGGATATTTCCATAACCGTACCTTGTCCTGGAAGGAACAGGTACAGAGTATCTCAAGGAAAACATACAGCATTCTACAACAACTATATAGGAATAAGGACTCTTTACCCACCCCTACTCGGATACTTTTGGTTAAGAGTTTAATCTTGCCCCATTTTGACTATGGTTGTTTAGTATATGATGATTTGACCGACGATTTAAATTTAAAGCTTGAGCGTGCGTTAAATGCCTGTGTCCGTTTCATCTACAATTTGCCTAAATATGAACACATAACTCCATACAGACTTAAGGCTGGTCTGCTCAATGTTGCCAAGAGAAGACAATTCTTTATGGGCAATTTGCTCTACAGTCTTTTTCAGAACAAAGCTCCTGAGTATCTATTCAACCTGTTCCAATTTGTAGACAGAGACCTTCCAGCACATTCTAAGCTTCGTAAAAGACATAAAATCCTTAAGATTCCTTTTCACAGAACGTGTCAGCTTCAAAGATCATTTATAGTAAGGGGTGCCCGGTTATGGAATAAAGTACCATACAATGTTAGAAATGCACCTTCCCTGTATCATTTTAAGAATCTCTTTTTCAAATATTTGTACAATACTCCTAACCCAACTCTTGAAATTACTCACTGGTAAACTCTCATATTTAGTCCTTGAACATTTCAACTTCGAATTTCCTTGTGTTTTCATTACTTTTGCAAAGTATTTCTTTTACACACAGTTTTTTCCTCTTTACTTCTACCTTAACATGCACAAGAGCTATCAATGAATCACCTAATGTTAATTATTACGCATTAATCTCATACCTAATTTGATACGTATTCTGACGTCGACTCTATTTATTTATTTTATTTAGTTTATAAATTAGATTATAAGATTAATCAAGTATTCTGCCGATCAGTGCTTGCACAAATTTGTAATGACCCTGTATTATCCTGTTCCTTAGAGGGCTATTTAGCCCTAGGGACTTTTCTTGAATAAATACAAATACAAATACTAGATATTAGCTACCGATAAAATTCTTCCAATTGCTAATGGATGCGAATAAATCACCGTAATAGATAAATCATCTTCTATGGATTTAATAAAAGCAGATAATAAAAATTTCTCGGAATATATGGCTGAAGTGGGTTGACAACTACGCTGACTACTAAATTAACAATTAAGAACACATTCACATCTACTAAAGTACATAGTTTTCATTTGTGCATAGCATTTTCACACAATTTTATTTTTAAAAAGGCTGTTTCGGGTGTTTTCATGAAAATTATTGATGTGAAATCCTGATCGATGCCCATCAGCATTGAACAGTACAAATTTTAAAGACATTTCTCGACCAATGGTAAACTTATTATTTTTTAAAAATGTGTATAAACCAATACACAGATTTACAACTCTTTACATAATTATTTGTCTATTCTGTTGACTCATTCCTTTTCATCTCAAGAATAGTATTTTTACAGTACAGAACTGTTTTTCATGTAGAATTTTTATACTCAGGAATATCAGATATCATTAATTATAGTCAATCATACACAAATAAATCCAACTCTAAAAGTATCAGATCTGTAGAAATTTTAACCCTAGGCTGCCACACCGAGTCGTCATGGCCCGAGTTTTTTTCAGGAAATATCTCATCCTACATTTTCAACTAAAATGGTAGAAAATTATCATAAGTTAAATTACTTTTTACGAAATTTTTTTTGAAAAACTTCACTTTTTCAAGAATTTTTGTAAACATGTCATTTTATTTCTTTATTTTTATGAATTATAATACATTTTTTAATATTCAAACTTCATGCCAGACGTTTTCTAGAACTTCTTCGAAACTTAGTTTTTAAATTGTAGCTTAACGAAAATTACGTTGAGTCAAGATGACCTGGTGTGACAGTCTCGTTCGTAAAAGAAGGTCTATCAATCTTTATCAATAGATTTTTTCCTCACTTTTTTATGAATTTTCACATATGTATACAATTTCTTCCCTTTTCAAACTTTCTTTTTATTATATTTCTAATGCGTCTTTTTCACAGAACGTTATAGACCAGTAGATAAATAAAATGAAAATATTAAAAGAACCTGTTTTTGTCGATCAGTAATTTAGTCGCAAGCATGATATTTAAGTAGGAGAATGCAACTCAGATTATTTTTTCCAATCTGGTTTTCTTGAAATTCTAATATTTATATAAAGTGCGATATGTCGACCAAAAAACGTTTGAGGAAGATAATGAAAGGCGCGTTTGGAAGAGGAAGAAACTGGATATATATGGTACAATTAGTAAAAAAGTAAGAAAAAATTTTATTCACCTGCAAAGTTGTGACGAAAATAGCCATAATCGTCTTTTTTTGCCCATTTCACCCTATACATCTGAAAAAAATGACCTAACAGTCAGATTCTGAAGAAAAATTCGGATTCAGCGCATAAAATTAGGTAAGAAACGTCTATGCATTCGCAAACAAAATATCAAAAAGTTTAATTTCGCAGACCTGTGTAATGGTACACAAAATACAGATGGTCAGAACTTTCAGCAACTTACTACTTAACTCTCCCTTACCATTTTTTGATTAAACTCTCTGCGAAAAATACTTTGCTAATCGTGCAATTTCATCATTGAATGAAGAGTGAAGACATTATGACGTTCTTCCTTTTACTGCTAGAATTCCAACGGTATTGAATGCGTAATTCTCGTAAAGATCTCGAGCCTTGAAAGCAATTTACGCTGGGAGCAGTCCATTAAAAAATTGATTAAGTTTTTTGCCTGGTTTTTTGTCCCATTGGTGAGACGGCGGAAGGTAGCGTTGGGAAATTTTACCCCGTTGGAACAACATTCGACCGGCTAGTAACGACTGATCTCTCTATTCCCAGTGGCAAGGAAAACTCGTAAAACGGCACTTGGAATTTCGCTGCGCCAAGTTAAACTTGATCGAGACGAAATGGGCGGTGGGTGACGTTACCAGGCAAAGGGGATGGGGTGGAGGCTAGTTGGCGGCGATGCTCAGTGCCGACGGTTCTGGGGTTTACTATGGTCGGTTTGTATCGTTCAACTGCTGCTGGTTGCATCCACCTAGGGGATGCAATAGGGAAACTAGGTGAAAGCGACGATCCCAGAAACATAGAATAAGAAGGGACTATGTATAGTGAGCCGAGGAAAGAGCGGAACGATATTGTGTTAGTTGAAAACGAGTCCTCAGTCGACGCTTAGACCCCATTTTCTCCTGGGTCCGTAAAAACGCGGCGCGAAAATACCAAGCAGTTGCAGTTTCAAACTCCACTCAGCCCCATTTCCGCCGTTTCACTGAACCCTATTCTCGTCTCCATTATCCTCAAACTTCACGTTCATCTCGTCCTTAGAAAGAACTCGGCATTCAAATGACACCCAGTTAAAAATATTCGTACATGCCTACCGGGCTGAAGTCGATATGAAAGAAAAATAAAGGGGTAAATCAGTCTCCAGAATTCCAGACTTTCTTCTCGTTGTCTTTCCATCACGCTTCACCTTTCCTCTAATTCTCACAATCCGTCTCCTTATGCAAGGATCTGGAATTTCGCAAAGGGGCTGTGTGAAACTTGGCTTTCTGCCTTCAGACGAGGCAAAATTTGACCCCCTTTCATCAAGAATAAATCTAAAATCTGGCATCTCACGCCACAGGAAAAGACCACCAACGAAAACCGCCAACCAATACTCACAATCAGACCAGATCCACTTCGGCCAGTGTCCAGATAATAAAGACCGATCAAGCTCACATGTTCACCTGTACATGGTGCCAAACGGTAACTGGATCTAGTTCAATATCTTCCTCTTTATTCAAAAAAATAAGATTTAATTGATTTTCAAATTGTTTTAATAATAAAATAAAACACATAATGTTAATAATTTAAAAACTCATTCGTTTTTCTCTAAGAAAATCAACATTAACAATATAAATATATTTATAAACAACTTGAGATTGACATCGCCTTCAAACTGAAACCAGAAAATTACATCAAAGAGAAGAGAATTTTGAGTGAAGAATCCCTTCAGGTTGTAGAAATGACTAAGGAAATAATTGTTTGAAAATTCTCTAAATGAGAAACAAAAAAGATTAATGTATTTTTCAGCTGAATATCTGCACAGTCTGAATCTGTAAAGAAAATTTTTGATCACGTTGAAAGTAGTTATACTAATATAGAGTCAGACGATATCAAATTATATATATCATATATTAAATGTTATGTGCAAGTTCCAATAAATCACACTTAAAAATAAATTTTCAAACTTAAAACTTAAATATTGAAGAAGAATCATAATTTATATACAATGTAGGTAATCAGGCCGAGATCCTCTTCCAAGTGGAAACAGAGAGTTATAGGCAGGCACAAGACCATTTTCAATGGAACAGCCCTCACAATCCTAGCACGTATTTAAGGCTTCTGAACCGTATAAATAGAAAATAAATCGAATATTTTCCAGACGTTGGAGTATTTATTTTGGGATTGGTTGGCTCCTAAACGAACGTTTCAACAGAAAAGAAGATATCGAAAAAGAATCTGTCTTACATTATTAACATCTACAGGTCTGGAATTGTATACAAGTAGAAAAATACTTTATTGGCCAGATATTATTTAAAATGGATTAGATAAGGACCTAATAGCCATTTTCAAGAAAGATAATTTACACTCCGAAGAGAAAAATTCAGAAACATCTGCTTCATGATTCAAATACGCGAGTTTGGGATTCTAATATAATAATTTTGTGTACATATATGGTATAATTTTCAAGCAGTAAATGGAAGTTAAGTCATTCATACACTAGAGAAGAACATTTTTTACATGCATTTTCTTGAGCTATTGCTAAAGTGCCCTAATTTTTAAATCATTCACATTTTTTTCTAGTTATACCGCAAAAGTTAATACAATTTTACGTCTAATAAGCCCACGTTGAAGGCAACATGTGCATTTTGTAAGAAGATATTACAAGAAACGACAAATATCGATGTTTTCGAAAAATTGTCATAACTTAAAAATAATTAACATTTTCTAAAATTCTTAAAGTCATTTTAAAAGTAGCACTATAGTATTTTTTATAAATTGTTGAAATATTTTTAGATTTTGTTTCTCTAGATTCTGCTCTTGGGTTAAGCTTCGTGGAAAAAGTCGTACAATATAAAGAATGTCTAAATACTTACAAACTTTTATAAAAACAAATTTTTATGATATTTTAATACATTTTAGTAATATTTAGATGAGTATTTTTTTCCTTAATCATGTGGTGATTCCAACCATTATTTGAAATTTTGTGAAATTTTTGCACCAGGCTTGAGCTTGGGGTAGACTCTAGGGTGAAAATTCGGAATGTATCCTCTTCGACGCAGAATTGTATTACCTTTCGTGTGATTATAAAGAAAAAAAATCATGTTAAAATTATAAGAATTAAGTAACTTTAGCTACAGTTTGAAAAATAGGTGTATCGATAATGTGTATCCGAACCATTCATATTAATAATATTTAAATTATAAATTGTTTAATACAGAAAATCTATAATAGAAATTCTTTGTCTGAGAGTGTAATCCTCAAATTACTTAGTGTAAATTAATGAAATTTAAAATTATTTAGCTAAGAACGTTTCCAATTTGATATTAAATTATACAATCTTCAATTATTCAGAATACAAAATTGTTCAATTTTGTACTTCATCAAAAATAAATTTAAGATAATTCTACAAGTAGAAACGGAAAGTCAGAAAGAGCTAAAATATAATATTTTGCATATCGAACAATCCTAATAGATTCAATCTTCATTCAAGGCTCTTCAACCAGATTAACGATAAACAAATATTTTTTTACTTCCTAAAATATGTACTCTTATCTTAATACGAATAATTTGAACTATGTAAAAGTAAGAATCGTCGAAAAATTGTATCTTAGCCGTTTTAAAATTATTTTCAAGAGCTAATGACAAAAAAGTTATGGTTACATTTTAGACGAAATTGTTAAGGTTCTTCGACTTGCCCACAACGACTTTCTAATTCAACGCTAGACCCCATTTGTCGACCGTAATCCTAGTAAAAATGGCTTTGCGTCGATTAGACGGTTAATTTTCCAAGCGGAGCACGCAACTGTCGGGTGTTTCTCGTAAAGGAACGCGAAACTCGATTCGGTTTTCGATAATAAACAGATTTATCGAGGTCGTAGGAATATATACGAGGCACTGCACGTTGTTAATCCAAAACCAATTTTGAGGTCGAAAGAGCTTCATGACCGCGTCGTCGCGTAAAACACCGCTGGAAATAAGCTCAGCGATATGAAGTGGTATCAGATTCATCTGGTTGGTAACACCGTGCGCGGAAAAATATTAAGGTGGCACTCGGTATTGCTTCCTGCCCGATTTCAAGAATCTTTCCTATACTTCCTTTTCTGCTTCGTCTCGCTTCCCAGAATATCGATACATGTCTGGCGGTTGTCATCCACTTCTTGCATTCCTCTCTGGTCCAGGAATATCTACATTTTTAACGATTATCGAGGTACACGTTGTACTCTCTGAAAAGATATGCCACAATACTCGTTCTGCTCACTGAAACGTAACGTAAGTCGTTGTGTTACAACAATATATATTTTATTTTTCTGTTATAAAATTACAGTTCAGTTGAAATACGCAGAAGAGGGTAAAAATATTTCTAACCGGTGCAATTTTTATTCTTAATTCTAAATTCTTTCTAAAAAAGGTCCGATCACGTGAAGAATCCAATTATTAACTACCGATTTTTTCTGGATTAATGCTTCTTTCACACTTTTTTCCCATGCAATAAACCGTAACATTCAAACGAAACATCTACTTGTAAAAAATTAAGAATAGGGAATGTTTAGATCGCATACTAAGATAATCCTAGTATCCTCAAATTTAAAAATATTTATTTTCTTAAAACTTCACCATGAAATTAATTATATATGTTATATCACTAATTTTTTATTGCGTAATTTAGAAAGTTTTGTTAGATAGTCTAATATTCAATCTTGCTGTTCAAAATTCTTCAACTTTAAAGTATTTGAATTTGAAAGTAATTAGTGCGGAATGATTGAATTTAGATTCTATGATGTATAGTAGTATATTATTTAGAAAATTTTATTTCCAATCAATTATTATAATTGATGTAAAACAAAGAATATTGAGGAAATGTATGAAAAATAGTTTTGATAATTGATGAAAATTTATATCTTGACTTTAGAATTAATATATAATATTTTTGTACAATAAGCAGACAATTTAATCGTTCAATTTGTGTTCAAAAATACAAATTTCTATCAGAAAACACTAACATAACCTGAAGGTGTTCTGAATTGCAAGTTTAATTTTTGAACTAAAATATTTTCTGTTGAAAATAACGGATTTGCGTTAAAAAATGCTAACATAGCTTAAAATTGTTCCAAATTCGTAAATCTTCTTTGATATACATTATATTTCCGATGAAAAACGCGAGAATAGCGTAACCATTTTTTTAAATTTCCTTCTTATTAAAAGAATCACGAGTAATAATAACACGTTTGGATATTAATAATTTTTCTATAGGGAATACGGGTTTAAAGAACGTCCTCCACTTAGATAAGGATGAAATGAACCATAGCCTCACTTTTTTCCATCAAACAAGTTTTGTTTTTTTCCTTCCAATAACAAAACAAGCACCACAAGGTCACAGCGTAATATGAAACGGTTCATCACATTGAGTTATCCCCTTCCAATGAAGAAAAAAAGCTCCTCCGTTAATTCCCGTGGAGGCATCTATCCGTCTCTCCAGTGCTGGCAGTTTATTTTCTCCATTTCTCTGCACAATAATGATTTACATTAGCCATCGGCTTTTCTTCTTCTTTTCTTTCTTCTCCCATTGTTTCGCCTATTTTTAACCCTCCCATTTTCTCATTTTCTCGTGGCGAAATTGAACATTTATTAATAACAGAAGCGCGCCGGCGTTTGATTACAGCACTGTTGTGCGGTGGAACCTTATTCTTTCGTATAATGGAGCGAACAGGAGGACTCGGAGGGTCGGTTGCTCGAGGATGCAGGAGTGGCCGAGTTATGGGAAGTGTACCGAAATGTTATTGGAATAAAGGCTCCTACAATGCCTCTTCGCGAAGTGAGGTGGTCGAGATAAGTCGACGTATAGGAGAAGTTTAGGCTAGTGGAGACTGGAGGACGACGATGGTGCTGAAGGTGGAAGAAGTTTTGTCCGAGCCAACGGTTGCCCATTGGGCAGCCAGGCAGTAAATTCGATCGCCGGACGCCCTCGAGCGAGGCAAAATGGCACGTCCTCTGTTTTTCTTCGATTTCCTTTTCTTCTAGTCTTCTTTTTTTATTTGCGAGCTTGCACGACGTCATCGATTCGCCTCCCGTATACTCCAAGACCTTTCTCAGAATTATTTTTGGATGTTTGTTCGCTTACCCGGTCAGCCAGGTGAACCGTTGACTTATCCCGTCAGAAGGCACCAAAAAAGCCAGAGCCAATTCCAAATGCACTTTCTTAAAACCTACAACCTAAAACCTACATGCATATATTACTTAAAGTCTTTTGGGTGGGAGGGGGGTCAACAATTTTTTTTTACATGGGGGGCGGGGGTTGCGTGGTAATATGTAAGATATTTTTAAGTCTAAGAATCACGAAAAAACAAAAGTTAGAAATGTTGTCTTTTCGGCTTGAAAATTCAACTATTTGGTAAAAAACTCAACAGATTTGTAGAAAATTCTTTTTTTTTTAATGGAAATTCATTTTTCAAATGAAAATTGGACTATTCCATTTTGGGTTGAAAATTAAACTTTTTGAGTTTAAAAATTCAATAAGTTGGTGAAATGAAATTTGTTGAAAATTTCACTATTTGGTTGGAACTGTATGTATTTTGTTGAAAGTGCGTCCTTTTTAGTAGAAAATTAATTTTCTTGGTTAAAAATTCAACTATTTGTTTGAAAATTTATATATTTTGTTAAGAATTCGCTTCTTTTGGTAGAAAATTAATCTCTTTGGTGGAATATTCAGCTTTTCTTTCGGATAAGCCTCTTGGCCTTAATGAGCTAACAACAATTTACACCGTGAAAATAACGCTAGCTGGGGGAAGGGGGGGGGGGAGAGTCAAAACATATAAAATTTCACGAAGGGGGACACGTGGTACGAAATTCCAGAAAAAAAACTTCGCGTAATTTATGCACGGCCCCTTATCTCAAAAAAATCATAGACATAAGTACATAGTTCAGATAAATTTTGCACAACACTCGAACCTGCAGATGAAGTCGCCCAGAACTTGCGCAATGCACATTCTTTCATTAAATTATTTGGAATTGCATACATGCATATAAACTAGAAAGAAATGCTCATTTATGATTGGGCCACGTTGTCGCAACGAGAGCGTTTAAAAGTTTCGATTATAAGTTGCTATCTCATTTTTCAAGTTACCTTCGTGCCTTTAAACCCCTCCCACTCTGCTGGTTGAAGGGGTGCGTGCCGATAGTATGTCGCTGAAACGTTCTATACTAGAGATCGATATTCCGGTTAGCATGACGCATTTGCTGGGCTTCCTGCACTCAACTCGAATCACTCAGAAAAAAAAGCGATGGAAAATATAGAGAAAATTGAAAATCGAAAAGTACATTTAATCCCGATTTGCCGTTAATCACACGCGCAGAATTCAACAATAAGTAACACATACCTTTAATTGCCAAAACACTAGGAAAGATGGCGAAACAAGGAAGCTGCAAGACCGAAAGAGCTTCAATGTGCTTCGATCGTTTTTAATTAACCTCGCGGCTAAATGAAAGACCATCGCTCGTCTCACCGTGCTCTCGAATCAAGCCGTGAAATTTAACGAACAAGATACTGTTACGGGAATGTAGGGTCACTTTTATAGCGTCTCCAATTACTCTCAAACTAGAATTTAGAATTATTTTAGATATCGAGGCCCTCCTTGAAAATCTTCCATTGAAGAACTTCTTCAATTGTTCCACAGGAACTTAAAGTATGAGTTCTGATAGAGGCTTTGTGTACAGAACTCATTTCCTTTCTCGACCCAGTTAAAAGATTTTACAATAAGTTATAATTCAGATTTAATGACATTGCACTGGGAAAAAGTTAATAAACTAAAATTTTAGAGATTATTCGTTCTTGAAAGGAAGATAACGAACATAAGATGTGACAGTTTTCACGGTTATGTTCAAAATTTTTACCGACTGCTGATCATTTTTTGTCGCCATTCATCAGATAGCAACGAACTAAAAAAGAACCCTAAAAATAATTTCTATTAGAGTTTCACTTCTAAAGAATGCCAACTTTTACTTGAACTGTGACATTACTGAACCCTCAATTTTTTCTGTGCAGAATTTTAAAATCATTATTAATTCACAAAGAAATCAATTATGAAGCACAAACGCAATATGAACACAGATAACAATTATTATCAAAGGCATTGAGTCAACAAAATATTGGAATCGAGAATTACTTTGATTTTCATTTGCTTATTATTATTATTGGTGAATCCTCTGGTATGAAATTTGGATTTCACATGAATTGCATAATTATTAAAGCCATCGATGCATTAAGCTTATTTTCAAAAAATACGTAGAATCAGAATAAATATATGATATAGGTACTTTGGTTATTTATGCGGATATTCACTGACTTTCAAGTCATTTATTTATATGCTACAGAGGGAATTTATTCCATATGAGATCCTCTTTTACAATGTCGAAGCAGCTCTTTATAAGACATTAAGTAAACATAAAAAATAAAAACAATGTTTTATTTAAAAAAAATGATTCGTTTGCAGAAAATGGAAAACTGAGTGGTATGAAGCGCTGACCTTGTATTTCAATGCAAATGCATTTCAAGCATTTCCAGATTGAAGAAGGCATTTTAAAAATAACTATAGTGATTTATTTCTTAATGTTGGAATAAAGAAAAATAGGACTGTAAATGTCAATGATATTTCTCCTTCAAACTAAAAAAAAAATCTGATTTTAATAGTACTTCCTGATAACTTCTTTAACGTTGAAAAAAATGGAAGATTGAAAGTCACTTTCACAGATCTGTGCATTCATGTATTTATACATATCTGTATAGAAAAAACGGAACGTAGGAAATTGATTTTTTCGTTTAATTTTGGACCAAATAATCTTAAACTTTATCACTTCCAAACTTTGAAGGTTCAATTTTATATTTAATTTCACCATACGAGTTTCTATAAGTCAAAGCTTTAAAATTAATTATACTTTTTTAGGATATCAATATGCTACTTTTCCCCATTGCAGCGATTTCAAATTCCAGAATTTTTTATTTTCGACCTAACCTGGCGTATCGAGTGTATACCCAAGCCCAAAAGTTTTTTTTTAATAATAAATTTTCAAAATACATATACGCTCATAAAAACTTCATACTTTTTTATAAAAAAAGTTGCCTGTTTCTCGTACAAAGTATTTCTAGCTTTTCATAAGAATAATAATATAATATTTTGGAACACGAAGAGAAGTATTTTTGCTTCAAAACAATCAATAATGTTGAAGATCTCATTAAAGGTACATTCGTTAGCAGAAACTCTCATGTGCTTCAGGCGCCACAAGCATCAAGGATCGAAAGAAGCGCCAATCAGTAGTGCCAAGAGTGTCGAAAATACCGAAAGTTATGGGCCCTCGAATAAGTGGCTTTCCAAGGCAGTGGGGGACCAAAAAATAAAAAAAATATGAGAGGATCAGGTAGAAAGCAGAAAGACAGAAGAAGAGAAAAGCAGGAGTTGAAAGGGTGGCTGAGAGCAAGCAGCTCCCGTTCAGGAAGGTAACGTACGTGGCGTTGAGCGGCGCGGATGGCTGGTGGTGGCGTACTTTGGCGCCCGACTAAAATTGAATCTGCGGACCAAACTTCGGTAACCTCGTCAGGAATCAGGAGCCGAAGCCAAAGCCATCCATCTCCTCGTGCTCATCCTACCTATCGACCTTCTACCCTCTCGCTTTCGTTCTAGACGTTCGAATCGCCTCTTCGACAAGCTGCATCTACATTACAACCCTCTTTTTACCCGACCCGAAAAATGTCGTCTGCTTCGTCAACAATGGTCGCGGTATAGGGTAGTTCCCAGGAAACTTGACATAGGCACCCGGGACATCGAAGTGAACTCGCTGTGTCAATTTTGACTGAATACAACATTCATTCATTCGAAAAAGCAGACATTTTCCTCGTTTTCAAATACATTTCTTTGTGTGTATTTATTCGTGTTTGCTTACTTTCAGAATGTAGAAGAAGATTCTAGTAGGATCTAGGAAAATACTACGAACATTTTGAGTTGAAATTTGAATAAATAATTAAATAATATAAATAGTGTTGAGCTGAGCCTGTGAAGGTTGTACAGTAGGGGCTTCCAAAAATGTGTTGGATTTTTTTCGAATTTTAATGCATGTGCCCCACAAATTTGTTAAAATCTACAAAAAAATTAACGCGTTTTTTAAAATGATATTTTTAGATCCCGCAAGTCCCATGAAATTTAACACGTATTTTCCATCAGAAAAAATACGTTTTTGTAAATTTGATTCAGAATCATCAAATTTTTCTAACAGATAAAACGTTATTTTTTATGATAATACGATGTTTAAATGAATTTTTCAAACAATCTATTATTGTTTAAAACTATCTTCTCTCAGAGTAATGCTGGAAAGTTGCGGTTTTCACATAAAATTTTCAACTTTTTTTAGTTTTTCACTTAAAATGAGGTAATAATTGATTAGGGGGAAAAAATTAATTGTTCAAATAATTTATTATTATTATTATTTATGACTATCTTCATTTAGAGTAATCCTAGAAAGTTGCGATTTTCTCTGAAATTTTCAACTATCTGGTAATCTTTTGGTTAGATTGTGGTATTAATCAATAAAAGTTAATAAAGTATTTCTTCAAAGAATTTATTATTGTTTTATTTTTATTTTATAAAATTTCCAACTTTTCTTTGGATTCTTAGTTATGAAAAAATAATAAATAAGCTTCGAAGAGAATCACTTTTTTAGCGATCTTTTTCTATTGTGAATATTTTTTTCCAAAATAAAAACTCTAACATTACATATTTGCCTCTTTTCTTATACTAGACTATATATAAATCAGTCATGTGGATTGAGGCCTTTCTAATTGATTTGTGTATATATATATATATATATATATATATATATATTCTTCAAATATTTGCAAGACAATGAAAATAATCCAGTGAACCAAAAAGGCGAAACTAATAAAATTTTAGAAAAAACCAAACATTTCTAGGATTACTCTAAGATAAGATAGTTTAAGACAATAATAAATTTTTCACACAATTATGTTCGTGTACTTGCATTTATTATTACCTGACTACATAAGTGAAAAGTCGACAAAACTTTGAAAACGTCAGAAAAAACCGGAACATCAATCTGAAAGAAAAGTGGACAAAATGTAGGAAATTAAGAAAAATGCATCTTTCTAGGATTATTGTAGAATATTATTGTTACTAATAATAATGATAAAATTTTTGAAAAATCACTTTTCAACTTTAATTGACTTTTGCCTTTCTTTAACTGAAAAGTTAAAAGCAAGTTGAATAATTTAGAAGAAACGACGCGACTTTCTAACTCTATTCTAAGAGAAAACTGCTGCAAATCATAATAAATTGTTCAAACAATTTATTAAAACGTTCAATTATCAGAAAGAAGTAATATCTTGTGTATAAGAAGCAATTATTACGGAAATAAATAGCAAATGAAATAATAATTAGCGCCAAAAACTTGCAAAACACAATTTTTCACTGATCAGGTTTTTGAGACCCTATAAAACACACTGTTAGAAAAATCTCTACTAAATTTAGTGTACATGTAATGGAAGCAAAAATGCACAACATGAAATCAAATTTAGTATACCAGCGTACAGTAAATTTAGTATATTTATACTGAATTTAGTACACGCGTATACTAAATTTGATATACATGCATACTAAATTCAGTATAAATATACTAAATTTACTGTACGCTGGTATACTAAATTTAATTTCATGTTATTCATTTTTGTTTCCATTATATGTATACTAAATTTAGTAGAGATTTTTCTAACAGTGCAGACTTATGTGGTTAAAATTGAGTTTTTTTTTTCATATTCTATGGCTGGTTGTCTAAAGTCTTTCTTTATTATGTGAAATACGTCCTAAACTTCAATGGGCTTGCGTGACCTCTAAATATCATCGTTTAAAAAAAAACACATTTATTTTGTCGTGGATTCGAAAAAGTTTGGGGGTGACATGCATGAAAATTCAACAACAAAAAAAACATTTAGACTACCCTATTATAGTCAACATCAACATTAATCAATCTTGGAAATATGTAAAAAATTGAAAAATATTTATGCTTTGAGTTTTAAGAAAGGCCAAATAACCATTCGAATGTTATACTAAGATGTTTGCGATCAATTTAAAAATTAAAATGAGTCTTAAAAGTAATTGATTAAATAAATCAAAAGCTTTCGTTTGGTTTCATTGTAGCATGTTCATCAATAGAAACACTACTGATCTTGTTCGACTCCAGCCAGCTGTTATCAATCTGTCAGAGTGGTCTAACTCAATTTTGTTGTCAACGCAGACTGCCTCGAAGTAGCACCATCCATTATACATTGAGTTTGCAGTCTATAGAAGCTAATCTGGTAGATAGAGTGATTGACAAACGTCTCAAATCTTCCATTTATAAATGAATAATAACCCCGATCGATATAAGCGCTCTACGATTAATTGAGTTAATACAAGGAAATGAACTTTCTACAACAGAGGGCAAATAACAGCTTGACTTTTAACACATACCGATGAACTGTTATATAATTTATTCATAAATCACTAATTGACTAACCAATTCTGCAGCTAGTTCTTTCAGCAAAATTTTAGGGCATTTGGTAATCTAATTGCTCAAACTTTTCTTCAGCGTTCAAATTTGATCAGAACGATATCCATCTGAAAAGTTTCCTACACTGAATGACAAGTCTTTTATTTGCAAAGAACATGAAGTTAAAACGATCAATCAATTTTTGTTTCAAGAAAGCTCGCTTCCCTTTTTCCCAAGAGAGTCAAGCTAGCACAGCGGACGGCCTTTCCGTTGTCACCTTCCTCAAGATGTGACGTTATTTTTCCAAAGCCCACCCGGATCAGCGTCACACGCTCGAATGAACTTGGGCATGATGAGGATCTCCAGAGCTATCTAACCAAGTTGAAATAAACGGTTTCCTTTTTGCATCGTGTGAGTTATTTCAGACGTCAGGGTCATAAGAAAAACATAGGTTTCTGGAAGATCTACACAATGAATAATTTGCTGACTATATATGTGCATATGTACGACTTATTGATCTCATATCTTCTTAAGCATACCATCTGTAGAAGAAATCTTCCAAAAAGAGCAAATACTGATTTAACAGGATTCTAGAATTTTGTATACCAAATTTAAAGACGATTAAGCTTCTAAAATGAAAACTTTATTTAAAAAAATGTAATGTCTCATATAACATTCCCTCACCCCTGAAGTTTCCCAAATACAAAAAAATTTTACATTAAATAATGTAACTAATTATAGTTGTTGGACCATACTTTGAATAAATAAAGATATGCGTTTTTAATTTGGGAAAATGTCAGTTTAAACATGCTTAGGAATTCACAATTAGGATGTTTATAGTTTATGCAACTCTTCATTTAACTATATTAGTGTAATCCCTCAGACAATTACTAGTTGAAAATGTTGAAGTTACAAATTTTTTTCTTGAAGTAAAGTAATTTTTGAATGCCATATAAAACTGAGAGTTTTTTAACTCAATGCTTGAAAAAGAGAACAGCTTTGAACTAAGAGCAATTTAAACATAATGTAATGCAAGAACCGTGTCCTTGTTGGTCGAAATTCAAAATTCAATAAGCTTGGAAACTAAGCTATTAGTCCTTGCATTATTTAAAGATTCGTAAATCGAAATTTACTTTTTTAGAATTTATAGAGTTTGAAATTTAATAATTTTCATCAAAAGACCGACTAATTGAAAAATTTAAATGTACATTTTTTAAGGTTAACATTTTTATTTTGAAAGAGTGATATTGAAAAGGACACAAATACAAAGGCTTATAATGAAACCAACTTTAATCTCGTTGCATGAAATGTAAAAAAAGTAATCTGTTTATGATTAGAAAACTGTAGAAAATTCATATTACCTGTTACGTTTTAAAGACTAATCAATTTCAAAGCCTTGAAAATAGAACAATTTTTTTCTACTACTAACATAAAAATGTAGACAATCCCGAAATAAAGTGTTAAAATGAGACACTATTCAATTTTTACTTTTCTAAATTGAAGAAATGTTTTTGCATGCTTCGAATTATCTTTGAACTGTCAATCCTCATTTCTTATTGTTATATATTGTAAAATATACCTTCTTTGCTGACTTTTTTAACATCTTTTGATGAAAATTGTATTTGGCCTTGGCCGATTAAAGACCACATTCCATTTTCTCCCCTTTCGGATGAATATTCGGCCCATAAATCATTTAGAATCATATTTTCTTCACAAAGAGAATCCTCATATCTTGAAGAAAAACATATACTATATTAAAAAACTACTGCGTTGCGTCAAAATAACAGCATCTTTTTATAGAAACCATATAAAAAAACATACTATACTAGTTGTGGATTTGATCTCGGATGTTTTCACTTTTTTGTTTTTATTCATAATTGCATGATGCTCATTTGATGAGTACTTTCCTTCCTCATATTTTACATCATTATATATTTTCTTCCTCATATATGATGAATTAATGATTTTTTTACATTATTTAAAATAAATAATAAAAATTAAAAATATTTTTAAACAAAGTATTAAGGTGCGCTGACGGGCTACCCCACTCACTATCAAAATACAAAAATTACTATAAATGACCGTAACTTTCTTAAGTTTTAATAAAATGTATAAATATTATAGATCATTTGATTCATCTCGACTCAACAATTTTTGTATGCTTCTGCAATAACTTTGAATTATGTAAACGGAAAAAGTCCTATCTATGAAAAAGAAGCATTTTTTATTATTATAAGTCACTATAACTTCTTCATCTCTAGTAAAATGTATATTAATATTACCGGCCAATCCATTCGTCTTGAATTTTTGAATCTTTTCTTCCGTTGCATGCATTTTTAATCATGTTAATAAGAAAAGTTTTTCAATGTGGAAACTGGATTTTTCAAATGTTTTAAATGAGTTCAACTTCTTTACTCTTCAATAAAATGTATTGAAATTGTATGTAAATCGATTCTTCTCAAGTCAAGGAATATCTTATATTCCTGAATCAACATACATAACACGCATATCCGGACAATCGCTTAGAACAGTTTATGATACGTTCTTCAATTGAGGAACGTGTAGTTGAACAATTTAAAAATATTTGAAATCGTTACCATTACAACGCTGAAAAACATACAGTCCATTTCTAGATGAATCGAATAACTCTCCTTTGTACGATCTATTTTATGCCTAATTTCAAGTGATGGACTGCGAATAACATTACTTTTTATTGTGGACATTCGAAGTAATAGTATTTTTGGCAAATTCTAAATCAATTAATGAACGAAAAATTTGCTTCATTTTGCAGTAATGAACTAGAAAGTTTTTAACTTTTATAGGAAAATGTATGTCTTTGTAAAAGGCACCTTGATCATCAAACAAGTAGTCAAGCATACAAGAGTTTAAATTGTTTGCTCTGAACTCTGGCGTAGAATGCAAGACTTATAATTATGTTTGTACATACGAATAATTTTGCAGCATGCGTAAAGTTGACGTTTCTTGGAAAAAGTATTTGTATCTTAAATAAGGTGTTTGCTCAGTTTCTACTGTCAACGTTCCATTCTCATCATGGGAGAACAAGTTCGCGTGCAAATGGGAACGGATTTCAGCGCTTAACCAGCATTTTTATCCGATGCAATTAGTCTGATTGATCCTCACGAGTGATCGGCCTGGCAGTGGCGAATGCCGTGCTGGTCTTCGATAAATTCCATGCTTCCATTCCCGCAGGTATAGGTTAAACGTCTATAGGTGTAATATACACCTATATGTATATTTCGGCTGAACATACATGGCAAAATGGCACGGTGCCTGGACTTGCGCCTTTGTTACATTCTCGCGATAGGTATACACAGAAAGAGCATCTATAGCTATAGCAAGTGCTACACAGAAAAGAGCTGGGCTCATTTTGAGTCGGATATTGACCCAGACGCAGCATTTTTTGGTCAAAACTAAGTGACATGAGTTTCTAAAAAAAAAAGAAAATTACATAAAGTTGCCCCAGTAACGACTGAAGTGCGACCTAAAAAAAATAAGACGTAGCAAAAGACAGTCTAGCTTTCTACTGTGTAACTACAGACTAACTTATAGTTAGCCCTGTTTCTAGCTGTGCAATGTGCATATTCGGAAACAAAAGTGAATCTATCTTCAGCGACAATTACTTTGTAGAATATTCAAATGCACATTTTTTAAATTCTAAAGTATGTAAAGTGATTGTCGTTCTTACAGAATTTCCAAGGTAAAGAATATCATTTCAAACACGAAATTGTTATCAAAACGTTTATTGGGTTAAGTTGCCCTATAATCTGTACTTCAACCTTTCTACATAATCCTTTCATTGATATATTTGTAACTGCCTTATAGATATATTTAGAATTATTAGTTACTGATGATCGTTGTATAACAACTTTTTACTTCGACTTCAGAATGCTTCTTTTAGAATGATAATCAATATTTTCAATAAGTGAATTTTTAAGAAACTAATTTGATAAAAGTATGGTTTTTTCAAGATTCAAGAGAGTGCATCAAAAACAGACAGTTCTGCATGATTAATAGTTTACTCGAATTAAAATCTAGCATCCTAGCTTAGTGGGGTAAAAATAATAAATAATAATTGAAAGAAGTTTTAATTTCCCATGATTATCATTTCCTTTATGCTTACAGATATCAGAGGAAATTATAACAATCAAAAACGAAATTAATATTTTCATACTGTTATCAGCCTAATTAATTCTTGGGTAAATTAGATGAGGTAATGAAATTATCATTTGCGTAATTTCTTAAATTGCTTCCAAAACATTAATTGATCATTTAATTATGATTTGGATCAATAATAAATAAACAAACAGCCTTAATCAATAAGTTATTAAAATTCTAACAGTATTCATACTCTACAATAACATATGAATTCATTTGCATGTTTGAAAAATAATTTTAAAAGCAGTAGACTTTCGATTATTTGAAATTTTGTAAATATTTAGGAACACTAAGGTTTATTTATTTATTTTTTAAATGATAGTGCAGATATTTTTTTTTATTAAATCCGAATACTTCATTTTTCTCAATATCCACCCTCACAAAGAAAGTAAAAACTGATGATCCGACACTCAACATTTCTTCAAGTTTAATAAACACCTGGTAAAAAAGACTAATTTATAATATGTATTATGAGGTGCTTGATTTGCTTCTTATTAGCGAAAATTTAAAGATTAAAATTTATAAGCAAGTGAATAAAACGATTTTGTAAAAGCGATAATTTCAACTTATAAAACATGTGACTCAGGTGTACTTATTTTGCTCAAAACAAAAATACTTTTTATCTACAACTACATTAGAATTAAGCCCATCTAAATTAAGAAAACATCCTTATTTCCATCATTTTATGTATTTATATAATGAGTATAGGGGATACCATCCTACAGTGGATAATGGTTTACAGTAGATAAACTTAATTAACTGGAAAACTGGCGAAAATTGTTGATTATTTTTGTGAGTATAACATTTCAGCTAGGATACTATATTTTCTGACGAAGTTTCATTGAAATTTTATAATTAATTATTTTGTGAGAGCAAAATATTACCTTCAACCTGGAAAAAATTTTGCCTGTTCATTATTCATACTTTTTACCTTAATGAAACGTTTTTGTGGCATGTTTATACATTAGAATCAAAGCTTGAAGTTTAATGAACAATATGTATTGATACAAAGCGTTATTTCTTTATTATTTATAAATATTTTAGGACTTTTTATTGGACATTAAATTTTCCAACAGTAGATAACCAACAGTAGATAATCGCAAAATTGCGAAAAATTTCGCTGTCAAAATTGGCAGCTCTGCGACTGTCTCGCAGTTGTTTTAAGTGAAAGGTTGTGTTTGTTTGTTTATTTTGATTATTAAATATTTAAATGTAAGTTATCGTGAATAATAAACCAAGAAAATAATGTGAATTATAAGTTGTTAAAAAGCACATCAATTCTAGTTGTGTTAAGAGTCTTTCGGAAAAGATATTATTTTTAGGATTAACGTACGTACCAATTCTGCACGAGACAGGTTAAATGGTATGAAGATTAAACATCTCGTACCAATCGTACTGATCTCACGGAGTATAGAAGATACAAAAAGTGTCAAAAATTTAAGCTTTTGTGATTTTTGTAAAATAATCATAGTTTCAGCTATTATTTACTGAATTAACTGATTTTAGTTGTAAAATATACTAATGATGATTTATAATTATCAAAAATTGAGTATTTTTGCATGACCGCGTCTAATAAAAATGTTTAATACAGCTATTTGACTAATTTTGTGATATTTTTTTCTATAAGAATATTCAATTGTACATGTGAGCTTTATTTCAAGAAGAAAATTTTTCTTTAGTTTTGGAAACTGATGCAGTTAAATGCTGTTGAATTTTTTCTTATCTACTGTAGGGTGGTTTCTCCTAAGTGCTTTCCTTAATTATTGAAAATTGCTATCTTCTCTGTTAAGAATACTATATTATTTTTACCAAACAGAAGCTTAGAAGCTTCAGTTGTAACCACAGATAACAAATACCTCACGTAAAATGTAGGTTTTTATATATAGAAACGATGTCTGACTAACATCTTTCACTTCTACTTAATTTCGACATATATCTGTAATTCTAATTTCATAAGAATCTTTAGATCTATTTGAGTGAAGTTTCTCTTATTATTATAACAAACATTCAACGACTGAATTCAGAATTTATGCTCGAAGTTTCACAAATTCAGATTGTGATATTTAATTCTTAGGATAACACATTATTTTTTACTTCATCCCCTTTTCCAACTTTCCCAATTTTCCAGGAAGACTAGAGACGGCATTTTCTGTTAAAATCTTGAAAAGAAAATTTTAAAACACAGATAGTAAATTCCCAATAGAAATGCCCAGTATAGGAATATGAGAGCAATGACTGACTAATGATCAATTAAACTACTTAAGCGAATTGTAAACTGTTAGGAATCGTCAAACAGTTTTACCGCTTTGTTTGAATCTTTAAAGTATTTTTTACTAGTAAATGATGATAAATGATATTCAAAAATCAAGGTATATTTAGTGTCGAATTCCCACGTTATGTCTGACTAAAGTTTTCTTGCACTACTGCAACCAGCAATATTTATTTGTTTCCACTCAGCTATGCAGTTACTCAGTTACACTTATCTTTTACTGTCAATATCTCAGAAGTAAAGAAATTCAAACATATATAAACAATCTGGAATGTAAACGGTATATTTTAAACTATTGGTCGTGTCTAATTTAGTTATTGTCTACTCAACTTCAAATTCCTCTCTCTTTGGTAAACCTTCCCACGAATTTGACATATATAAGTTATTTTCTCATACTTTACACTTTATTTCAACTCCTAGAACACAAATTTGTTCTCTAATAATTTAGATATTTTTAGCCATCGAGCATTCTGGGAAAATCAAAGTCAGGGAAGTTAAAGGCGATACATGGCAGCGGACGAGGATTCTCCTAGATCTGTATTTAAGGTAGCCGTGCAAAGTGATAAATCGTGACTGAACGTAAAAGGGGCACCTGATTTGTTGGCAGCAGTCGTTGTGTGTGTGAGTGTAGCTGTCGTGGCCAACTTTGGTGGCTCAAGCTTCTGTGGAACTGCATGAGCCGGTATAGGTCCCGAATTCGTCATCGTCGTCATCGTCGTCGGCATCATCAAGGTCGACATGGTCAGCATTTTCGTGACGACCCTCGCCCCTTTTTGGCGAACAGTTCACAACAGTCGAGTCGTTGTCACGTGTCCGTCGTCTTGGCGGCTTTAAATTATTACACACTCGACTTTAAACGCACTATCACTCTCAAGCTTTTGAAAAAGTCAAGCTTATAAAGATTCACTGCAATTCAAAACTTTCCTATTTCCAAAAAGCAGTTTATTTCCCACAAACTTAATTCCAAAGCAATTTACAAATAGAGACTAGATTTCACTAGAAGTGAATATCAGAGCAAATCCTTGAGGATCGTTGAATCTAATGATGGAATCTAATCATCGAATTATATCTAGACATCACGTGTTATGGAATTTGAGCTTCTGGCAATAATTCAGTCGTGAATCGCGATCGAAAATTCCTTCGTATTAGCACAAGTTTTCTTTTAGATGAAAACAGAATCTAATAGAAGCCGGGAAAACTTTGGAATCTCGCGGATTGTCACGCGGTCTGCTATCCGTTATCACCACATGTAGTTTTCGTCAATTTTTATCCACATTGGTGTAGTTTCCGCGTCTTCATTTCTCGTAGATAATCTTCCTTCATCTCATTTTGGAGAATTTTTGAGATTTTAATAACGATTTTTCGAGTTTAAATTTTTGGGACAATTGTGAGTAAAAATTGGAGACACAGGGGCAATTGGAGGAAATGAGTGTAAATTTTGGTTAGACAGATCGGAAACGATAAAGGAACGTGTTGACGAGTTCAGATTCGCGATGTGTGTCACTCGAGTTTCGGTTTTCTCTCTACGCTACGCTACGCGTTACGTCACGTCCGGCCGAGCGTAGAGTCGGGACTCGTCTGACTACGGGGTGAGCGCAAAGGGTCGGCTTTGCCTGCTTGCCAGCCTGCTGTCAGCCTGCCTGCCTGCCTGCCTCCCTGGACGCCCGCCGTCGCGACGCCCAGAGGCGCCGGCGTTCCCGATCATCCGCGGAATCACACGAGGTAAGACGCGAGGCAACAGTCGCTCGCTACCCTCCCGAGGGCGAGCTTGGACTTTACTCCGATTCAGTCACGCTGGATTCGAGGACGAGGGTTCACCCTTGCATTTGCCTTTTCCAAGAATGGTTTACCTTTCACGAATTTCCCAAGTTCTTAATAATTAAAGTTGTTAGCGATCCTGTAATTGGGCAGCGATTTAATATGGATGCATGTAAAGGCAGAGTAAACTCAGAGATAAAAGCCCAGTCAAATTTAATGAACTTTGAAATTATTGTGTTTTGGACCGGTTCTATTATATTATTTATCGGTAAAGAGTATAGACTAGCAAGGGGGATTCGGCAACTGTGCTTCTTCATTTATAATTTTTATAATGAAAGTGTATTTTTTGAGTATTAATTTGCCATAGCAGCAAGATGGGTTTTGGACTTTGAAAGCTTTTTCTGCTTTTTTTGCTTTTTATTTATGCAAGTATTTATTTACTCGAAAAAGTGAAGTTTCTATTAAAAGTGACGGTTAGCAATTTTTAGATTTACGCATTTTTTTACAATTTTACCATCAAATTTAGTGAATGAACATTTCAATAAAAGAAAGGCAATCAAAATTAAAAACAAAATTTTCAAAGTATTTTTTCTCGGAAATAACCAAAAAGCGCACATTACGGCTTTGGACAATAAATACTCAGGTATGAGCTTTCATTAGAAGAATTATGAATGAAGAAAAACATCATTGTCAAACTCCCCTCGTAGATAGAGAATATTTTATTACTTTTGTTCAATTTCACCTCCTCAGGATATTATTTGCAATTTTTTAAATTCAGCAGGATGAATGAAGATGCTGCAGCATTTGCAGATTTCACTGATTGTTTACAAAGTTATTTCTGAAATGGATTATCAAAATATGATGGTTTAGCATTTTTTGAAAAATGTTTTTTTTTTTAAGTAATTGTATTCTAATTTTCTAGATTGGCAATATAAGTAGAGATGTCTTCTTGGAACTGTCTACAATAAAATCTTTACTGAAAAAAGAACTTGTGTGACTTTTAGTATATCTAGGTAAAATTATTCACACGAAAGTATACCGAGTTATAATAAACCTAACTATGAATAATTTTAATTTTAAAATGGCGAATGGACTCAGATAACATTATAGAAATAAGTACTTATTTTCAGTTCTTATTTTCAAGGAAATATAAATATTAAAATAAACTGGAAATAATAACGTATAAGTTCAGGTGCAGTTACTCATCAGATAAACCATTATATTACATTGATTATACAATAGGGCGGAGTGAAAATGATCAAATTAGTCGAATCGTTTAAGCTGAGCGAAAAAAAAATTGCAGGTTGACATTCGAAAAAAATAAAAAAAAACATAATAATTTTGAAATCGGTTGATATCTTCTGTTCTCTTTTTTGATTTGAAAATTCCAAACAATGTCCCTATTGCTTCAAAAATTATGGCGATTTTTTTCCTATGTACAGTTTTAGCTAGTGAATAAAAAGAAAAAATTATAAATGAAAATAAAAATTTTTTGCTCCCTTTAGAATTTTTTGAAAATGGCCAAAAAACATGTTTTTTTGGATTGAGTCCTATGCACACATTTTTTAAAAAAAGTTAAATATGTCGAACCTGAAATTTCTTCAGCTTGAATCAAAGAAACATGTCATTATTTTGTTTTTTTTCAAGAAAATATTTTTTTAGTCTTAGCAAGTCGTCAAAATCGCTCCAAAAAACGTAAAATTGACCATTTATGAACGCTTGAAACAACATTAAAAAATGTTTGTTCGAAAAACAAAATAACAGCATATTTCTTTCATTCAAGCTGAGAAAATTTCAGGTTTGACATATTCAACTTGATTCAAAATGTGTGCATAGGACTCACTAAAAAAAAACATGTTTTTTGCCATTTTCAAAAAATTTTAAATTGAGCAAAAAATTTGTTTTTCAATTTATAATTTTTTATTGTTATTTACTAGGAAAAACTGTACATGGAAAAAGTTCGTCATAATTTTCGAAGCAATAGGGAAATTTTTTGGATTTTTCAAAGTTTTGAATTTTCAAATCCATAAAGAGAACAGAAGATATTAACCGATTAAACAATTATTTTTTTTTTACTTTTTTTGGATGTCAACCCACAAATATTTTTTGCTTAGCTCAATCGATTGGAATAATTTGATCATTTTCACTCCGCCGTATTAGACAATTATACGTTGTTAAAAATTATTACTATCTAATATAAACTATATATTTTCATCTTATAAACAATAGCGGATATATATACACTTTTGGTAAATAGTAATTAGTATATGAATATTTTTTCCCTCTAAATTTTTCTGTTACTGAACTTTTTTATGAAAAAACAGTACAAAAGTACTCAAAACCCATGGTATTTTTCAGCTAAAACGTTGAGCGTAATTCTATTCCATACTTCACATCAGTGAACCATCTTTTAAATTTTTATAAATGCTTTTAGCGTAGTCTAAATTACTTTTAATCCGGCACATAATTTTTCTCTAATTTAATATCAGATCAATTCTGTAATAAAAAGAAAATGTGAAACATGTTTAAGAATGGAGGCGTTTTATTATTAGCTAAAATCATTTTTCATTTATAAATATATTACATAAATAAATATACTCTGCCACGATAGAATACGTCACTTCAAAATAGGAGATAATAGTTGAGTGATATAAAATAAATTATTCACTCTCAATTATTCAGAATCTAGAAGTTACAAAAAGGCAGCTTTGATCAAGATATAATCTAAATGACAAAGATATTTCCCGCATTTCTAGGTTCGCTTCTTTTATTTTATTTATACTTTATATTAAAATTTTAATATTTATGAATAGTATACTTTATCATAAAAACTTAATTGTTTACAATGAGCTGAGTCATATCCAATTATATCTATTTAATTATTGTTCAGACATTTGAATTAGGATAATTCTGAAAAGTTTGTTGCGCGAAAAGCAAAATACCTAATGAGATCAAGCTTGAACCACACTATTAATCGTTTAACATTCAACAATATGATCTCCGTCAATTATCATTTTGATATCACTAAAATTTTAATTGATAAAACTCACGCGTTCGACTCACTGGCATCATTCTGCCAATAAGCCAGACTGTTTTAAAATATTCTGTGGCTGTTGGGAAAATAACGATTTGAATTTTCATGACAAGCACTCGTTGCATTATTGAAATTTTTAATCCAGTATTTCCGCGGAACTTGAACTGCAAATTAACATGCGGATTCCCCACCCCGACCTTTTTATACTTTTTGCATGTCGAAACGCATAAAAAAGCTCAGTTATGAATAATTTTATTAACCGGCAACAAATTTCAGAACATATATTGTCGTTAAAATAAACGTACAGCTTGATATGACTTTTCCTATGGGAAAGATTGACGATGATCGCCGTTTTTAATTTTTATCGTTCTTTTTTTATCAAGATTTAAAAATAATATCGTTTTTAATTTTTATCGTTCTTTTTTTATCAAGCTCGAAAAATAAGATGGAAATTTATAAAATTATTTTTCCAACAAAATATTTTTTAAACTGAAGAATCAATGAGGAAGACTATATCCACAATTCATCAAATCGACTTCTACTTTATACGACATTGTATCTAAATTTCCGATAAAATGCTCCGAGGTTTGTGAAATAAATTTAGAGTCTTATTTTGACGAGAAGAACTGTCAGATCTTTTGAATTTCTTCCTTCTGGCTAGTCTGGTGTGGACATTCAACACACATAATTTAGAAAGCGTTGTCACGGGCTGAGACTGAGAAGAGAAAAAGATAAAAAGGGGAAAAAAGTGAAACAGAAAGAGGGACAAGGCTCGAGGGCTGGACTTGATACAGGGGTTGTGCACTGCTTTGAAATTGATGGAAATTAACGTTAAACTCCGGGTATTCCAGAGGATTAATCGCACACAAATGCGCTTGAAGTATTCAGAGTGTCACGAGGGGGTTGCAAAGAGTTGGTCTGTACAGTTGACTGTACTTGAAATTTCAGGTATTTTGCCCATAAAAATTATTTTGGATTTGGCTTTAGATACCAGACATACCGAATGTCACAATATAAATTCATCAAATTAATTATATCCCGACAGGAATCCGATGTTCTGGATAATGTTGGCCGGGTCAATAAAAGCAGAAGTAATAACCACAATCGAAAGACTGAAAATTTTCTCAGCTTCGGTTGACTTATGTGATTTCAGTGTAAAATTCTGTGTACAATATAAGACACTTAGTCTAATTCAGAAAGGAGTAATTATCAATTGTATTTTAAGGGTAACAAGTTTCATAATGAAAGTGAAGAGTATAACTATTTTAAATTTCATTATTATTATAGAGGATTATATTTGAGTAAATGTTCTCAATAAATTCGATATTTTACCTCTTTGAGTGTACTATTCTGGAATGTACTTCAGTAGAAGAGAATGCTCTACAGTTCCAATTGGCTTTATCGACTGATTGAACTGATTCCAGGCGGTGGCGCCGCTCGTGGGAGGCAGGACGAACTAAAGTGATTGCGATGCCATTCCTCCACTGAGCAGAATCAGAGATTTCGCCAGCACTGCTTTCTTCTTGGAAACATTAGCGTTCGACCGATTCACTATCCACAAAGAATATTGCAATTTTAAAGTAAAAATTCAACGTAACAAAATAAATTCAAAAATTCAACTTTTGATCTCGCTTTCGACACATTATTGCATGATCATAAAAATGAGATATTGTTGAGTAAGAGCATGAATAGTACACAATACGCTCTTATTTTACGAATTTATTTTTACAAATAATTGTATAAATATGTAAAAGTGTAAAGTTTTCCAGTGCAAATTTCAAAATTTATAGTCAATGTTTATATCAGTATCACTTGCGTTATTTCGCCTAATTTTAAAAAGAATTATATTGAAATGAGGCATGATTACAAATATGTTTCAAATATAAAACTATTGCTATACATCTGTTGATTTTCATGCTGATGAATGAATACATTGAATATATATTGATGTACCATCGTGAAAATTGACAGCGCCTCCGAGGATGAAAAGTCATGCACGAAAACAAAATATAGGCCGTCGATCGATACCAGAAGATTATTTTACTCACTGACATAATGACATAGATATTCCGTTTTGTTGAATTTATGAAAAGTTTGTTTCCATAAGTTGAGAAATGACCGATGACAAATACTAGATAACTACAACAAATACAAAAATTTGAAACTAGTTTAATAGTGCAGTAATTCAGATCATTCACGAAAAAAAACGGTTTTTATGAAACATCAATTTTGCACATTTTCAGAATGTGAATTTTTAAAATTTGTTGTACAAGAGATTTTTCAGATTCCAAGATGCCTTCACGTCACATCGGGAATTGTGGTAACTAGACTTTCAACAAAGTTGAAAACTTATTGCTGAAGGTAGTTGCATAACCAGGCCTTTAAAAAAATAGTATTAATTAACCCAAACCTCGAAATGTATAGAATAATAATATTTTTAATTTTTTGACAGATCCTATTAATTTTTGAAAAATAAATCTGCATATATTATAATAAGCGATGTATTAAATAAATAAATCAGACTCAAATGAAATAAGTGCAATTGTCAGTACATCACTGATTTATTCTTCAGAAATATAACAATTTTGGTATCAGCTTCAAACTTGTTTTTAAAGTTATAAGAGTAAGTATGAGACTGAAAACTTATACTTTGTGTTTTTGTTTGATGATAGTTTATCACTTAAATCATTTTGATGCATGACTTGCATGGTGTGAAGTTTCATGTTTTTCATGGTGTTCAGATGCATGTTCATGATGATTTGATTCATGATGAGGTGGCTTTTTCTCAGCTGCATGATGAGGTGGCTTTTTCTCAGCTGCATGATGAGGTGGTTTTTCCTCAGCTGCGTGATGAGGTTCATGCTCAAGTCCACGATGCGATTCATGCTCAAGTCCACGATGAGGTTCGTGATCAGGTTCAATGTGAAATTCATGATCAAATCCACCATGAGATTCATGATCAAGTCCACGATGAGATTCATGATCAAGTCCACGATGAGATTCATGCTCAAGTTCACGATGAGATTCATGCTCAGGTGCTTGATGAGCTTCATGACCAAGTCCACGATGAGATTCATTGCCAGGTAGATGACGATGATAAGTAGGAGGATAAGTATGTGTAATAACAGTTATATGTGGTGTAGGATGTGCAAAACGTGTATTGGATTCAGGACGTGTACCATGTCTAACAGATTCAGGATGTACACCATGTCCATAAGGTTCAGGACGTTCACCATGTTCATTAGATTCAGGACGTATACGATGTTCAAAAGATTCAGGACGTGCACCATGCCCAGCAGATCCAGGACGTAAACCATTTTCAAAAAATTCAGGACGTGCATTATGTCCAATAGATCCAGGACGTGCACCATGTCCAGCAGATTCTAAACGTCCGGCAGGTGCATAATTTGTATGAGCACCATGTCCACCAGGTGATGAATGTGCACCATACCCAGATGGTACATAAGGTACACCATATCCTACATGCCCAGCACCATGCCCAGCAGGCCCAAATGCAGAATGTTCAGGATGCCCATATCCAGAATGTCCCTGTCCAGGATGCTGATATCCAGCTTGCCCATGTCCTGCATGCTCATATCCAGCATGTCCAGATCCAGCATGCTCGTATCCAGTATGCCCATATGCACCATGATCTTGTGAATAACTAAGTTCAAGTTGCTTCAGTTTTTTTTTATGTCTACGTGCCAGTATAGCTGCAGTTATTCCTGCTCCTGCTACTATTCCTGCTCCTCCTGCTAATATTTCATCCCTGGTGCTGTCGTCCTTCTTATCAGCATCTCCTGATCCACCGGGTGCTACTCCCGTTGGTGCTGCTGGTGGTGCTGCCGGTGGTGCTGCCGGTGGTGCTGCTGGTGGTGCTGCCGGTGGTGCTGCTGGTGGTGGTGCGCTCGTTGATCCTCCAGCAAGAGGGTCAGTAGCGCCTCCTGTAGTTCCCCCTAAAGACCCTCCTGATGTTCCCCCTAAAGA